>ML780336.1:749035-807865 GCA_009831015.1 Picea engelmannii
TGCAAAACGCCCTGATTATTTGCTTCAAAAGAAGAACTTGAGGATTTCTCAATCTTCTTGCCATTGACGTTGATTAGACGAAATAGAGGCAAAGAAAAAGAACATAAAAGCTCTGGCTTAAAACAGAGTACAAGACTTGATGGCAAAAGAACGCATCGGCTTCGTATATATAACAACTGAAAGTGAGGATCCACCGAAGCGAAGCAGACATCTGATGTGATGAGATGATAATGGTGTGGTCCACTGTGTTCTTATGGAACATATACAACATGATTTCAACACCAAATTTTAAGCCCACCTGCTATAGGAAGCGACTCAGTAGCACGAGGGTGGCCCTTCCTAATGTAGGGATTCCTGCAGACCAATATCAATGCGTTGTTCGTTCAAGCACCCATCTCTTTTTTTTATCGAGGACAAAGCTGATGTAGTTATTTGAGTACATAGTGGATATTATTGACCTCTGTAGACAGAAGAGCGACACAAAGCGACAACGATGAATATGGCTACTAGCAATATATTGTGTGGAATCTAATCATTTCACAGGGGACATCAAACCGATTTTGTCAGGAATAGTGCAGCCGTATGGTGTAGGATTTGACGTTCATGTGTAATTTGGCGTGTCGAGAAAGTTGTTTGGTTTATTACCAGCACCGCCGACAAACTATCTGCACGTCGTTTGCTTTAAGCGAGAGTCGCGAGTCGGGAGACTGGTTTTGTTTCCACCATATTCATATCCAGACACTAGGTAGCATGCAGCGAGTATTATCCGGAACGATTAGCTCGTATAGATGTGCTTGCGATGAAAACTATGCCCTAGATTACGGATGGGTAATAATCGTTTGACGATACAATTCAACGTTTCTAACGGTATAAATAATTGGCATTTTTTTTTAATGAGTTTTGATTTTGACATTTGCCAAAAATTTCGAATAATTGATGGAATGGTAAATATCAGTTGTTAGTTGTTTGTTGAGATTGAGTTCTAACTGGTATAATTGGCATTTTTTTAAAATGAGTTTTGATTTTGACACCATTCAAATAATTGATGGAATGGTAAATATTAGTTGTTTGTTGAGATTGAGTTTTATTCAAATAATTGATGGAATGGTTAATATCAGTTGTTAGTTGTTTGTTTGTTAATTTGTGCGAGACGTGTGTTCCGTCAAAATCACCCGGGGATTGCACTTAGCGTGAGCCACACCAACCCTTAACATGGTTGGATTTTTTGTCCCCGCAGGTTTCGAACCGGTGACTTTAACATCACGGAGTGGCTTAACAACACACTCTGTCACCGACTGTCCTACACCTCGGGGACGATTGTTAGTTGTTTGTTGAAATTGAATTCTAATAGTATAAATAATTAACATTTTTTAAAATAAATTTTGATTTTAACACTAGTAAAAAATTTCAAATAATTGATGAAGTGGTAAATATCATTTGATTGTTGAGATTGAGCTCTAACAATATAAATAATTAGATTTTTTTTAAATGAATTTTAATTTTGACACTATTCAAATAATTGAAGAATGGTAATCAGTTGTTTGATTGAGCTCTAATAGTATAAATAATTAGCATTTTTTTTAAATGAGTTTTGATTTTGACATTAGCATTTTTTTTAAATGAGTTTTGATTTTGACATTAGCATTTTTTTTAAATGAGTTTTGATTTTGACACTATTCAAATAATTGAAGAATGGTAATCAGTTGTTTGTTGAGATTTAAATGAGTTTTGATTTTGACGCTATTCAAATAATTGAAGAATCGTAATCAGTTGTTTGTTGAGATTGAGTTATAACGGTATAAATAATTGGCATTTTTTAAAATGAGTTTTGATTTTGACATTCCCCAAAAAATTTCAATTCATTGATGGAGTGGTAAATATCAGTTGTTTATTGAGATTGAGTTCTAACAGTATAATGAGTTTTAATTTTGATATTAGCCCCCCAAAAAAAAAATTGATGGAATGGTAAATATCGATTGTTTGTTAAGATTGAATAGTTTCTATTAAAAGTTTTTTTAAGAGTTCATTTATATATTTAAAATCTCAATGAAATTTGCAATTTCAACAAATTGAATTATCCCATTCTTATCATAATTATCAGAAAAAAAAAATCTTAAACTATTCTTGATTAATTTAAATTTTAAAAAATTACCTTGTCAAAATTCTGAAAATTATATTTCTTAAATCAACGTAAAGCCAACCTTGGCTTTTATAAAATTATATTTCTTAAATCAACGTAAAACAGTAAAAAGTGGCTTTTATAAATTTGGTTGTTGTTCATATGTTTGGGAAAAAGAATTCCAGACCATTCTGAATAATACTTTTACCACGCGCTACCCGAACTTTATCGCTAATTCCATGCTACTCACTAGGAAATATGTTTTACAAAGTAAAATAACTATGATTAACCCCTTATCATTTCCACAAGATTGGCCCATAATGTATGTACCCCTAGTTATGGAGGAAACTATGCTACCTTACGCATCTTTGGAGTAAGTATTTTATAAAGTTAATATCCCATTGATGCAATGAACAAATCTGGGCACTCCAATCTTTAACTTAAATTAAATGTGTGTTGCGCTAATCTTTCGGCATGTTTATATTATTGATATGGTTAATTTTTAAGATACTGTCAGCTTGAGTGGGTCTAATGGTTTAGAACATGTGTTTCCTCTTAAGAGGTCACATGGTAGGGTAGGTATACCTTCGTAGACTTTACCAGACTTTACCAGTCAAATCGCAGAACATAGAAGGAAGAGACTTGTCCCACAAACAAGAGGGTCTCATACACCAATTTGATGTGTTGGCTTAGCCGTGACCTTAAAAATAGATTATTATTATTATATATATTTGTATAGATGAGATATATTCTTTATATATATATATATATATATATATATATATATATATATATATATATAATATTTGTATAGCACAGATATATTCTTTATACATATAATTTTCTTTATTTAATTTTGATTGAGAATCTATTTTTATTATTTTTCTATAATTGGAAATCCTATATTTTATATATCTACATGACTAAGAATTTAAGTTTATAAAATAGGGTATAAAAAAAAGTGTTTCAAGTCATTGGAATTTAAGTTTATAAAATAGTGTATAAAAAAAAATGTTTCAAATCATTGCTATGACTTGAACGTTTAAGATCAAGGTATACAATTTAATAAAGTTTTCATTTTATATTTGAGTGTAGGAATATTTTGTATAGTTTAATATGTTGGAAATAGTGTAATTTATTCCCTGTTCAAGATGACCTTTCTCTCCAAGAGTGGAATAAGTTGGATCTCACAACACTTATTTAAGAGTGATATATCTCTGTGTAATTTGGGCAATACAATTACAGTTTCTATTTATTTTATGTAATGGATGCTCTCCCAGATCTCAATTAATGTGTAATTCTTTTCAAGCCCAACAAGAAGTTGACACATGACATTATTTATCTATCTATTGTAAGAACCAAAGTAAGTCCATCTTAAATCTACATCTATTATAGGTGGAGAGGGATAAAGTTCCTTAAAATCAATTTTTTTTTAGATTGAAAAAACTTAAGAAAGGTTTGCACCTTGACAGATTTGATTCCTCTAAATACATGATAGATTCACAATTAAAATGGATTTAAAATACATCTTATTACATTTAATTGTTGCTTAAATTATTAATAAAAATTAAAAATTCACACTTCACATGGTAGATACAAATAAATAATTAAAATATAAAAATTATTTGTAAAACCATTATTTTGTTTTGTGTAAAAACTTTTATTAATAAATTGATTATAAATTATTATTTTTTTTTACTTTTTAAATTTTTAAATGAATTGATGTTTGTTTAAAAAATAATTAGAGGCACCTTTATCTGGAACAATTCTCTGAAATATTAGAGAAATACATTTTTTCTAATATATCTATATATGGGGTGGAGGAAATATTAGAGAAATACATTTTCTCTAATATATCTATATATGGGGTAGAGGAAATATTAGAGAAAATGTATTATTACATTTTCTCTAATATTTCCATGTATGAGGGTGAGGATGGTGGTGGGGCTGGGGTGGAAGAAATATTAGAGAAAATATCCATATATAAGGGTGTGGTGGGGGGGATTTTTAGAGAAAATGTATTAGGGTGGGGAAATATTAGAGAAAATGTATTAACACATTTCTCTAATATTTCCCCCACCCACCCCATCCATACATTTTCTCTAATATTTCCCCGACCCCACCCTTATATATCGACATTTTCTCTAATATTTCCCCCAACCCCCCTTACCCATATATATGGAAATATTAGAGAAAAAATGTTGTACCTTCATCTCCAAAATTCATGCATATGCTTTAAATCATACATATTCTTTATAAATCATATACATTCTATAACATAGCTATTTAGAAGTACAAATATCAAGTTTTTTTTTAAATAAATATCCATGGTGAGCCATTCCTATCAAAGCCCTTGACTTCATCTCAAAGAATTTGACTTCATCTCCAAAATCCATGCATATTCTTTAAGTCAAACCATAAATATACTTTATAAATCATATACATTGTATAACATAGCTATGTAGAACTACACATATTATGTTTTTTAAAATAATGATCCATGGTGAACAATTCCTATCAAATCCCTTTGACTTCATTTCCAAAATTCATGCATATACTTTAAATAAGACATGTGATATATAACTCATATACATTATATAACATAGTTATGTGAAACTACATGTATTAAGTCTTTTATAAAGAAACATATAGGTAAGTGAAAGAAGTTCATGGTTGAGAAAGTAGCAAGTCATGCAGTAGGAACACACACTTGAAAGAACGCGTGTGCATTTTTAGGAATGCACACAAGTTCCTAACACCCTAGGTTTGTAGGAGGTCGAACTTCCACAAGGTATGTCACATAGGTTTAGTGGAAATAACACATGCACATTCTTAGGAACGTGCATGCGTTCCTACTGATATTTTTTAAAAGAGGTTGTGAGAACAATTTGTGGTCATTGTGCATAAACCATGCTCGTGTTTCTACTCTTATTGAGTGAATTGGGGAGCTAGAGAGGAGATAGAGAGGGAGTATCTTGTCCAGGTATGTTTAATTTATCATATTTTAACTCAAATTAGTCATTTCCAATTTATTTTGTTGCTTCCAAGAATCAAAATTTAAAAAAATTGTAATTTTGTATTTTAATTAAAAAACCAACCTAATTTAAATGCCATGGTTTTTAAATTACAACATATATAATATAATGGAACCCCAAGACAATGTAAACCGCTCATAAGAAAACCAAAAATATCAAAACCCCAACTCACCACAACCACCCAATTTAAACACTCAAAGTGACGAGGGGTTGCCTATATTAAGAACCCTTGAGGAACAATTAATGGACACTAGAGATCCTATCAGAGTCAAGTTGGCCACTTATTTGGACATCATTGTGAATTCCATTGTGAGTGCCCAAGGTAAATTAACCTCTATTTCTTATTATAGGGCAAGAATGTATGAGTACTGCAACAGTGGCTTGGACAAAAACCATGTGAAAGAGCTGGGCATTTCAAAACCACAAATATTGTCTATTTTTACGGATCTTGGAACTAGACAAGAACTACCAATGAAAAAGAAACACATCTCCATTTACTAGTGCATCCATCCCCATATTAGTCAAAATTGGATGGATAGGTGGTATATGTTTTTTTATAAACCTCCCTACAATAACAAGGAGGTTCCCTTATATTTTATGATAAAATTATGGGTTGATTTTATTATGGGTAAGCATGTCAACTATTTTGACATTGGAGAATTCTAGGGGGTGGGTCTAGGGTCCAACAAAGATTCATGGCGGAGGTTATTATCATAACCCTCTTTTTGTTCTTCATCGTTATATATTTATTTTGTATTATGTGTATTTATAATGATATTTTATTGTATGTTGTTTTGCAGTTGTGACATCCTAGCAGTAGACCCTCTACACCGATGGATGCATTAATGCCTAGCTCCAACATTGATGCAACAATAGAGGTTGCTTGTTCATTAGGTGCACCTCACATTCAGGTATGTGTCACATATGATAAATTCACCTTAGTCATTTCTTTATTCTATGCCATACTCAATGTTTTTATGTTCTCACGTTTCTACAATATTTGGGAGTAGGCAATGTCAGGGAATGTCCATCTAGGTTGGAGAACTCACCTGCGTCACATGTATCATGTGTAGAGTTAAATATCCTATAATTATTAAATTGTTTTGTTTATGTTTTTGAATTTTACTAGTTGGTACAAATAGTTCAATTTTAATAATATGTATGCAGGCTGTAGATATATTTTCTATCTATAGTACTTTCACGCTCCCTGGGCACCTGGGCATTGCTTCTAGGTTATCTTTTTCCAAGCCTATGGATTTGCAATCATCGGTACAACATGTGGGTGACCATCGCAACCCACCCCTAGAATTTCCATCGGTCACATCGACTGAGACTGCCACAACAGAGGTTGTCCCGAAGTAGGTTGTACAACCTGGTACTCCATCTGCTAGTGAATCTCCATTGAGTCCTGAGATATTCAGGGTGAGATAATGCATTGATGATAATTTTTTATGTTTCATGAATTCGATTTTATGCATATTTAATTTCTTGACTTGATCCTTGTAACTAATGTAGGGTTTCATCATAGAGAGACTGGGGTCGTGGAGGAGGGTAACACCCTCATGAATGATAGCATCATATGAGGTGAGTTGTCTTAGTTTAAATTACAAAGTATCATTTTGCATGTTTATTAATTCATTGAGGAAAAAAATGTATAACAATGTTTATTCTTTCTGTAGTCTCTAGAGGGTCGATGTATGCCCAACCCTAGAACCTCTTGAGGTGCTTCCTCTAGAAACAGAAGAAAGATTTATTTCTAGGATGCTCCTTGGGGTGGCGAGGCTGGAAATGTTCAATGATTGACCAACTAATGCCAATTTGTAACTAGGCCACGATATGAATGTTTTTTTATGTTGGGGCACTTCTTGTTGCTTTGTATATTGACCATGCATTTTCATTTTGTAAAAAATGAACAATTTAGACTATGTTGAATACATACACACACACACACAAACATTTCATGGCACACTTTTTATGAATCTCATTGTTTCTGCATTTTATGTTGATGAATGTATGAATTTCAAAGTGTTTGAATTTCATGTGTATTAATCCCTTGATTTCTTTCTAAAGTGATCATAAATACTTACATTACGTATTAACGAATATATTATGGTGAAAAAGATTGCTAATTCTAAATCCATAACCAATTAATGCTTCTCAAGTAGCATTTCTTGCTAATCAACCATGTATCTCTACATCATCGATAGATCATTCATTCGGAATTATTTTGCATGAATGTTGTGGATATCCATATTCTAACTCACAACCAAAAAATGCATGGACTACCTCTTGAATGATCTCCATATAAGTCCAATAACAATCCACACTCAAATAGTGATCACTTGAAAATATTGTGACCTAAAAAATGGCATATTACAATAATTCATTATATAAATAAAATTTCTCATTTATCTTCTACATAATTTGAAATCACTTAACAATCTCATCTAAATGTTATGTCAAATTAACCTCCATAACTAGTAGTATAATTACTCAATTACGAAGATGACATAAGCTAAAATTAAATTATGCAAGTACACAACATTTGGACAACTGAAACACTTCGTATATATTTAGAATATGAAGTACATGCACCTATCGATATCTTATCCGGGGTTGTTTGAAGTCGGGCTCCTCAAACCTTCATGATGAAAACCATAAGATAACATTAGCCAATAGCTCACTCGATTAGAAAACATCAACAATGTAGCATACACAATGCTAAGTCCTTTTTGGAACCTACATTTGTATCCCACACAAGTACAAGATCAAATCCCTCTATCTTCTCGATAATAAACACATAGGTAGCACTAGGGTTTTAAAATTCCACAAAACCCTAACTTATTCTCTTACCAGAGCTACGTGATTTAAAAGTATTTCTTTCCTCCTATAGGTATAAGTCCTAGTATTCCTAGTCTCCTTAGGACAAAACCGTCACCATAGTATTCCATTGACATTCCTTTGACAACCCTAGTTGTTAGTTTCTTAGTTGATTCAATCCATAATTTGACCAATTTCTAGGGAACACACATTAGTCCCCTTTTTATATGCATGAAATATATAAAATCATTTGCTTTATGTGTAACCCTTCATAAATACCAAAAAGAATAGTTAATGACGCATTAATGCACTCATGTTTGTTTATCTTGTGTAGTGGGTATATCTAAATTTTGTTAAACCCATCAATTATTAATAACATTTATTCAGTCTTCCATGATGTCCAGTATACTTATTGATTTTGATCAAAAGAATGAGAGATTTGACATGGAAACTATATCTTAGAAAAGGTATCACTTTCGACCTACAAATAAAGGTTTTGAGGTTACATTTATTGTCACACCATTGAAAGTAATGCTATGGTACCAAAATGCCTCTAGGGAGACTTGAAACTATTATTTTTTTCCCTTCACCATATATGAGAGTTTATTTCACACTCCTACCCAATTCTTGGGTTAGAGCACCCAAGGAGAAAAAGGACTCTCCAAAACCTAATCCCACAAACCTGTTGATTCCATGCCATTTCCATGCCATTGTGATGCCTTTCCAAGTCATTCCATGGAATTCCATTTCCATGACATTGATATTTCCATTCCATTTTCATGCCTTGCCATGCCATGCAATTTCCATGCCTTGCCAAGCCATGCCATGCCATGCCATTTCCATGCCTTTCCATTTCTATTCCATTTCCATGCCATTTTCGTTCCATTTCCAAGCCATGCTATGCCATGTCATTCCATGCCATTTCCATGGCTTTCCATGACATTTCCATCCCTTGTCATTCCATGCCATTTCCATGCCTTTCCAAGCCATGCCATGGCATGCCATTTCCATTTCCATGCCATGCCATTCCGTGCCATTATGATGTAGCTTCTCATGTCTTGTCATGTAGCTTGTCATTTTAACCTATATAACAATAAATATAACGTTCTATAAAATTATGCAATGAAAAACTCAAATCAAAATGTGGATCTCAATGAAACAAGAATAACAAAAAATGAAACATTTCCATGCCATAGTCATGTCATGCCATTTCCACGACTTTCAATTAAACCATTGGAATACACCTTGACACCTTTTATTACATTTCTATCATAATTTTCAAACCTCTATGGCTTCATGTCTTAAATATTGTATGGTTGTCAAGTGTCATTTTGCATTTCAACAAGCATTTGTTATATAAACCCTAGTTTAATCTTGCATTTTCAGACCCCCTTCAAATAATGATTACTTGTTTTAAGGGTTGTTATATTTGTCCTTGTTTTTCCTTGCCTTGGATTTCCTTGCCATGTCATGCCTTTCCTTTGCATGTCCTTCCATGCCATGCCTTCCATTGACTTTCCTTTCTTTTCCTTATCATAGAATTTCCATGTCTTTCCACACCATTTCCATGCCATTGCCAAGCCATGCATGGTATGGTATGCCTTTCCTTGCCTTGTCATGGTATGCATTTCCTTTCCTTTCCATGGTATGCCTTGTCTTGCCATGGTATGGTATGCCTTGCCTTGCCATGGTATGGTATTGTATGTTATCCGGATTTATGAGCGGAACAAAATCAAAACACAGATTTATAATATTAACATAGAGACATAGTGAATATTAAAAGAGATATAGTAAAACTTGATTTCTATTAAATAAGAAATATGTTGAAACTGTAAAATGTAGACTGAAACAAGCTTGCTAGAATGGTGTCAGCTTATCTCTGAGAGGAGATGTGACAGCTATGCCCATTCACAAGAATATGAGTACAATGAGTCTCTAAAATCATTTTTACAATAACATGAATTCAAAACTCCTAGACATACAAAAACCTGACCCTAGGAGATGAAGCACCAAAAGTCATGTGGGCCCCATTGGTGTAAGTTGGTACATCAATTTCCTGGGGTCATAACTTTTGCACACTCTCTCTGTTTTATGCGCACCATAGCCCGTTGGAAAGGTCTATCTGAGGACTATACATCATGTCATAAAACTCAAACTTTATGTTTATTTGGACTATGCCAATCCCTAAAAATGTTGTTTAGGGCCTCAAAACGACCCTGGAAAGTCAGGACTCGAAAACTCGAAAAAATTGCCAAACTGAGAAACTACCAAGAATATCCAGTTGGAATAGGTAGATGGCCACCGATATCCACCTAGATAACTCCTATCCCCTTAGGAAGAAATGGTCTCCATTCCATCAAGTTTCCCCATGAGATGAGGAAATTTATGCTGAGATAATTGGGGATGATCACAAGCGCTGCTTCAAATAATCAAACTCTTGTTATTATGACAGGAAAAACACAAAATTGTCCTTACCACCACCCCTGGTTACTTGGATGAGGGCCCATGCAATATGGGATAATCCCAACACGAACCTGCAATAGAAATTGGCAAGGTCTAAAAATCTTTGAATATTAGTGATTGTGGTTGGGGCTGGCCAATCATGAATGAACTAGATCTTGGCAGGATAAACATGCACCCAATGCTCATCAACAATGTAGCCTAGGTACTAGACCCTGTTCAATCTGAAGGAACATTTTTTCAAATTTGCATATAGCTTGTGGTATCACAAAATGTGGAGAAGATGTTGAATATGTTGAAAGTATTCTGTCAATCTCTTGTTGTATATGAGGATGTCTTCCAGATACACCATAAAAAACTAATTGGTGAAAGCCCGCAATATATGTGATGGTGTATGATTGCGGGTTCGGCATTGTCGGCAGGGCCAACCACTTGGCGACCTTCGTTGAGATGAGGTTCTTATGGATACTGATATCAATGATGAAGTGAAATTGAGTACCCTTCACTCAGATTTGTGAATTAAAGAGATGCCCACATTCCTATGGCTCATCAAGTTCATTGGGATGGATATTTTTGGTAGCAACGATGGCACTGGGTTCCATATTAATAATTTGTCTCCCCCTTTCTGGTTCTGACTCTGAGTCAGAACCTACATTTTATTCAGAGGATTTCACCTCTGCTAGCAATGACTGCTTTGAGTGGAAATGAGGACTATTATTCCAGGGGATCTTATCGAAGTTGCACTACTTCCTGGTGTCTTTCTTAGTCTTTCCATTTTCCTTCTTTGTTTGCAACTTAGACTGGTTGTCCTGAGGATATCCATCTTTTCTTTTCCCTTTGTTCTATAGGTTGGGGTTGCCATTTCCCTGCTTCTACCTTGATGGGTTCCTAGACCCAAATTTTGGTGTCTTTTTTTTAAGCGTATTCTTGGTTTTGACAACATATCAATAGGCCATGCCCAAGGACGAGATGTCCAGAAAATCTATTTTTTTATAGATGTATTTATGCATACCTTCATGGTACTTGAGTGATCCATATTTATGAGTGGAACAAAATGAAACCACACATTTATAATGTCAACACATAGGCACAGTGAAAAATAATAGAGATACAATAAAATGTGACTTCTATTAAATAAGAAATATGCTGAAAACTGTAAAATGCAAACTGAAAACAAGCTTGCTAGAATGGTAGCAGCTTATCTCTGAGAAGAGATGTGACAACTATGATCATTTGCAAGAAGATGAGTACAATTACGCTCTAAATGAATTTTTACAATAAACATGAATTCCAAAACCCTATACATCCAAAAACCTAACCCTAGGAGATGAAGCACCGAAATTCACATGGGCCTCGTTGGGGTAAGTTAGTACATCAACTTCCTCAGGTCATAACTTTTGCATATGATCTCTGTTTAGGGCGCACGATAGATCGTTGGAAAGGTATTGTAGAGGAGATTCATTTATGGGGGTCTCAGTGAGAGACTTTGGATATCATTGAGGTTCCTGATCGTGAAAAATCATTGTTTGGGCCTTCAAAATGGCCCCAAATGTTCAGGAACCGAAAAACTACTAAAAATAGTAAGTTGCCAAAAAATTGTTTTGATCTAGTAAGAAAAGGTGGGTGGCCACAAATATCCTCCTCGATCAATACTCCCCCCTTAGGAATCAATGGTATCCATTGCACTAAGTGACCTCATCATATGAGGAAATTTTTGTTGAATTTGGCCCCAGGTGAGCCACTTTCCTTGGTGCAAGAGCTACCTGCTTTGACAACCTGATAAAGCTAGATACTCTGCTGGAAATTTACCTTGACATGTGTTCCCATGATATAATTAGTGGATTACTGTTCCATACAGTCAGGTTTGAGCTCTATTGGTTTCAACTATTCTGATATCTTTGATGTGTCCAATAATGGTGGAAAATAAGGTGGAAGGAGGGCCACATTGAACATTGGGTGGAAGCCAAGGAAGGGGGGGAAGTTGAGCTCAAAAGAATGGTCACCCACAACCTTGGTGATGGTGTGGGTTCCATAATAGATTAGATGAAGCTTCCAACAAGACCCTATAAGCAATTATTTATGAAAGTGAAACCAAACTTTGTCTCCCACCTGAAACTGGTGTGGCACCCGGTGTTGATCATGACGCTACTTGTACTTGGCATTGGACTTCTGTTAAATGTACTACACCTATTGGTGGATGTGTTGGATCCTCTCATTGAACTGAGTGTATTTTTTAGCTGCAGTTGGAGCATGCAACAAGTCTTCCTAGGTGGCCACAAGGGGTAGTGAAACATCCATGGGACCCAATGGTTGAAATCCCAACCCCACCTGAAAGGGGCTTTGGTCGGTTGATATATGTATGACTCTGTTGTAGCTATGATGAAAATGTGGAAGACTCTCATCCTATGTGTGAGGGTTCTTGGAATGGTACATGTGCAGGACGTGGACGATCATTTGGTTGATGACCTCGGTTTGGCTATCTATCTGGGGGTGGAAGGTAGAGGAATTGGTGAGCTTGGTGTCCAGCAGTGACTAGAGGCTTGACTAAAATGTGTTGAGGAACCAATGTCCCAATATGAGGTAATGGTTTGTAGGTTCCCAAAGTGTACCCACACTCGTTCAAAGAAGAGCTTGGCAGTGGCCTCCGCTGTGATGCTCTTCTTGCAGGATTCCAAAATCTCCATCTTGGAAAAGCGATCAAAAACCACAAAAACACAATCATATACTTGCTTGGTGGATAGAAGGCCTGAAATATAGTCCATTGAGATGGATTCCTAGGACCTATCAAGAGGAGGTAGAGGAGTGTACACACCTTGTTTCTTAGTGGCCAGTTTGGCAATAACGCAGGTAGTGCAGGACCGGATATACTTGCTGACATCCTGTCAAAGTTTCGGCCATTAGAAATGTTGTTGCAACATTGCCACTATATTTTCCATGCAGAAGTGTCTTGCCACCCCACTGTAGTGGGATTACCAAATCAACTTCACTCACTCACTTGATGGAACACAGAGATAATCCATATGGCACAACAATGTGTCCTAAAGATGAAAAATAGTGACAATTTTGTTTGCACCCAACATCTAGTATGTGTTGGCGAAGTCAAGAACTCTCATTGAGGTGGGGCCATCTGAAGGTCCTGTGGCCACAAGAATCGAGAACTGTGGTGAGTGGCACAACTGGGGGTCGGTTGAGGAAATCAACAACTTGGTTGGTACTTCCTGTTTCATACTTTATGTTTAGGTGGACATTGGAACTACTGCAAATAGGTGGACCACTTCTGATAGAGGTCATTCTACAAGTTTCCTTATGTATGCATGAAATACAGTGGATTATGATTAGTGTGGATGATTGTCTCCTTCCCGAGAGGGTAATACCTCCACTAGAAGAAATCTTGCACAATGGGTTACATATATTTTTTGTAAGTATGGTAATTACGAAAGACATATGATAATGTCTCACTATGATAGGCCACAAGGTGGTTGTGCTGAGTGATGACTGCACCCCCAACATAGTCTAAAGCATATATCTCGATCTCAAAGGGTTGTTGCATGTCAGGTCATGAAAGCATTGGGGTGGAGAACAAGCGTTGATTCAGATCATTCAATGCTTTATGTTGGGACAAAACCCACACAATATTTACCTTACGACCACCCCTGGTTATTTGGTTGAGGGCCCATGCAATATGAGACAATCCCAACATGAACCTATGATAAAAATTGGCAAGTCATAAAAATCTATGAAGTTTAGTGAGCGTGGTTGGATGACTTGGATCTTTGTTGTATAAACATGCACACCATGTGCATCAAAAATGTATCCTAGGTATTGGACCATGTCCATGTTGAAGGATCATTTTTCCAATTTGGCATATACCTTGTGTCGCCACAAACTATGTAAAACCCGTTGAATATGCTGCAAGTGTTCTTCCCAAGTCTTGTTGTAGATGAGGATTTAATCCAGATACACCACTAGAAAATAATTAGTGAAAGGCCACAAGATATCATCCATCATCATCATGAAATTTGTTGGGGCATTTGTCAAACCAAAGGGCATGACCAACCATTAAAAAAGACCTTCTTTTGACTTGAAGGAATTTTTCCATACATTTCTTTGTTCTATTGGGACCTGATGGTAGCTAGACTTTAGATCAATCTTATTGAAGTATTTGGCCCCCTTGAGCTGATAAATGAGATCATCGATTCTGGGAATCGGGTATTGGTTCTTCACTGTGACTTTATTTAGGGCCTGGTAATCAATGCAGAGTCAGAAAGTTTCGTATTTATTCTACACAAACATTATTGGGCTTCCACAAGGTGATGAGATGGGTCAGATGTGCCCCTTGTGGAGTAGTTCTTAGATTTGATGCTTGACCTCCTCATTTTCTAGAGCGAGGATAGACTGGCCCATTGGGTAGTGGTGCGCTTCGGGTCAAATTAATAGAATGCTTAACCTAACAGTGCAGAGGTACCCCAGTAGGTGATGAGAATATGTCTTTGTATTCTTCCATGAACTTATCCACTTTCTTCTACTGCATGGAGAGGTCATACATAGAGACCATGGATGTGGCTACAACCTTTCTCTCACTCTGAGAGTGAATATCGAAGAAGAAAAACTTATGGGTCTCGAAAATGACCTTCCTTCATTGCTTGGCAGAGATAGAGGAAATATAACTAGATGGGAATACCTCGGGAATAATGTACAATTTCCTGTTCAAATTAATAATAACACTACAAGGCCTAAATTGATATACAACATGACGTTTCCATAAATAAGGTTGGCCCAAAATAATATCACAAAACTCAATGGGAGAAACATCACAAAATATCTCATCTTTGAATGACTTGATGTTGTATGACATGTGGCACTATTGGATAACGTGAAGATCGATTCCTTGACAAAGCCATCCAATGGTGTAGGGCTCTGGGTGTGGTTTTTTCGACAAGGCTAGTTGCTTGAAAACCTCTACTGATATGAGGTTCTTTTGGCTACATATTTCAATGATGAAATGTAACGAAGTGCCTTTTACCCACATTTGTGAATGAAAGAGGCACTTTCTTTCCTCTGGCTCATCAAGTTGACCGGTATGGATCTTGGTGGTAGAAATGGTGGCACTAGGTTCCCTGTCAATGATTTGTTTCCCCTTTTCTAGTTATGACTCAGATTCGGAACCCACATATGATTCAAAGGATTCTACCTTAGCCATTAATGACTTCCTTGAGCGACAATCAACAGTGTTATTCCAGGGGATCTTATGGAAGTTTCACCACTTCCTGGTATCTTTATTTGTCTTCCCATTGTCCTTATTTACTTATGGCTCGGAATGGTTGTCGTGAGGTTTCACATATTTTCTCTGTCCTTTGTTCTATGGGTTGCGGCTGCCCTTTTCCTTCTTCTGTTGTGAGGGGTTCCCAGACCCAAACTTCCACATATTTTGTTTCAACTTATGCTCAATTTTTATGACATATTGATAGGTCGCGCCCGAGGATGAGATGTCCATGAGCTCCATTTCTATCTGGATGTATCTACGAAGACCACCGCGGTACTTGAGTGACATATGTCACTCAAAATATTTGATACCCAACTTGTTGCGCAAGGTATGGAGGACATTAGTGAACTATGGAACAGTTTGGTCCCTTTCTTGCCGTAGTGTGGTCCAAATTGTATAAAAGTCGTCATAACTTGCAACAAGGTAGTATTGTTCCTTAATAACAACCCTGAAGGAATTCCAAGTGAGTCTAATTAAAAATAATGTGTATCCCTCTATTTCCTTTTTCTCACAGAAAGTCTCCCACCAACCTTTAACATGGGGGATTGCCTTGAGGAGATCAAATGTAATATTTTATCTATCGAAAAAGTTGTGGAGCCATTTTGAGGTATAAAAAGGTATTTGTTTTTGTTAAAAATTTCATAGATAATCTAGGACCCCATGAATGTACTATAGACATCAATACCTTTCCAATGGTGCAAATATCACATCAATCAAATCTCGTATGAAAATATTATTCCTCCTACAAGTTGACCTAGCATGTTGAGCACCACAATACAAGAGGATGCGATGAAAACCCCATCAGTCATGCATATGGGGTTTTCCACCTATATAATTTCAATAATATTATAGAATCTCCAAAACCCTATCATAATTAAGGGTTGAGGATGTCAGCAAACTATCCCTAGATGAATATCAGGCCACTAGGAGGAGAAGCGGTTTCATTATATTTATTGTATTTTTTTCCATAACATATAAGAAAAATGGGAGTGAAAAATTATAGAGCATAATAGAGGGGTTTAATTTGTTGTACTAGCCTTATAGGCCATAGGTCTCGGGTAACTCCATAGAGTGTGCCCTCTCTTGTGTACTTTTATTATTCCCACACCAGAGAAAAGAGAGCAGAACAATGTTACCTTCTAGTTGGGTTTTCTCCCATAAGGGTTTACCATAGAAAACATTTATGTTTTGTGTCGATGGTGTGTGATTGTATTTTACTATTCTCTATTTTCTTCTTTGTATCTTTTTCATGCATTAGGATAAAATCAGTAACTAAATATTCTATAATCTAAAGGAATTTAACCTTCATAGTGTATATTTCAATTTTGTTTATCACATATGTCGTGTCCAACTATTACAGTGGAATATCCATGACAATTTAAAAATCATATTGGTACCAGAGGATGTTTTCTTTAGGTATTTGTTCAAAGTTGTAGGATCCAAGAATCATCTTAAAGAGAAGTCAGATAAACCCTATGCATGATAGATGACTCTATTCATAACAACTCTCAAGATATGATAGAGGTGAGATTTGTTAGGTTGAAAGAGAAAATCATTAACATATCTCTCAATATGTCCCTCATCATGGTGGCTCTAGAAAGAAATCTCAGACTGTTCAAAGAAGATGGAGGCTCAAACTCAGAGATTGGATCAGATGGGAAAACTAGAGATAATGAAGACCCAAAAAAGGAGTTGTTGGAAGAACCCAAGAAGGAGTTGTCGACTTCTAGTGCCATAAACCCTTCACAGTCCCTATTCACAATGGAAGAAAAATTGGACATAAATCCATACTAAGGGGAGAACTATGCATTAAAACTGAATCATTGGTTGTGTCAACTAGAAGTTTATTTTATCGTTCACCATATAGCTAAAGATAAAATATTTCATTTGATAAATTGAATTTAGAGGGCCAGGATTTAACCTGGTGGGAAAGCCATATGAAAAACAATTAGTTAGGAGGGTGATACACTAGTAACTTGTTGATGGGAATTCAAAGCCCTCATCAATTTCTAATTCTACCCTCTCAAGTATATAGAAAAAAAATGGATCTAGTGGCACTACTTTGGGAAGAGTCAGGGGAATAGTATATAGGTGTACACCACTGAGATAAGAAATATTTCCATTATGTTGGGTATCTCTACAAAGAACCTATATGTACTCCTCAAGTATCTATGTGGTTGATACAATCATCTATGGAAGCAGGTGAGGCATGTGTACATGCACAGTACCTCAAAAACATAAGCCAAATGAAGGGGAAACCAAGTGGTTCTAATAAAAACAACACCAGGGAGATTCCAAGGAGGGAAACAAGAAGTATAAAGGAGGAAAAGATAAGAATACAACAATCACTACACATTAGAGAAAAGATCCTAGTAATCATTTCAAGCATTGAAACATTTATGGCCACACTAAGAAAAAGAGTTTGAAAGTACATCCAAAGCTAAACCCAAAATACTACAAGAAGGACAGAAAGAAAAAGATTCTTCTAGCCACATATTCGAGAAATAAGGTTGAAATTAGCTCAAATGTGGATGAGAATATTTTCTTCACATCAATGAAGAAGGAGGTGAATTTGAATAACCTTCATCACTAGGAAGAGAAGGAGATGAGCAAGCTCTTCCACATCAATATTCAGATCAGGAAGACAAATATAGATGCTTTGTTATACTTTTTTTCAAAGGTCAATCTAATAGTAGTGGATATAGTAAGAAATCTTGGATTGGAGGTTAAAAATAATCCTAGCCTCTATCCATTGGGTTGGGTGAAAAAGGATTCATATATCAAGGTAACAAACCAGAGTAATATTAATTTTTTTGTAAGTGATGGTTTGATAGATTAAGTAGAATTGGATGTAGTACAACTAGATATACATGGAGTAGTGTTTGAAATCCTCGACATGTATATTAGGGATGCAATCTTCATGCAAATACCTAACTATAACCACCTCATCAATGAAAATAAATCCTTCATCATCAATGGACAAAATGACAAATACAAAATTGATTTGTAAGTGTCAATGAAGCTAAGAAATTGACTAGTTATAGAAATAAATACATTTTACTTTTTCTAAGGGAAGACTAGTCTAGTGAAGAGTCGTTAAATTTAAAGGCATTCATACAAGGGTGTACTAAGGGGGGAAAAGGGAATTGGAGGAGTTTCTAAAGGAATACATGGGAGTTTTCCAAGAGACTAAAGAGTTACCACCGAAGAGGGAAGTGGATCACAAAATCTAGTTATTGCCAGACTCCCCCTTGCAAAATATTAGGTTCTATAAACTATTCGTTCTAGAAGAAAATGAAGTAAGGAAGAAATTGCAACATTTATTAGAGGAGGGTGTGATTCAACCAAGTACCTCACTTTATGGGTCACCCATCATAATTCAAAATTGTTCTGAAGATGGATGGGACTTGGAGAATGTATATTGATTATAGGGCATTGAACAAGACTACACCAAAGAATTAGTACCCTTTGCCTAGGATTGATGATCTGTTGGACAAGTTGCATCATGATAAGTACTTCAATGAGATAGATTTGAAATTAGGATATCACCAAGTACGATTCAAAGAAGAAGATACATGGAATACTTCATTCAAGACAATAGAAGGTTTGTTTGGGTGGTTGGTTATGCCATTCAGTGTATGTAATGGAACAACTACATTTATGAGAGTAATGTATGATGTATTATGCCCTTATCTAGATTCATTTGTTATTTTTTTGTTTATATCATATAATGGTTTATATTAATACCTAGGAGGAGCACATCTTACATCTCATGCAGGTGTTAGAGATCTCTAAGAAGCACCAACTTCCGACCAATATCAAGAAACTTGGGTTTTCTAACCAATCATTGGTGTATCTAGGGTATCCCATAGGTGGAGGTGAGCTCAATATAGATCATGCCAATATGGAGGCCATCATGAAATGGCCAATTCCTACAAATTGCGTCAAAATTTAGGATCTTTGTTTGGGAAGAACAATACTTGTGGAAGTTCATAGCTTATTTCTAAGCAATAGATGCACCACTCCATGCAATAAAAATAGGTAGTAAGAGTTTATAGTGGGGAAAGAATCAACAGAAGGTATTTGATGAGTTGAAAAGATATATAAGTCAAGAAACAATGTTCATGCTTCCAAACTTGAAAAATTCATTTAAAGTAGAGAAATATGCAAGTGGGTATGCCACAGGAGAAGTTATAATGTAGAGAGGAAGGCATGTTTTCTATCATTCTAAAGCATTTCATCAGGAAATCCTCAACTAACCTACCTACGACAAAGAGATTTATTCCTTGGTACAAGCCGTCAAAAATTTGAAACACTATTTGATGGGCAAGTAGACCATCATCCACATAGATCATCATCTTCTCTAGTATTTGTAGGACCAGAGTAAGTTACAACAAACCAGGAACCACAAATAGATGGGGTTCTTACAACAATGTCATTTGGTGATAAAGAATAAGAAGTGTAGCCCAAACACATTGGTAGATATGATGTCACAACCACCCACATCCAATATTACAACTTGGGTAACTCTGATGCACATGGATCCTTTTACCCATGATGCATACACACAATGAGGACTTCAATGATGCATACCCCCCTCCCGTGCACCTTATGCAACTCAAATACTAGGTTTGGTCATGTGAAAAGAATATAACACATACCCAACAATGAGAAGGAAATTCTATTTGGAATACCATTCAAACCTTTAAGTCAACATACATAATATTGCAATGAACGCCATGTTCTATCTCTCTTGTTTTCCAATATTAATAGTTTCTCTCTAAAACTATATATGTTCCCTTATAATTCTATTTTTATTTAATTGCATGATTTTTATTTCAATGCATTGTATATATCATTTCAGACTATAAATATTAATCTTTTATATATTTTAATATTACAATGTTTTTGTCCCGTAGGTGTAGGACAATCGATGATAAAGTGCGTTGTTAAGGCACTCCATGATGTTAAGTCATCAGTTCGAAACCCGTGGGGAAACAAAAGCTATCCATGTTAATTGTTGGTGTGGCTCAGGCCGAGGGAGAACCCCGAGTGATTTTGATGGCTTATATTCCCTTGAGTCATGGTTTCTCAGCCACATGCTAGTCTCGTAGGTCACAGACAAACTAACAAACAAAATAAAATATTACAATTTTTTTTTACAAGAACGATTGGAGATTTTGTATTAAAATGAGGGTGAGACCTTAGAAAAAGATACATTAGCCTTTTGTGGAAGGTCTAAAGCTGGTAGAGACTAAACCCATCATATAGTAGCAAAATTACATAACGGGTACTATTAAACTGAACCCGGATACATACTAACAACACTAGAAGATGGTTAAATAGAAAAACTAAGAGATATATAGATGCAGGAGCAGGAGCCTACCCACTAGAACCATAGCCATTTAAATATCGATGATAAGATGAGAACCACCATGTGGTCATCCACGTGTTTTCCACCACAGAATTCATATTGAGCCGAGCAATTGGGAGCGACACACGAGCTCGAACATGACTAGGGGATGGGGAAAAAACTTGAAATTGAATCATTAAGAAGGTAATATCCCAAAGGGAGGGTTGATCCCGCATTTGCAAGTTTTTCCACCTCCAATTTGTGAGTCTGGAGGATGTGATAACATTTATAAGAAGAAAATTGGGATAGTAAACCTTTTATTCTTAAGATCATCCTGGCCATAATGCAGGAAGGGGGAGACTTTGAGGAGTTAAGGGATCGAATGAGGATCCAAGAATTGCCTAAAATGTCCACGTCCTTTATGTTTAGAGAAATAAGGAGCTTAATACCCTAAAAAAGAGCAATGGCCTACGCCATGTTGTTTGAAGTGGTCCCAAGTCCCCAAGCGAAATTTTCCTTTGTATTTTCTATAGGATAAAAAATGATCTCCCCGCACCTACCACCCCATACAATGTTTTTAATGTGAAAACACTAATAGATAAATCACACCAAAGCAAATAAAGTATAATACTTCAACTTATAGTATGTTCTTTGAAATTGGTTTTCACTGTGATATTGCAAAAGTCATAGTTGAGATCAATATAAAGGATTTTTCCTTTATATCATTTCTTCAATTAATGCCCAAGTGTGCTATCACATAAATTAGTGCACCTTATTATGTTATATCATTTTTAAAATCAGTACAATTACTTAATTATGCTAAAACATTTTTCATTGTATCATCACTTAAATAAACCAATATTTCTTTTCATTACGTATTTATTTAAATCAATGTTACTGATTGTTTTAAATCATCTATGATTGTATCATCATTAAAATCAAAGCATCACATTGCTTTGGTATTGTGTCATTGAAATCAATGCAACATTTTTCTCTAAATCACTTTTCATTGCACGATCTCTAAATAAATGCACTTTATTGTATCGTGTTGTGTTATATGATTGTTGAAATAATTCCAACTTTCATGTTTCTCTAATTCCTTTTTTTAATATTATCAGTGACATCAATATGCCCAGGTAGTCAATGATTAATATTTCATTCTTTCTTAGTTTCCATCCTTGGAACATATCAATAGTCTACCTCTCGAATTTTGAAAGGTTCTTCATTTTTAATAAACCTATTAAAGAATAATTATATATCTTAAGAAGTGTTTCATCCCCTTCATATTGAAATGATATGACACTGTGGCTATAAAAATTATAATATGGTTTAGTTTAAAAAAAAATTAATATTACATTGTGGCTCTGAAAAAGTATAATATGGTTTAGTTTGAAAAATATACTTTTGAATTAATATTTAACTATATTTAATCAAAATTCTTTTTTGAGATATAAGATTGGTTTGTCATGTGAAAAAAAAAACTGAATCTAATAATATTTTTGTTAAAGATTTATAGATTTAGTAATAATTACTTATGTTTTTAAAGACCAATTTTAAATTAGATTTATTTTGAGTGATTTATTATGTTTCTTTCCTTTTATTGAAAAATGTACTCATCCACACTAATTAACTCCTATATATAATTATTCTTTAGGATTAAAAATATTACTTGATTTTTTTTCACGTTAAATTAAGCAATCATGCCAAGTTTTAGTGAGATTAAATATGCAAATTGACAATTATAACTCATAAATAAATCTTGCAAGATTAAAATAATACTATGCACCATGCAGTAAACCAATAATTGGATGTATCATGTAAACGTTGATGTCACGGACCTTGTGAGCCTATGGTCGGACGACAGAATCACCCAACTCTCCCTGTCAATGTGCAACATCACAATTGTTCATTTGGTAGTGAAGCTACACCAAACTACTTAACTCGGACTATGCATTCACCTTATTTCATTTGTTACTTATGTTATGTCTACATTATCTTATACTTAGTTGCAAAGTAAAATAAAACATTCATACATGTACAAATGACACATATGTATGGGCAACCAAACCAACCTAATACCCAAAAGACATCTTTACAAAAAAATGAATAAGAGTGTGTTGAGCTAAACTCTCGCGCCACACGAAGAACGTTTACATAAGGATATTTTGCTCAGTAGTAGCTGCAAAAGTGATACAATTGTTTAGTTTATCTCTGGGATACCTTTGATTTTGTCTTATGCCTCCATCCCCTCACTCGGTTCAGACATTATCATCTTTCCTGATCTTGGAGCGACCCTTCCTTTCTTGAGATAGTTCATATTTCCTTGATAGTTTCATTGAGAAAGACTTTCCCAGATCTATGAATTCTCCTCCCCAAGGCATTCCAGGTTACCCTCAAGGGTCTACTTGTCTCCTTGGGGAGATCTTGTCTCCCTTCCTTGGTCACTGCCTTAGACTCTTCAATATGTGATCATGAAGAAGTGTCTCCCAGCTCCCGCCTTAGCCGAATTCAAAATTCCTAGCTCGCACTTGGTTAAATAGTCATGTTCCCTGTAACAACCCCATTGTTACAACTCCAAGCAATGCAAGCAAGTGCAATTTTTTTTCTTCTTTTAAACCCAAATGACAACAACATCAACTGTTAAACAACAAAACTTGATGACGAACACAATGCATGCAGATCACGCAACAAACAACAATGAATCTGCACACTAGCACATCAAGCAACTGGGCGAAACATACGAAAATCAAGACAGATGGAAACGACTACCTGCCGACATAAGCAAGACAATGCCTACAAGCTAAAAGACAGCCTCAACAACCCAAAACAATAGCTTCGACAAACAGGAAATAGAACCCTACGTCGTGCAAACCCAACGTCTTAAGGCATTACAAAACCAAGTCCCAACAACTTTTACAACAAGCAACGACCACACCGGGAAGCACAGACTCTATCCAAGTTATCATACACTTCTATCCATCGAGACGTGCAATGATCCCCTCATCAGGAATCATGTCGTCACAAAGTGATAGGCGTGACAGTAACCTAGCGCAACCTAACACATATAGACCAATAACCCAAGACAAATTCAACGTGTTAGGAGACTGAATTAACTGACAAGAAGAGTATACCATGCACCCAAGCAACAAGTTGATAAGACGCAAGATGATGTCACTGAATTAAATTGTGCAAATTATTAAATGACTTCACCAACAAACCATAACCCATTATCTGTTAATAATGATGTCTAAGTGCGAAGAACTGAACTATTATAAATGTTATCATTATCGCAAATGTTATCATAAAGATGAACTAATACAAGCACTTAACAAAATCAAATATGCTTGTCAACAAATATACACCATCCCTTAATAAGTGAACTACTTAACATTAAAAAGTGATCTACGCTACTTATTAATAATCGACATTGTTGACTATAATATTGTTGTCTAAATTATTGTTTTCTAAGTATGCGATATTGCTATCTACTAATTATATCTCTATCCAACCTTAATAATAACATCTTTAACTATCAATGTAAAAATGCATGGTTAAATGATATCGTTGTCTAAGGTACCTTAACAATATGGTTAGGCTTCTGTAAAAATGGTTGTCTAGCAATATTGGCGCGATGTTTATGAAACATATAAAATTATTGTCATGAGGTATAAAATATGATGTTAATTATGTATAAAAACTTTCTCTCAATTATATAAAATTTGTTGTCGAATATATATAAAATTTATGTCCAAAATATCGATATCAATATATCCATAATCACATGCAAAAACATATCAACAAGTACGCTGTCCCACATATTGATTTCTAAATTCACATTGTACATATGATATAAGGGATGGAAACACAACCTAAATATATGCTTCCTAACATTGATACGTTGTCTAGCATTTAAGGGAAACTCTGCCTATCTTTCACAAAACATTGAGATACATTTGATATTGCTGAGCTAAATATATGGCTAAAATATTGTTGTCTAAAATATGACTAAGTTAAACGTAATATTGTTGCACATTGAATACATGATGAAGTTGTCTAGTAAATCATATTAGATCGCTACCTACCCCACCTACCATGCAATCTAAAGATAATGCAAATTAAAAACGCAATATATTGTTGTCTACCCAACATACCATACAATATAAGGATATTGCAAATTAAAAACACAGTCTACCAATATGCTATCAGTCGCTGTCAGAATGTTATCAAGTGACTATTATAAACCCATTGTCAATATGCTATCAAAATGATATTAATAAAATCACTATTAATAAAATATGTTATCAGTATGTTGTTAATGGAATCACGGTCAATCTGCTAATAATAAGATCGTTGTCAATACGTATACATGGTCGTTGTCTTATTAAAATTAAATCGCACGATATAAGAACCATATGATATAAATAAATTTCATGTGTATGAAAATGAATTGATTTGTATGTGTATGCATATAAATAGTTGTGCATGGGTATGCAAATAATTTGTTGGCCATTAGAAGAAACTAATTCACCATATCTCTGCTGGAATCTTATCAAATGCTGGATTTTTTTTCATAAAACGCAGGAAAAAGAAAAACACATGTACCATCACCAAACGTAGGAAAAAGAAAAACACATGTACCATCACCAAATGCAGGTAAAAGAATGCATAGACAACTCATTAAAATGTGGATATTATTTAAAAAAAAAGTGATAGAAAATGTCGAGATCATTAAAATGCGGGGGTGATATAAAACACAGAGACCATAGCAACCCTGAGATCATTAACAAAAAACATAGATATGATAACTCGTGGTTGATTAATGAGCAGGTGGAGAAGTCAATGAAAAACACAGGTAAAAGATTCATGGTTGATTAAAAATCAGGTACAACATTCAAGGAAAAACATTGGTGAAATTTTGTGGTTGATTAAAACACTTGTACATCAATCAATGAAAGTCACTTGGTAAATTCGTGAAAATAAAGGGGTATGAACTCTATCAATCAAACTCTCAGCCATGTAACATTGTTGGGGTAAATTCGAAATCGATGTATATAAAAACATTGTTACATCAATAAAATCATAGTCACTAAAAATTTCAATAGCAACCACTGCCTCTCAAAAACGTTGTCAATTTATTACATCGGAGTCACTACATGTAATCGTAGACAAAATGACCCACCAAGCACTAGAATTCATCAAAAAAATTGCAGATATGATACTGAACAAGTGTTGGGGTTTATCAATAAAATAGAAGGAGTTATACCAATCAAGCACTGGGTAATATGCCGAGAAATCAAAGAGATAAAGCACAGAGATAATCCAACAAAAGATGCAAAGATAAATCATTCTGCAATGAATCAATCAACGCAAGGATGCTCATTCTCAGAAACGCAGGGATAAGTAAGGGATAGATAGCTGGGAAAAAATTATCATTCACTCATCATCCATACACAGAAAAGTAGGGCATTAGAATCTATAGGTCTTTAAACATCGAAGTGATGACCTTTGATTCGGTTTCTAGACGATTTCTCAGGCATGGAATGATGACCTAGGGATAAGGTAAAAACACAAAATTCTTCGTAGTAATCAATAAAACAAAAAACAATAGTCATAGCAATTAGGGTTTGGATTGCCAAGGAAATCAATTCAGAATGCAATGAGCATAAGAGTAGTATGACCTTAAGTTCTTTGATTAAAACGATGAGTAAAACAAATTTCCTTACACAATAGAGGTACAATAATGAATGTGCAAGAACAAAATTAATCTACCATTCAAAAATAAACCCATGCGTACCATAGCCCAATGCGACAACTCTGAATCGTTTTCCCACACGTTCTCCATACAGCTCCCACTTGTCGACCGATGTGACTTCACCGATACCTCCCAACCAACGCTATGGGTACTCTTCTTCCCCCGAAGCCCCGATCCGAAAAGGGGCCATGGACACTATACCAAAGAACAACTAGCACCCAGCTCGCCTTGCAAGGTTGAGGTACCACTTGTTACCCGAGTTGGGTATCCCAACTCCCACAAGATAAGTTCTGTCAAGACAAAAATTCAGTAGTGTAATGTTACGCATAAAGATGAGATCCATACTCCTCCTCCTCCATCCATTTTATAGAGTTTTTAAGTGATTTCTTTCCCAAATTCCCATTTAATTTATTTTTCATTAATTAAATCAGAAAAACCTCCCCCATACACATGTCACCCATCCCCCTAGTTGTACCAGAAAATTAATTTCATTAATTATTTAATTATTCCTATTTCTCTCACCCACCTAAAATCATTCCTAAAATTGCTCCTTGGTGTCCCAGTATTCCCTTACAAATCTTAAATGACTTACGCCTTACTAAATTCTTAGTTGATTTAAAAAATAACAAGTTCCCAAGGCAAGATTCCTTACTAAGTTAGACATTCATCTTTTTCTATATGTTTCCCCTTTTTCCGTTAATTTCCTATTTCTTTTAAGTTTCCCTCTTTTCCCTTTTTAGCTAAAACTGAATTTAGCAAGTGTAGAAAAAAAACCCTTTTAACCCTTTTTCTTTTTAATTAAAAATTTAATTAGCATATGTAGATAAAACAATCATTTCTCTTTTAAAATTTTAATCCTCCAATATAATTTGATTTTAATAAATTAATTGAATTTCTTACCCCCTTCTCGTTGCATGTTTAATTATGATTATTATTTTTGACCACATGTGTACTTAGACCTAGATTTTAATTTTACTAGGTTGGACGACATTTTTATTAGGGAAAAATTGTTTTTAAATCTTGTCACATCAATCATTTTAAGGCCATCTAGGTTTATTCCCTTACTAGTTAAAATCAGGATGTGCCCTTCAGGATGCACTAGGTGCTTCAAGGGTGCCACTCGCCTCTTTCTGTTTTCCTTGCATGATGTGCCCTTTATGATGCATTGCATGCTCCAAGGGTGCCACTCACCTATTTTAGTTTTCCTTGTGCAACATACCCTTGAATACGAACTACGTGCTCCAAGGGTTCCACTTGCCTATTTCCATTTTCGTTACGCGACATGGCCTTCAGGATGCACTACGTGCTCCAAGGGTGCCACTTGCCTCTTGAATGACTTGGTAGACATCATAAACCCCTGGAATAAATACTCTGCCAGATGATCTTGTGGGAGACTAAGGGCCTCTAAGGAATTTGGCCCCTGCCTTATTGCACACCCCTTAGAATCATTGTGAGAGACTATCGCAGTCTTCCCTCACGACATCGTGGGTCTTATCGAACTAGGTAATCGTTAACCTATAGTTTGAGCCATGACATGAGTGCTAGTAGGTTGTGGTAGGGATGTTGTCAAGACCTCTCCCTCAAATTCTTTGGTTTTCATACATGACCCCTCTACTACACATGTGATTCTGGTCGGCAAGCTATCGTCAGCCTGCATCATCAATGAATCATGTCAGCAATAATAATTAATCATCATAACAACTATTCATATGTACATATGTCATATCAACAACAGGAAAACCCCAATAGTCCACTCCCTAACTCGATCCAAATTCCAATGGGTTTCATCGATGCCTCTGCATGCTTGAGGTCCAAAATCCTACACACTTAGGAGAACCTGGTCAATAGCACCTGTCTATGTAAATACAACAAAATAACATGTCATCATCATATCCATAATGCCTCATAATAATATTCAAATGGCCAACAGTATAATAATCCAGATCACTTGCAAGAAAGTGTCCTCAAGGATAAGTCCTCTTAGTGCGCACAAGAGCGGGATATTACATACCACCTCTTGGTTTAAACTTCATCCCAAAGTTTCACAGTATATAAATGTCAAAATAAAGTATATCACAGTATCATAAGTCTATCTATCAAACAAAAATGGAAATTGTTGGCGCATATCATATGCGTCCTCCCAGGTGGTCGAGTGTGGACTATAGCTGTATCATTGGACCTTGACCTGATATACTGTTTGATGTCGTAATTGTCGAATGCGATGGCCTAGAATACAGATTGTCTCTTCCATGAGCATACCCTCATCTGATACTTGCAAGGTACTCAAGTCAAATATGTGTAGGATCACTAACATAATGTCTCAAACAGAGACGTGCAAGACATCGTGCATACACCTCAAGGATCAGGCAAGGCTCGTCAATAAGCCACGACCCTCTTTTTTCCACAATGTTGCAGGATCCTATGAACCTAGGAAATAGTTTAGCACCCTTTCCACACTTGGTCGAACGCTTATGCAGTTTCTCCTACAAGAATACTTGATTGCCAACATCGTAACTACGGTCAACACAATGCACATCGGCATAACTCTTCTACCAATCCTGTGCTTCTTAGATCCTTTGTATTATTTTTTGCATCAATATTCCATTTCTTGGATCGCTTCTAGTCCCACCAGGACCCTATCCTCAAGAAAAATCCCAACTCAAAGGCGTCTGACACGGTTGCTCGTAAAGAAACTCAAAAGGCGACATCATAATGGTGCTTTGATAACTGTGGTTATATGCGAATTCTACTAGTGGAAAGAATTCTTCCCAATGCTTATGTTGGTCCATCACGTACATAAACAACATGCAATCCAAGATTTGGTTTGTTCGTTCGGTCTTCCTGTTTGTCTCCGGGTGATATGCAGTATGAAAGTTAAGTGGGTTCCCAAGGCTTCTTGGAAACTAGTCCAAAATCGTCATGTAAACACCAGTACCCGATCATATATAATCCTCTTAGGCATGCCATGCAGCCTTACATCTCGTTGATGAAAAATATAGCTATGTTAGGTGCCTGATATGTCCTATGCATAGGAATAAAATGAGCACTCTTCGTCAGAGTGTCGACTACCAAAAAATCAAGTCGTGTCTCCTTGTCGTCAGTGGCACTCCAAAAATTACTTCCATCGAAATGACCTCCCATTTCGATTCCAAAATAGCATGTGGTTGTAGTAATCATGTTGGATGTCTATGTTCAGCCTTCACCTGCTGACATTCTAGACATATTTCCATGTAGTTGACTATGTCTACCTTCATTCCTTTCCAGAAGAATAAGGGTTTAAGGTCTGCCCTCATATTCATGACTCATGGGTGAGCCATACACACTGCTTTGTGAACCTCATTTAGGATCAAACTTCTCAACTCATCATTCAATGGTACGTAAATTTAATTTTTAAATCTCAATAATCCATTGTCATCCAACGTAAGTCCTTCAAATCTTGGTACCATCGTGGTGTTTTCTCCGATAAAATCCTTGACCTATTTGCATCATTCATCATCACGCTATAAAGTTAGAATTATTTGAACGTAGATTCGTCTGAAGAGGTATCACTGAAAATATGCGCAATATCTGACTCAATGCATGAACCACTCTGTTCATTGTTCCCTTTATACAAGTAATCTCGAAATCATACTCGCAAAGAAATTCCTACCAACGTCCTTGTCACGTGTTCAAAACGTTTTTCTTAGAGATGTGTTGTAGTCCACAGTGGTTCGTTTTTAGTTCTCCTCATGTGTTTCGTAGTTCTCCTCATGCCGTCTCAAATTTCTCGAGATGTAAGCGATCACTCGATTGTCTTGCATCAAGACCCCGCCTGAGCCTTCCTTGAATGCATCAGAGCATACTAAGAAATCTGCATCCATGTTAGCGACCTTTAGTATAGGTGTTGTTGTCAACAACTCCTTGAGCCTCCAAAATGCTTCTGCACATTTCTAAGTCCAAACAAACTTCTTGTTCTTCTTCTGCAATTCCGTAATCGGATTTGCTATCATCGAAAATCCCTCAATGAACCATCGATAGTATCCCGCTAAACCCATGAAGCTACTCACTTTGTAGAAATTTGTCGGTGTAGGCCATTCCATAATAGCCTCTACCTGTGTGGGATCCACAGCGATACCTTCGTCGGAGATGACATGCCCTAAGTAGTGAATCTTCGATTGATAAAATGAGCATTTAGACAATTTTCCAAAAAAATTGTTCTCTCACAGACACTGTAGTACCAAGTGTGAGTGTTGGTCATGCTCCTCCACCATCCGAGAGTAAATAAAAATATTGCCAATGAATACTTGGAAAAACTTGTCCAGGTAATCGCGGAACACCCCGTTCATCAAACTCATAAATAACCCTGTGGCATTCATCAGTCCAAACAGTAAAACAATAAACTCGTAATGTCCAAAACTTGTCTTAAAGGCAGTCTTAGGGACGTCATCCTCCTTGATCTGTAGCTGGTGATACCATGATCTAAAGTTGATCTTTGAAAACACTGTCGCACCCTTCATCTGATAAAAAATATCATTAATCCTTGGAAACATATATTGATTCTTGATCGATGCCTTGTTCATTTGACGGTAGTCAATGTAGAGTCTCCACAACCCATCCTTATTTCCTACGAAAATAACAGGCACACCCAACAGTCACACTTGGACGTATAAGTCCCAGGTGAAACAACTCCTTCAGTTTCATTCTCAACTGCTGTAACTTCAGGGTAGACATCTGATTAGGCATTCTTGCTATCAGTCCATTCCCCAGTTTTAGGTCTATGGTAAATTCCAATTCCCTCTTTGGGAACATCCTAGGTAACTCCTCCAGGAAGACATCTACTAAATCTCTCACCACGGAAAGGTGTTCTGGACCTTTCACTGCTCCCTTATCGTTTAACATAAGGATCGCATAAAGCTTACATCCCTTGTGCATTCTCTTCCATAGCTGGACGGAAGAGATGAACCTCATGGAAAATCCCTAGTTCCGACCTACAATCACGTCTCTCTGTCTCTCATCATCAACCAAGCTCAACCATTTTGTATTACAGTTGAGTATCGCCTCATGCAATTCCAACAAGTCCATACCGATCATGACATCATAAGATCCCAATATCATGACGTACAGGTTGGCCATTGTGACAAACTCTCCCAGGTTAAGGCTACAGCCTGTAACCTTCCCTCCAACCTTTTGTTTGGCTCTCGAATCGATCTCTACAAGGCTAAACTCATCATGTTTGACTGCCTTTACCTTAATTATTTTTATCACTGCACTAGAAATGAAACTCTCGGTAGCACTAAGATCTATCAAAATACTAAGGGTCTGGTCAACGACGGTACCTGATGTCTCAAGCATAGTCGACTAGTGCTCTACCTAGAAGTTATTCACCACTGCATGAATCTGATGGGCCTTGTCCAAATCTCCTATGGTAGTGGGTCTGAATGATCCATATGCTCTAGTCCTCTCCACTAGGCAGTCGCGCTGGTAATGTGGCTGCCCACATGTCCAACACCCTTTCTTCGGTCCAGTACTACTAGTACCTGAAGTAGAAGCTAACGGCTTGCCATCCTGGAATCTTGGTGTGTTATGTTGAACAGGCCTAAAATTTTGTTTCTGCGGTTGACACTGTTGTTGATTGTGTGGTCCTTGGTAAGCAGTCCGCTACCGAGGTGTTGGTCATGAAAGTGTAGTGAAAGAGGATCCTCTATGGAAGCCACGATATACTGACATATGTCTAGTTGGTGTCTGATGTTGCTGTGCACCAGATGACATCTGCCCTGCTGGTCTCACTAGAGTCCTTCTCTGACCCTTGTTGATTAGCTCCTCCTCCACTATGAGGGCCTTTTGAATGACATCATGCAAGGTTTACGGCATCAGAATCCTAACCTTTGTACGAATGCTGACATTAAGGCCAAACAAGAACTTGTTGACCTTAAGTTTCTCGATATTCAGGTGTAGAGCATACCAAAGAAACTCCATAAAATGGGCCTCATACTCGGGAACCATACGGTCGCCTTGTCGCAAGGCGATGAACTTGTTGAGTTGATGCTCAATGAATTCTTCTGATAGGTACCTCTCTTGGAACCGTTCCTCAAACAATTCCCATGACACATCTTCAACGACCATGTTTAGATGTGGCAGGAGTGTCTTCCACCATAGAAGAGCGCTCCCCTTCAGTTGAAATACCACCATGTATACCTTCATGTTGGAGGTATGCTCGCGAAGTGCAAAGCACATCTCCATATTCTCCAACCATGCATTGGCAGCTACGTCATCCACGACACCAAAGAAATTAGGAAATTTGACCTTCACGAGTTTGTTGTGAATGCTACCAGTACCGACCAGAGCGCGTCGTGGACCCTTAGGGGGTTCTGGCGCCCTGGCCTCATCTCTATCCAAACGGCTGAGCAGTGCCTCAGATATCTGCTAAAAAGACCTCCTCTAACCAACCACATCACCAACAACTATCTATTCCTACCCGATAACTTGTTCATCTCCCTGGGGGTTAGAGCCCTCAGGAGTGGATGCTACTAGGGCATCGCGCTTCCTACCCTAATACCCCGTCATATGCCTCTACGATGTCCTCTAATCGAGATCACCACATGGACACGTTTAATGTTTTAACTAGCGCTAGGCTAATACTCAAGGGTTTACTGCAATGTAAAGCATGGCGATCCACTGTCACAGGGTTGAACCTGCTTTGATACCATATGTAACAACCCCATCTTTATGACTACAAGAGATGGAAGAAAGTGCAATTTTTTTTCTTCTTTTAAAGCAGGACGACAACAACGTCAATTGTTAAACAAAAAAACTTGACGACAAACACATCGCATGCAAATCCGGCAATAGACAAGAACTACTATGCACACTACCACATCAAGCAACTAGGTGAAACATGCGAAAATCAAGATAGGTGGAAGCGACTACCTGCTAACACAAGCAAGACAATGCCTACAAGCTAAAGGAAAACCTCAACAACCCGACACAATGGCTTCAATGACCAGAAACTAGAACCCTACGTTGCGTAAATCCAACGCCTTAAGGCGTTACAAAACCAAGTCCCAATAGTTGTTACAATGAACAACACCCACATTGGGAAGCACAGACTCCGGCCAAGTTATCATTCGTCTCCATCCATTGAGACGCGCAATGATCCCCTCATCAGGAATCATGTCATCACATGGTGATAGGCGTGACGGTAACCCTGGTGCAACCTAACAGATATAGACTAATAACCCAAGACAAATTCAACGCGCTAGGAGACCGAATTAACTAATAAGAAGACTATACCCACGCGCAAAAGAAACAAGTTGACAAGACGCAATATGATGCCACTCAATTAAATTGCGCAAACTATTAAACGACTTCGCCAACAAACCATAACCCATTATTTGTTAAGCATGATGTCTGGGTGCGAAGAAGTGAACTATTATAAATGTTATCATTATCACAAATGTTATCATAAAAGTGAACTAATATAAACACTTAACAAAATCAAATACGCTTGTCAACAAATATACACTATCCCTTAATAAGTGAACTACTTAACATTAAAAAGTGATCTACACTACTTATTAATAATCGACATTGTTGACTATAATATTCTTGTCTAAATTATTGTTGTCTAAGTACACGATATTTCTATCTACTAATTATATCTCTGTCCAACCTTAATAATAACATCTTTAACTATTAGTTTAAAAACGCACGGTTAAATGATATCGTTGTCTAAGGTACCTTAACAATATGGTTAGGCTTCTGTAAAAATGGTTGTCTAGAAATATTGGCATGCTATTTATGAAACATATAAAATTGTTGTCATCAGGTATAAATTTTTTTGTTAATTATGTATAAAAACTTGTTGTCAAGTATATAAAATTTTCTATCGAATATATATATAATTTCTGTCCAAAATATTGATATCAATATATCCATAATCACATGTAGAAACATATCAATAAGTACGTTGTCCCACATATTGATTTCTAAATTCAAGTTGTCTATATGATATAAGGGATGGAAACAAAGCCTAAATATATGTTGCCTAACATTGATAGGTTGTCTTGCATTTAAGGGAAACTCTGTCTATCTTTCACAAAACGCTGAGATAAATTTGATATTGATGAGCTAAATATATGGCTAAAATATTGTTGTCTTAAATATGACTAAGTTAAACATGATATTGTTTCACATTGAATACATGATGAAGTTGTCTAGTAAATCATATTATATCGATGTCTACCCCACCTACCACACAATCTAAATATAATGCAAATTAAAAATGCATTATATCACTATCTAGCCCACATACCACACAATCTAAGGATATTGCAAATTAAAAACGCAGTCTACCAATATGTTATCAATCGCTATCAGCTAACTATTATAAACTCGTTGTCAATATGCTATCAATGTGATATTAATAAAATCGCTATTAATAAAAGATGTTATCAATATGTTGTTAATGGAATCGTTGTCAATATGATAATAATAAGATCATTGTCAATAGATATACATGGTTGTCGTCTTATTACAATCAAATCGCATGATATAAGAACCATGTATGATATAAACAAATTGCATGTGTATGAAAATGAATCATTGTGTATGTGTATGCATATAAATCAATGTGCATGTGTATGAAAATAAATTGATCACCATTAGAAGGTTCAAATTCACCATATATTTGTTGGAATCTTATCAAATGCTGGAAATTTTTTCATAAAACGCAGGAAAAGGAAAAATGCATGTACCATCAACAAACGTAGGTAAACGAATGCATAGAAAACGCATTAAAACACAAAGATTATTTAAAACATAGTGATCAAAAACGTTGAGAACATTGAAACATAGGGGTGATATAAAACACAGAAACTATAGCAACCCATAGATCATTAAAAAAAAATGTAGAGGTGAGAATTCATGGTTGATTAATTAGTAGGTGGAGCAGTAAATGAAAAATGTAGGTAAAATATTCATGGTTGATTTAAAATCAGGTACAACATTCAAGCAAAAATGTTGGTAAAATTTTGTGGTTGATTAAAACACCTATACATCAATTAATGTAAGTCACTTGGTAAATTCGTGAAAAGAAAGGGGTATGAACTGTATCAATAAAACTCTCAGCCATGTAACATTGTCAGGGTAAATTTGAAATCGATGTATATAAAAACATTGTTACAGCAATAAAATCACAGTCACTAAAAATTTCAATAGCAGTCAGTGCCTCTCAAAAATGTTGTCAATTTATTACATCACAGTCACTAAATGTTATCGCAGAAAAAATTCCCAACCAAGCACTAGGATTCATCACAAAAATCACAGATATGGTACCGAACAAGTGTTGGGGTTTATCAATAAAATAGTAGGAGTTATACCAATCAAGCACTAGGTAATATGCCCAGAAATCGTAGAGATAAAGCGCAGAGATAATACAACAAAAGAAGCAATGATAAATCATTCCACAATGAATCAGTCAATGCAAGGATGCTCATTCTAAGAAACACGGGGATAAGTAAGGGATAGATAGCTGGGAAAAAATTATCCTTCACTCATCATCCATGCACAGAAAAGCAGGGCATTAGAATCTATAGGTCTTTAAACACCGAAGTGATGACCGTTGATTCGACTCCTGGCCAACTGCTCAAGCATGGACTAATGATGTAGGGATAAGGGAAAAACACAAAATTCTTTGTAGTAATCAATCAAACAAAAACAAAATAGTTGTAGCAATCAGGGTTTGGGTTTCCGAGGAAATCAATTCAGAATGCAATGAGCGTAAGACTAGTATGACCTTAAGTTCTTTGATTAAAACAATGATTAAAACACATTTCCTTACATAATAGAGGTACAATAATGAAAGCGCAAGAACAACATTAATCTACCATTCAAAAATAAACACATGTGTACTATAGCCCAATCTGATAGCTTCGAGTCGTTGTCCTATGTGCTCTCTGTCTATATCCCGCTTACCAACCGATGTGACCTCACCGGTACCTCCCAGCCAACGCTAGGGATACTCTTCTTCCCCCTGAGCCCCCCGAGCCGCAAAGGCACCACACACACTATACCAGAGAACAACTAGCACCCAACTCACCTCGCAAGGTCGAGCTACCACTTGTTACCCAAGCTAGGTATCCCAACTCCCATAAGATAAGTTCAGTCAAGACAAAAATTCAACAGCGTAAAATTACGCATGAAGATGAAATCCATACTCCTCCTCCTCCATCCTTTTTATAGGGTTTTTAAGTGATTTCTTTCCCAAATTCCCATTTCATTTCTTTTTCATTAATTAAATCAGAAAAACCTCCCTCGTACACATGTCACCCATCCCCCTAGTTGCACCAGAAAATTAATTTCATTAATTATTTAATTATTCCTATTTCCCTCACCCACCTAAAAGAATTCCTAAAAACCCTCCTTGGTGTCCCAATATTCCCTTACAAATCTTAAATGACTTATGCCTTTCTAAATTCTTAGTTGAGTTCAAAAATAGCAAGTTCCCAGGGAAAGATTCCTTACTAAGTTAGACATTCAGCTTTTTCTTTATGTTTCCCCATTTTTCCTTAGTTTCCTATTTCTTTTAAGTTTTCCTCTTATGCCTTTTTAGCTAAAACTCAATTTAGCAAGTGTAGAAAAGCAACCCTTTTACCCCTTTTTCTTTTTAATTAAAAATGTAATTAGCATATGTAGAGAAAACAATCATTTCTCTTTTGAAATTTTAATCCCCCAATATAATTTGATTTTAATAAAAAAATTGAATTTCTTACCCCCTTGTCGTTACATGTTTAATTATGATTATTATTTTTTACCACATGTGTACTTAGACCTAGATTTTAATTTTACTAGGCTGGGCGAAATTTTTATTAGGGAAAATTGTTTTTAAATATTACTTGTCACATCATTCGTTTTAGGGCCGTATAGGTTTATTCCCTTACCAGTTAAAATCGCGACGTGGCTTTCAGGACGTAGTAGGTGCTCCAAGGGTGCCACTCGCCTGTTGACTGACTTGGTAGACATCAAAAACCCCGGGAGTCAATACTCTGCCATGTGATCTTGTGGGAGACTAAGGGCCTCTAAGGAATAAGGCCCTTGCCTTATTGCATGCCTCTTAGAATCATCTTGAGCGACTATTACAGTGTTCCCTCATGGCATCATGGGTCTTCTAAAACTAGGTAATCGTTAACCTACAGTTCGAGCCACAACGAGAGTGATAGTAGGTTGTGGGAAGGCTGTTGTCCACACCTCTCCCTCAAATTCTCTGGTTGTCGTGCATGACCCCTCTACTCCATATGTGAGTATGGTTGACAAGCTATTGCCACTGCATCATCAAAAAATCATGTGAACAATAATAATTAATCATCATAACATCTAATCATATGTACATATGTCATATCAACAATAATAAAACCCCAATACTCCACTCCCTGACTCGATCTAGAGTCCAAGGGGTTTCATTGATGCCTCTGCCTCCTTGAGGTCCAAAGTCCTCCACACTCAAGAGAACCCAGTCAATAACACTTGTCTATGTAAATACAACAAAATAACATGTCATCATCATATCCATAATGCCTCATAATCGTAATCAAACGACCAATAGTATAATAATCTGAATCACTTGCAAACAAGTGTCCTCAAGGATAAGTTCGCTCAGTGTGGGCAAGAGTGGGATGTTACATTCCCTTCCCTTGCAACACAAATTTTCAAACCGATGCACCCCTTCGATCGCAAGTCATGAGCACTCTTGGTTGTTTGTCCAATTTCACGGGTTGAGATGACTCATCAACAAGTGTGCTCTCCTTCCTTGGGTGCGCCCTTCTTTATCCAGCTCGTCACTCTTCGGTAAACACACCCAACTTGCACCTTAATTTTTTTTCCTTCCCAACCATAGCGCAAGACTTCCATCACATGTATTGGGTGTTCGTTCTACAAGGAATGCTTTCTACGCACCCATCATTACAAATTGTTTGTTTCTTTGGTGGGGCACCCATGTCTTTGGAGGGTGCCCAACCAACCAGCTCTTTGGCCAAGTCACCAACCTCCGTCGCAAGTCCATCTTGGTCAAGTTGTACTTGGCACGACGTCACACTCCCAAGTAGCCCAACTTCACACATGAAATAAGCAAATGCCCGATGACTCGTCCGAATCGCAAGTCTTAGCTTATGGAGTTGTCTTAATTGTATAAGTACTAATGTTTATATTCTGAAATATTTTTATGCTTAATCTTTAAATCAAGGACCCACGTTGTAATTTTTTTTAACTTAACATTTTAGTTTTTTTAAGTGCCATGTATAAGCTCCACATTCAACATGGAAAGAATTACACATCCCCTCATAATGGACTATAGAAAGTGCTTCTTGACATACTAACCAAAAGAAGATGGCAAACATTAAAACTTACTTAATTTATAATTAATGCATTTTTAATTAAAAGATAATTTTAAAAATCAAATAATGATAATTTTGAAAATCAAATACTTTATAAATTTTATACATTTTTTTATTAAATTACAAAATAAGAATTTTATAAATTTTATTAACTTTTTATTTAGTTATATGTATATTATTAATTTTTTTTTTTTTTTTTTTAAACTATATGAAAATAAGTCAAAAAATTAAAAATAAATTAAGTTAATAGAAATTTGACTAAAATTGGTAATATCATATATTTTAAAATCGTTTTTTTTGTACGTAAGTATTTCTATTCAAATATTAACATGATGTACAAAGAGTCACATCACCATTTCCATCCAATAAGTCCAAAAATACCACATGTTTTCCAACCTACCAATGAAGGGAAACCAGGTGGCTTTCAAAACATGACTATAGCAGGATAGCAATAGAAAAGTTATAAGAAAGTCTAACAAAATGAAAGAAAATGACCCTAGAGAAACTAGAAACATCAGAACATGCAGTTGAACCAAAACAAAACCAACCAAAATATGACATTCATAAATAGATTTGTACTCAATCATAGAGATGATTCACCTAAAGCGCTGACAATGAAGTCATTTCTTGAGTTGTCGCATCTCGAGGATGACGATGATACCTAGAAAGAAAGCCACCAGCATGCACCATATGGAGAGAGCTATCATTCCTTTTGAGTAACCAAGAGACCATGGTGAGGAGGAACTTGTTCTAGTCTTCTGAAGCTTCCAATATATGTTTGAACTACCTGTAATCTTGATATTTTGGAAATATTCCATGGGATACTATATTTTTGGTATGCCAAAATAGTTCTAATGTTTTGTAAAACTTGGTATCCTTTATCCTGGAGCACCTGAGATCAAGAATTATTTCTCCTACTTGTTTGTCCACCTCCCCATATTCCTAGTATCCCTTGATAATCTTCAAATCATCTTCTAGAGGTTTCATGGCATATTTTTCTTCTAGAGAGAACAAATTTTCATAGAACTCAACTTCCTCCTTTTCTACAAGGGCTTATGAATTTGTGTGAGAACGAGTCTGATGCAGGAGCTTCTCAAGTGAGCCAGCGCAGAGACAACGGACAACTAGACAAGCGCCCAGGACAAATTTTGAAATTCTCTTGAAGTTAATGCGCCAATCTTAAATGAGATAATTAAGAAGGAGTGCACTTGTAAAATGTAAAAAGACCTTGAGAGAACCATTCTCGTCCTTAGTAGGTAGAAGGAATTTATAGTAGTTAATGCAGGTAGATAGAATTGAATGTGTAGATTAGACAGTTTTAGAGCACAAGAGGGAAACATGATATAAACACCCTCATTGTGTATTGTAACATAGAGGAGAATAGATGAGACTATGCCAATTGAGAGCATAGAAGAGAAGCAGAGAGATGTAGTGAGAATTCCATGTACAGAAGTTCTGGATTAATACAAAGAAGGTTTTGATTCAGACTCATGGTGTTCAATTATTCTCTGTGTATGCATCTTTGAATGTTTTACTCTTTCTGTCATGCAATTGCTTTTATGCTATGTATGAATGATTTCTTGTTGAATGTCTTAAATCTGAGAGAGAAAGAGTAAGTGGAATGAGTTTCAATTGTTTCTCTATCTAAGTAAGATTTCCTACAAGGAGTGCAGTTGAATTGTCCGCAAGGAGTGCATTGACAAAGGGTTCAGAGGGTTGTCTCTAAACGTTCAGATAGGGTAGCTTTTGTTCTCATTCACATAGAAGTGTAGTTAGGCACAAGAGTCGTGCAAGGAGTGCGCAGGCCAAGTAAAGTCTCAGAGTTGCGAACCTGAGCAAATCATTGAGAGATTGCTGCTGTAGGTGTGTGTAGAGTCGAAGGGAATTCAAAACTTGGAAGTGTTTGAAGGTCTGCCGCAAGGAGTGCGAGCAAGAGTTTTTTTGAAAGACTTAAAGTCGTGGGGAGGCTCAGAAGGATTTTAACCTTCGAAGGAGTCAAAGGAAGGCAAGAGTCCAAGCACCTTGAAAATTTGAAAGGAGGCGTAGCGACGTCGGACATAGAAGGACAATTTCTCAAGGAAAGAGACGGACGGTTGAAATTCTCTGTGGAGAATCCATGAAGTCCCGTGAGCCGTCAAATCTCATGGAGGAGCAGGGGAGTTACAGTGAGTATTCCCAAAGATTAAGCTCAGGAGGAGTAGAACTATGGATCCAAGCCATAGGGGCTGTTGGATTTACCTGTGAACTTCTATTTCGGGTTTTCATGAGAGGAAGTCCTGAAATCTTTGCAACGGGAATCATGAAGTCCCGAAGGGACAAAAGGATCATGTGGGCCACAGGAATCGGTAGGGTGGACAGGTGGCGCATTCTCGACAAGAAATTCAATTCAGTTGACCATTTCAGGGTTTCATGGAGTGAAGTTCCAAATTCCTTGCATTAGGATTCGCGATATCGCGAAGTCTGAAGTCCTGACGGGGTGAAAGGCCGTTGAAAAGTCAAAACTTACGAGCGCATCGGTGTTTCGGTAAATCGGGTTTCGGGAGTCGAGGAGACGAGTTGCTCGACATCGCAATCGCCAAAATTGCGATAAGGAGAAATACGAAACAGGGAGAGAAAGGGTCAGCGTTGACTGGTTTTCGGGTTTTGGAGATACAAAGACAAGACACTTGACCACCGGAATCGCGAAAGTGCGAAGTTCGATCTCCCGAAGCACAAGGGGGAATTCTCGAAGTTGATTGTGGGTGAAAATTTCCCGAAAGGGAAATAGAGGATCCATTTTCGAGAGCTCTTCGGGCCAGTGGTAAAGGAAAGATCCTGTGCATGCAGACCTTCCGACCTGTGCGTTGAGGAGGGGCTGCATGGCATCAACCTTGCATACTCCCTCGCTTGAAAATTTTCATGGGCTTCTATCCATGAGCTTACGCACGGTCTGTCCATGCCTCTGGATCTCTGCTTTGTTCTCCCAGCTGGCATCTTCAACTGGATGGCCCTTCCACTTGACCAAATACTCAAAGCATTGCTTTCGCCTAGTCTTTCTGCTCACTCTTTTGTCTAGTATGCGCTCCATCTGTGACTTTTCTGCAACTGGCATCTGGTTTATCCACTGGATCACTGGTTGTTCATTTTCCGTCCCATTTTCCTCAGGTTTATATGGGTACAAATCTGAGATATTGAATATTGGATAAATTCCGATCCCATCGGGTAATTCAATCTCGTAAACATTCACCCCAAATTTCTGCAAGACCTTACATGGTCCGATTTTCTTCATCTTCAGTTTATTATGTGTTCCTCTCGGGAACCTTTCCTTTATCAAATGTGCCAGAATTAGGTCACCAACCTCAAACTGAAGTTGTCTCCTGTGTTGATCTGCTCTGTGCTTGTATTCCTGGCTTGAATTCTGCAATCGTTCCTTCACCTGGCTGTGAAGTTCCCTCATCGCTTCTGCAAAATCTTCTGCACTAGCGCTCCTAGTCGCAGTCTGTTTTGAAGATCTCTAAGTTCAAAAATTCCTCTTGGCTACATGCCATAAACAATCTGAAATGGAATCTACCCTGTACTTCTATTAACTGAGTTGTTATAAGCAAATTCTACCTGTGGTAATATGTTGTCCCATTCGCTGTGGTGTTCTGTCACCAGGCTTCTCAGCAAGTCTCCCATACTTTTGTTTACCACTTCTATCTATCCATCCATATGGGGATGATAAGATGAACTAAACGATAACCTAGTTCCCATCTTCTTCCATAACATCTTCCAAAAGTGTCCTATGAATTTAGTGTCTCGATCTGAAACTATGCTTCTTGGTAAGCCATGAAGTCGAATGACTTCTTTGAAAAACAGATTTGCAATGTGAGTTGCGTCACTAGTTTTCTGACATGGAATGAAGTGTGCCATCTTGGAAAATCTATCCACCACCACAAAGATTGAGTCAAAACCTCTTTGTGTTCTTGGCAACCCCAATATGAAATCCATGCTGATTGCATCCCACAGCTTTTCAAGTATGGGCAATTGTTGATAAAATCTGGCATTCTGTCTCCTTCCTTTCAAATGCTGGCAAATTCTGCATCTGTCCACGAATCTCTTGATGTTTGCTTGCATTCCCGGCCAAAAATATGACTCATTCAGTTTTGCGAACGTCTTTTCATGACCAAAGTGCCCGACCAATCCTCCACTATGTTTCTCCTTTAGCAAATTCTCCCTCATGGAGCATTTCGGAATACACAGTTGATTACCTTTAAACAATAATCCTTCCTGGATCATGTATTCTACCCATTGGATTCTATCTCTGAGAATTGGATTCTCAGCTGCTTCATATGCCTCTTTGAAATCTAGATCATCTCTATACATGTCCCTGAGATCATCAAAACCGAACGTTTTGACTCTGAACTCCTGCAATAGAAAACATTTCCTGCTCAAAACGTCAGCAACTTTGTTAGAAATACCAGAAATATGTTTAATCCCAAAAGTGAAATTTTGCATATATTCAACCCATTTTACATGTCTTTGACTCAACTTCTCCTGTTGAGTCACAAACTCCAATGCATGATTGTCACTATATAAGACAAGCTCCTTCGGAATCAAGTAATGCCTCCATTTTTTCAATGCCTGTATGATAGCATAAAACTCCTTGTCATAAGTGGAACACTTCACTTTCGCTTCATTCAGCTTCTTGCTGAAGTATTCTATCATCCTGTCTTCTTGACTCAAGACTGCCCCTATTGCAAACCCACTTGCATCGCATTTCACTTGAAATGTCTTTTGGAAATCCGAAAACACCAGAATTGGTTGTTCCGTGATTTTCCTCTTCAACAGATTAAAACTCTTTTCAGCTTCTTCTATCCAGTGAAAAGACTTATGTCTCTTCTTCACTGTGTCCATCATCGGTGCACTAATTCCACTAAAATTTCTGATGAATGTTCGGTAGAAACTAGCCAATCCGTGAAAAATTCTCACCTCGAATATACTCTTTAGTGATGGCCAACTCTTGATTACCTCCACCTTATCTGGATCCATCCTCAATTTATTTGCAGAAATAAAAAACCCCAGATAAATGAGCTTTGTCTTCATGAATGAGTATTTCTTCATATTTATCAACAACTTCTCCTGCTGTAATTTCTGCATCACTGTAGCCAAATGTTTCAGATGCTTTGCCACTGTTTTACTGAAAATCAGTATGTCGTCCAGATATACGATAACAAATTTTTCGATGAACTCCCTTAGGACTTCGTTCATCAACCTCATGAAGGTATTTGGTGCATTTGTTAAGCCAAATGTCATAAAAATTTATTCATACAACCCTTCATTGGTTTTGAATGTTGTCTTCCATTCATCACCTTCTCTCATGCGGATTTGATGATAACCACTTTTCAAATCAATATTTGAAAAGAATTTTGCTCCACTCAAGCAATCCATCAGATCATCCATCCTCGACAATGGGAATCTCTACCTGATGGTTATCTTGCTGATTGTCCTGGAGTCAGTACACATCCTCCAGCCTCCGTCTTTCTTCGGACTGAGTACTGTTGGAACAACACACGGACTCAATCTTTCTTTGACCAAACCTTTTTCCAACAAATCCTGGACTTGTTTTTTGACCTCCTCATTCTCCTGCGGCGTCAATCTGTACACAACTTTGTTTGGAAAACTATCTCCTGGTATGAGATCAATATGATGACTCACACTTCTGATCCATGGCAACGAACGAGGTAGTTCATCCACTACTATGTCAGCGAACTCTTCCAGTAGTTCCTAAATCTCTTCTGGTAAATCACCCACTCTTGTGCTGGTCAAAACAATCTTCTATTTTTTGACCACAATGAATTGCGGTTCTTCTTTCTTCTTAACCTCGGTAAGAAGTTCCTTCCCACTCATGAGAAGTACAATGTTGCTTACTTCAGGTTTCACCTCCTTATCCTTGATTGGAAGCAACATGTGAGTTCTCCCATTCTTCTCTAGGGTGTATGTGTTCATTCTCCCATCATGAATCACATTCCTGTCATATTGCCATGGTCTACCCAACAATAGATGGCAAACATCCATGGGAATAACATCACAGAGTATCTTATCATTATATCCTCCTATATTAAGTTCAACTAAACCCTATTTAGTGACAGTTACTTGATGTCCTTTTTGTAGCCACGAAACTCTGTATGGGATTGGATGATCAATCATCTCTAGCTCCAGTTTTTCTACCATCTCCGTAGAAATGAGATTATCCGTGCTACCACTGTCCACAATGACCTTGCATACCATGTCTTTGGTCTTGCAAGCAGTCCAGAAAAGTCTGTTTCTTTGGAATGAACTCTCCACCTCTTTCTCTAGTGTCAAAAGAGTTTTTCGCATCATCAACGATCTTCCACCTTCAACATCTTCCGCCTCAACATTCCGCCTCTGTGCTTCAGCGATGTGAGTCTCTCCTCCTTCTTTCTTTTTATCTAGACACTCATAAGACTTGTGCCCATTTTTTCCACATGTGAATCATGTTATTACTCCACCTCTTCCCCTTTCTCTACCTCTGGTACGAGGAAAAATATTATTATCAATATACTCTCCTCTTTGCTCAGTATGTTGCCCTCTCTGTTCAGCATATTTCCCTTGCTGTGAGGTTCCACCTCTCTTAGTTCAAGTCTGAGGTTTATTCTAGTCCTCCTCGGGTTTCTGGTTTTTATCCTGGGCAACTGATTTGCCTCTGGGCTGACTTCTTCCTCGACCTCTTTGACCCTGCTTTCGGCTCAGCTTCTCTTCAGCTTTTAGAGCCATCTGATAAGCATCTTCCACCGTTCGGATGGTTACCATGCTCATCTCATCCTGAATGTCGTATCTTAGGCCATTCATGTATCTGACAACCTTTTCATCATTGCTTTCTCGATGACCTACCCTGATGTTCAGCCTGTAGAATTCTTCAGTGTATTCTTTCACTGTCATCAACTTCTATCTCAAGTTTTGCATCCTTCGAAACAGAGTGATCTGGTAATCTCTAGGGATGAATTTTGCCTTCATCTTCGTGATCATTCTATCCCAGCATTTGATTTTTTTCTTGCCTTTGCAGTGTCTGTCAGCTTGTAGTTCATTCCACTACAATGCTACATGTCCCTTCAATCTTGTGACAACATGCTTGACCTTCTTGTCCTCTTCGACATCTTCATAGTCAAAGTATGTGTCCAGAGCTCTAATCCAGTCTAGAGGCTCCTCTGCATCCAAGTTTCCCTCATAAACTGGAATGTCCATTTTCGCTCTTGCAACCATTCTTGCAATAGCTCTAATCAAACGTTCATTTGTTGCATCTTCAGCTGCAACTTCCTCTTCATGTTCTACTTCAATTTCATTTTCGGAATCACTAAGATCCCCAACACTGACTATACGCCTATGTGTTGTCTCCATGTCTTCGAGTCTGGATCGTAGATCACGCATCTCTCTCTCCATGGATGGATTAGTCATCTACCTTCCCCTTCTTCTCGGCATTTCCCTCTCCTCTGGTGGATCGGGTGTTTGCCTGTCCCTTCTCCTTGGCGGCATGGTGTATTCTCCTTTTCCCTGCTACAGAAAGCAAAGAAAACTTTCAGATCTCTGATACCAAGGTTGATGCCATGCAGCCCCTCCTCAACCCGCAAGTCGGAAGGTTCGCACGCACAGGATCTTTCCTTTACCACTGGCCCAAAGAGCTCTCGGAAATGGCTCCTCTATTTCCCTTTCGGGAAATCTGCACCCACAATCAACTACGAGAATTCCCCCTTGTGCTTTGGTAGATCGGACTTCACACTTTCGCGATTCCGGTGGTCAAGTGTCTTGTCTTTCTATTTCCGAAACCCGAAAACCAGTCAACACTGACCCTTTTTCTCCCTGTTTCAGTTTTCTCTTTATCGCGATTTCGACGGTCGCGATGTTGAGCAAATCGTCTCCTCGACTCCCGAAACCCGATTTACCGAAACGCCAATGCGATCGTAATCTTTGAATTTTCAACGACCTTTCACCCCATCAGGACTTCGAACTTCGCGATATCATGAATCCTAATGCAAGGAATTTGGAACTTCACTCCACGAAACCCCGAAATGGTCAAATGAATTGACTTCCTTGTCGAGAATGCGCCACCTGTCCACCCTGCCAATTCCTGTGGCCCACACGATCCTTTTGTCCCTTCGGGACTTCATGTTTCGTGACTTCGTGATTCCCGTTGCAAAGATTTTGGGACTTCCTCTCGCGAAAACCCGAAATAGAAGTTCACAGGTAAATCCAATGGCCCCTATGGCTTGGATCCACGGTTCTACTCCTCCTGAGCTTAACCTTTGGGAATACTCACTGTAAATTCTCTGCTCCTCCGTGAGATCTGATGGCTCATGGGACTTCGCGGATTCTCCACAGAGAATTCCGACCGTCCGTCTCTTTTCTTGAGAAATTGTCCTCCTGTGGTCCGACGTCGCTACGCCTCCTTTCAAACTTTCAAGGTGCTTGGCCTCTTGCCTTCCTTTGACTCCTTCGAAGGTTAAAATCCTTCTGTGCCTCCCCACGAATTTTAGTCTTTCAGAAAAACTCTTGCTCGCACTCCTTGTGGCAGACCTTCAAACACTTCCAAGTGTTGAATTCCCTTCGACTCTGTGCACACCTGCAGCAGCAGTCTCTCAATACTTCGCTCAGGTTCGCAACTCTGAGACTTTACTCGGCCTGCGCACTCCTTGCACGGCTCCTGTTCCTAACAACACTTCTATGTGAATGAGAACAAAAGCTATCCTATCTGAACTTTCAGAGACAACCCTTTGAACCCTTTGTCAATGCACTTCTTGCAGACAATTCAACTACACTCCTTGTAGGAACTCTTACTCAGATAGAGAAACAATTGAAACTCATTCCCCTTACTCTTTCTCTCTCAGATTTAAGAAATTCAACAAGAAATCATTCATACATAGCATAAAAGCAATTGCATGACAGAAAGAGTAAAACATTCAAAGATGCATACACAGAGAATAATTGAACACCATGAGCCTGAACCAAAACCTTCTTTGTATTAATCCATAACTTCTGTACATGGAATTCTCACTACAACTCTCTGCTTCTCTTCTATGCTCTCAATTGGCATAGTCTCATCTATTCTCCTCTATGTTAAAATACACAATGAGGGTGTCTATATCTGGTTTCCCTCTTGCGCTCTAAAACTGTCTAATCTACACATTCATTTCTATCTACCTGCATTAACTACTATAAATGCATTCTACCTACTAAGGACAAGAGCAGATCGCTCAAGGTCCTTTTACATTTTACAAGTGCGCTCCTTCTTAATTATCTCATTTAAGATTGGCACATTAACTTCAAGAGAATTTCAAAATTTGTGTTGGGTGCTTGTCCAGCTGTCCGTTGTCTCCATGCTAGCTTGCTTGAGATGCTCCTGCATCAGATTCAAACCACCATGAATAGAGAAAGGATCCATGGAAAGTGCTAAAATAGTGATGAAACACTCACAAGTGGGGACCAAAGTGATCACATAGACATTATTCAAATCTAACTAGAACCAAAGAAAAAACCAAAAACAAAGGTAAAAATAAACTAAAGATGGCTTGTAGGCCATACTAAGTATTTGAACCATCTTCATAAAAAGAATAAAACTTGTATAGAGATCCAAAAGTAACTTGCAATCATAAATGAAAATTCAAGATTGAAAAGGATGTAGTTCATCCCATCTATACCTTTCATTCTCCTCCCCCACTTCTAATAAATCTTCCTTGTGTTGAGAATAATTTCTCATTCATGGGGGTTGCATTCTTGATGGGACAAGAAAATCCTTCGCACTACCAATGCAACCCACCACATCATGGTTGTCCTTACCAGATGGCACCTAATCCTAGAATTTGAAGTATGAAAGAGCTAAATATTAGAAATGATTCTTTAGAGACATATTATTTATGTCCTCACATTGGGATTCTATAAGCATGGAAGGATCGGAGACACCTTCATTGGCAATAAATTCTACCACTTTTTTGGCTTCTTGAAAAATATGGGAGGGGATGAGGGTTGAGATATGATGGATGACAGTTTGAAGGATATCAAGAATGGATTCTAGATGTGATTTACCACGAAATTTTATTGGAGGACAACCATTTTGAATGTGTGTGAGCATATGAATGATGATTCGAGACTCTCCTTTATCAATAATATTATAATAATGTCTTGACTGGTTTATTCGTAAACCATGAAGAAGATCCCAAAGGTTAGTTGAATTATTGGAATTAAATCCCAAATGTCCTAAGAAGATTCTTAAGAATACTATCATTTACATCTCTGAAAACTCCACCATAACTAGTAGGATTGGGATTGCCTTTTTAGGTTCCATAAAAATTGAGCTTGAAAAATCTCGGAGGAGGGGGTTAGCAGGAGGAGGGTGATGAGGGAGGAATGGAATGACGAGTTGAGGAGTGGACATGCAGGATGGGGGAAGGGATCCAATAGGAGAGGATGTGGACTTATTTGTTATTTCATTTAAGAGAATAAGCATTCCAGGTGTCTGAGCAAAGAATATTGAAGATATGTAGCCTAATATTATCCCGAATAGAAGAAAAATGCAAGGTTTCTTCTTTGAATATGTTCCTACTCCTTTCTTTGCATGTTTACCAAAGGATAAAGCTAGGAAAAATATTCCAAATATGATTGAGGATATGGTTTTGAAAACCTTGAGATCTCATTGATCATATTGACATAATATGGTGAATACCTAGTCCTAGAGAGTTGTTGAACGAATAGGAATTGACGATATGTTATAGGGATTCCTCTACTTGGTGACCCTTAAAACAAACACCAGGGCCCTCAAACCCTTGATGGAGTTCATCCCAAGATAAAAATTTCCCATCAACCACTTAGACATAGACAAACAAAGGTGGCCACTTTAGGCCACAAGTTCAACATCCAAATTTTTTCCATATATATTTGAAGGGGACTGAGGTATGAATAGCCAATAGGGAGTAGGATTATTTGATATTGAAACATCTGAAAGTTAGGTCGCCCCATCAAATATTTCTGGGAGATTAGAGACTTTGATTTTCCTACTAAAAATATACGATTGCAAAGGGAAAAAAAACGGTGATTTTGAAAATGAATATGGTCTAGGTTCTTTGACTAGGCGCTCCAATTGAATGAGTCTAAGTTAGTTTTCCAATATTGATATACTTTGTCTCCTTCTTCATATTGGATATTATCTTTTAGGGTCATCTATTAGACCAAAGTTCTGGAAGCTACTTCCATGAATCTTCCGAGAATAGGGAAGATCTTTCATATATGACTTCCAAGAACCTTTGAGTTTGAATTAAGGATTTGTGTTTCTAGGTAGCATTCCATATTAGGGAGCCAGATATATATCCTTTCATTCTAATGATATTTGAGGAGGGAATGTGATCATCATATTTGTTTCACTAGAGTTCAAACTAGAGCTTACCCTTGGCTTGGAGCCAATTCCACTAAGTTTTCACTCCAAGAATGCTATTAAGAAGTTCTAGGTCTCTCAACCCCAATTATCCTCTTAGACTGGGGAGATAGAGAGTGTTCCAGGCCACCAAACCCCATTTCATTGAAGTACTAGCACCTTGCCACAAAAATTCCCACTAGAGAGACATGACAGCCTTGAGAATATACTTAGGGGAAGTAAGAGTTGAGAATAGATAAAGTGGGATGTCTTCAAGGACCAATTTTAGAAGAATAAGTTAGAAAAATATGCTAAGGGGATGTGAAGTCCAACCTGAGAGAATTTTTCCAATCTAGGAGAGGATATCTTCCTATGAAAAATTACAAACAATTGAATCAAGGAGATAGATTCCTTGAAGTTTATGAGAGTGTATAGTAGGTATTAGACTATGACCTAGCCCTTCAACCATAAGAATAAAGATAAAAGGAGAAATCATATCACCTTGTTAGATGCCTAAGAAGATATGAAAAGGGGGCAAGGCCGAGCCTAATCAATAGGGAGAAGAGATCTAAGGAGATGAGAGTCATAATCCAGCTGACCCAAAAAAGATGAAAGAAAAAGGTAAAAATAACATTATTGATGTATTTCTAACTAAGTTTTTCAAACTCTTTAGAAATATCAATCTTGATCAACCTTCTTTAGGATTTGGTGTTTTTAAGGAATGGAGTACCTCATGGGCCAGCATAATGCTATCCAAAAAAATTTAACCTTTCACATAGATATATTATTATAGGTAAATTGGGAGAGGCATGAACAATTGTTGGCATAAGGATATGACTTTGGTGATCATGATTTTATACGTAACATTACATCAAGAAACATGTTGAAATTTGTTAAAGTCGCTTTCTCTTCTTCGATCAAGGTTAGAAAGGCGGCATTAAGAAATAGGATAACATTTGATATTTTCTAAGATTCAACAGTAAGAGACCAAACATCATGATTGACCATAGGCCACCATTGGTGGAAGAATTTGGACGTGAAGCCATCCAGACCTAGAAACTTTCCCAGGAACATATTCATGACATCAACTTCAACTTCATCCAAGGAGATGGATCTCATAAGACTACAGTTGTGGTCATCAATGATTAGTTAGGGAATGTGACAGGTAATGGATTGGGTAGCGACAAAGAAACCTTGTTGAGGTTCAGTTAATAGAGACTAGAAAAAGGATACCAACTACTTATCTAATTCCTGATGAGAGGTGAGCTTTTTAACTTGAGAATAATTTAGATGGGTAACGCGATATGAATCACATCACTGAATCATCGAACTGCAGAAGAATTTCGTATTTCTCTCCCCTTTCTTAAGCCATTGAATAAGGGATTTTTACCTCCATAGAATTTCCTCTTCATTTTGTTTTTCTCGAATATGGGAAGATAGATCCTTTCTAGTTGGGCTATATCATTTGATCTCGTATAAAGATTGATGTGTTGTTGGAGGTCGACCATCTTTTGTTCCAATTCTTTCTTGGCTTGAAATAAAGTGCAAAAAACTAATTTGTTCCAGGATTGGAGTTGTTGATTGAGATTTTTAAGTCAGTGCTATAAGTGGTACATTAGGGAGCCATGCATCACTCTAGTGTCAATCCATCATTTATGAATCTTACTTCGAAAATATGGATGGGAAAGGCCGAACTTTTCAAATTTTCAAATTCGAATGGTCTTTTAAGAGGAACACCTTCAATGTCCAAATTTAGACTGATGGGCCGGTGATCAAAAACTTCCACTAGAAGGACACTAGCTTCCATATAAAGGCCCGAGAGCATAGGAGATTATGAAACTAGGAATCTGTCTAGCAAGCAAGCAATTTGCTGAGATCCCCCTCTTCGATTGTTCCAAGTGTGCAAACAATTAATGGTTTCAGTGTCAATCAAGTGTTTGCTTCGAATGTAGTCATTGACGACAACACTATATGGGTGAAGCCAATCGATTCCTTCCTTTTTTCTTCAAGGGAATATATAAAGTTGAAAAATCCCTCTAAGATCTAAGATTGATTCTCAATGAATTATAATATATTTTGTAGTGCTTGCAGTAGGTAATATTTTTCATTGAGTTGTTTTGGTCCATAAACATTGGTGATGAATCCTGTGGCCTTTGATCCGATCTGTCTAAATTGAGTTGTTAAACTTCTGGCAGTGGAAAAAAAGTTGTCCAAAAGGAATCTGGCAGGATTCCAAAGAATTGCAATCCCATCTGCCGATATTTTAGAATCCAAGGCTATGGAAAGACCATTTTTCCATACTCTAGAAAGAATATCAGCTAAAGATGAACTTGAGGATATCAGGAGATTATGTACATACCTTATTGCATAGTTTACTCTTGTTGTTTATTCATCGAATATTCCAGGAGACTATTTTCATTCAAAACTTGGAGAGGGTTGGTATGAGTCTGTAATTAAATCATTTTGGCTAGAATTGACGAAGCTATCTTTAATTTCTCATAGAAGTTGCAGGTTTGGTTTTCTTCCTCTATTATTGTCCTCCCGAGGATTTTGCTTGGGTTTCAACTTCCTAGTTTGAATTCCCAGCATTGGGTTGGATCCTAGTGATGGATTGGGTCCCACTAGTTCTTTCTGATCTTTACGGAGGGCTCGACGAACTTGTTGAATGTGTTCCGGTGGGATTGATTTTATATCCTTCGTTAAACATGCATCCCTAATGCTCTGTAGACCAACGCATTCCAGTTCCATATCATCTAGCTTGAAATCAATTTCATCCTCCTCTTCAAGATTCATAGAAACATCTTCAAGGGGCGGAAGATCAAAGGGTGTAGCAGAGATTTTAGGATTTATGGGATCTTCCTTATTGGGAAAAGGATTCGAAGATTTGTGGGCTTTGGGATTGCTAAGGGACGGATATGATGAATGATTGGCGAGAGGATTCTTGGGGTAATATCCAAGGATTTCGAACCTGTTTTGGTTGCAGGAGTTTTGAAAGTCCAGAGGGGGCGAGTTTCCTTCCAAATCTACGCTTGCTCGCGATTTTGGTGAAACCCTCCTCATCCTTTTGGGGTTTGGGATTATTTGCATTATGGCAGTTAAGGAGGGGATAGTCTCTAAAGAGGTGTGCATGCTCATATCACTAGAGACAACGAAAGGGTATGAACTCATAGTCCAGGGTTTGTATCTAGTCAGATTTATGATAGCTACGGTAGATCGATTCAGGGATAAGGATATAAAAATTCATGTAGATGCAGATCTGGGCATATGCATTGTAGTGAATTTTCTTATCAGCTTCTGTAGATTTAAGATATGTCCCTAGACTGTTACGTATTCCTAACAGGATTTTTTCATCCCAATACTCGTATGGAAGCGAAAAGAGATGAACTCATACCGACGCATAGGTACAGTTTTCTTTGTCGGTATTGAATTTCTCAACCCAATATCAGAGATATAAGCCTGTTGAGTGAAAAAAATGAAGCCCATTTTCAAAAACCCTTTCTCTGTCCTAATTTCGAAAAATGCCCGTGAAATAACCTTTAGATTTGAGCTTCAGCTCGAAGTGATCTTTGGGTTTCGAGTGTGAGTTTATCCAAGCTAAAAAGTCCCATTCTGTGGGAAAAATTCCAAGAAACTTATAGATGACCACATGATCTTTTATGTACTTAACACAACTTTTCGTTCACTCTGAGCGGGTTTCGTATTTGGGCATCACAAGTGCCTTCTAAATGAAGTGACCAAGTTGTCATTTGGGTTGAGCATCATTAGGTTGCGAATTTCTCGTGAATTTCTTTTAAATAAATATAAAATGAAAATAAATCTGTACTGCGAGATTGTCCTGCACGTCTCCACCGTTTTGTTTTATTTTGGGGTGAATTTCTTTTAACCTTTGCTACACTATATCTCGATTTCATTTCAGTCAGCTCATGACACAGATAGGGATGATTTCAGAGAATTATTGTAAGTTAGGTTTTTGTCGGAAGTTGCAAGCATTCATGTAACTTCGGATAAGATAAAACCCTGAAAATGCGTTATATTCCCGGCCAACCATTTTGTCGGTTTGGCCGGCAACGCTACGTACAAAACCGTGGGCAGTCCGTAACACCGAAAGACAAATGCACGCGACCCGTCTCAGTCGGTCACCACCTATCAGAGAAAAAAAAAGAAAGAGGGTTCGAGATATCACACTTAAGAATCAACCTCTTCGGGAATAAAATAATTATGCTGCGCCCGACATTTCACAGGAAGATGATAAGTATATCAATCTCCGGAGCAGGCTGTTAACTAATATCAATCACTAAATACCAAAAGCAAATGAATTCGAATTTGATTGAAGAACGACCTCATGCCTCTTATCTAAGACTTTGTCTGATATTATCTCAACAAGTGGAACAACTTCCACTGTAGACAAGCCACATTTCACGTGAACGCACACTTTCTGTCGAACCGCAAGTTGCACGTTGTATTGTCTGAGTTTCATGCACAGATGTGATTGCAATATCACCGCACTGTTGGGCTATCGAGCAACCCTATTTGACTTTGAGTTCCTGCTAATACCGAAATAGTTGAGACGCTATTCTAAACTTTTACGGAAGCGGCATAGTCCGACGAATAGCAGGCTATAAGCAAATTAATGCTCCAAGATAGTTTGAATGTGTTTTTGGACAATGCAAACATGAAGCTATTCGAATTAAGATATTTCATGTAAAGTAGTAGGAATTTGTAGCATTCGAATTAAGATGTTTGATGGATCTCTTAAGATACTAACTAATGTGAAACATGTACCCGATCTTAGGAAGAACCTAATCTTTTTGGGAGTCTTAGATACTGGAGGATATAAGAGTATTGTTCAAGGTGGGTTTATGAAGGTCTACAAAGGAATCCTACTGGTCATGAAAGCGAAGAAGGTTGGAAAACTGTTTCTATTAGAAGGAAGAACGGAGTCAGATCATGTGACAACTATATCTTAGAATGACAGTGATTATGTTCTAATATGGCATCAAAGTTTGATCCATATGAGCGAAAAATGATTAAAGGTATTAACTAATTGTAAGTTACTTCCTAATCTAATGTCTTTAAAGTTAAATTTCTGCAAACACTGCTTTTATGGAAAACATAATAGGAAAAAATTTAAAACCGGAAGACACACTAGTGAAGGAATCCTTGACTATATCCATTCTGATGTTTGGAGACCATCCCCCACTATTTTATATGGAGGATCATCATATTTTGTTACTTTTATAGATGATTTCTCTATGAATGTTTGGATCTATATGTTGAAAAGAAAGTCTGATGTATTTACTATTTTAAGAATTTTAGAGCTTTAGTGGAAAAGAGGACTAGTAGGTCCATTAAATTTTTAAGAACTAATAATGGTGGTGAATTTACGTCAATGGATTTTGATAACTAATTCAAGGAGTTTGGGATTGATAAGCATAAAACCACTGACTATACTCCTCAACAAAATAGAGTTGTTGAATGCATGAACATAACTCTTCTAGAGAGAGGAAGGAGTATGTTGAGTAACGCCAACTTGCAACAAGAACTATGGGTAGAAGCAGTATCTACACCTTGTTATCTGGTGAATCGATCACCATCAACAACAATAGAGTGCAAGATTCCATAAGTGGTATGGACGGGTCACCCTTGTAATTATTCTAATCTTAAAGTTTTTGGTTGTGAAGCCTATGCTCTAATTCTGAAACATCAACATTCTAAATTAGATCCAAAATAAAAAAAAGGCTCATCTTTGTTGGATATGGTGATGGTATTAAGTGGTAAAGGTCGTGGGATCCTACTGCCCACAAGATCACCATTAATAGATATGTAATATTTGATGAATCATTTCTCATCAAATCAGATAAAGATGCTCAAATGAAACAGGTAGAAGTACCAAAATATCAACAGGTTCAGTTTGAAACTCGTTAAAATACAGATTAAAGTGAACATGTGAACAATTTTCCGAAGATGTTCATGAAGAGGTTCTTGTAGAGGAAAACATGGACGATGATGACAATCAACAGATTGTTGATGAACCACAAACATCCCTAAGGAGGTCTACACAGGTAAGAAGTCCTCCAAGAAGGTATCATGATTTTGTTTCATCAGTTTCGTTAAGTACTAATGATAATGAACCTGCATGCTATCAAGAAGTTGTGGAGGGTTCTAACAGTGAAAAATGGAAAGTAGCAATGAAGGATGAAATGAATTCTTTAGTGAGGAATGCTACATGGGACTGGGTAGAACTTCCAAAGACAAGAAAACTATAGGTTGTAAGTGGGTCTACAAGCTAAAGAAGGGTGTTGATGATAAGGTAGAAAGGTACAAAGCAAGGCTGGTTGCGAAAGGATATTCTCAAAAAGAAGGTCTTGACTTTCATGAGATTTTTTCACCAGTTGTTAAGATTGTTTCAATTCAAATTGTGTTAGCATTAGTTGTATTACTTGATTTGGATTTGGAGTAGCTAGATGTTCAAACTTCTTTCTTACATGGAGATTTGGATGAAGAGATTTACATGGAATAACCTGAAGGGTTCGTTCAGAATTGCAACAAGAAATTTGTTTGCAGGCTCAAGAAATCATTGTATGGTCTGAGGCAGTCTCCCAACAGTGGTACAAGAAATCTGACTATTTCATGATGAGCCAGAAATATATAAGGAGTGAGTATGATCATTGTGTTTACTTAAAAAAATTGAATAATGACATATTCATTATCCTAGTATTGTATCTTGACCATATATTTTTAGCAAGCAAAAGCATAATTGAGATCAATAGGCTAAAGGCTCAAATGGATAGGACGTTTGATATGAAAGATCTAGAAGCAACAAAACATATTTTGGCCATGGATATATTCAGAGAGAGGAGGAATGGTAATCTTTGGTTGTCACAACAAAAGTATGTCGAGAAAATACTTTTGAGGTTTCGTATGAACAATGTGAAACCAGTTTCAGTACCTTTCACTTCCCATTTTAAGTTTTCTTCAAGTTTATGTCCTTGTACAAAAGAAGAAAATGAGCATATTTCTTGAATACCATATGCTAATGCAGTCGGAAGCTTAATGTATGCGATGGTTAGTACAAGACCATACATTTCACATGCATTTGGGGTTGTCAACAGATATATGGAAAATCCAGGTAAAGAGCTCTCGGCAATAGTGAAATGGGTGCTTCGGTATTTGAGGGGCACAAGTGATTACTGTATCACCTATGACGATGGTTGTGAGTTAGTCTCTAGATAAGTTGATTCTGATTTTGCAAGTGATTTGGACAAGATGAGGTCAACTTCTGGATATGTCTTTACTCTTGCAAGTGGACCTATTAGTTGGATGTCAAAGCTACAAAATATTGTTTCTTTATCCACTACAGAAGCATAATACATAGCTACTTTGCATGCTTGCGAAGAGGCGGTTTAGTTAAAAGGTTTGTTTGGAGAGTTTGGAAGGATGCAAGACAAAGTAAAGCTACTCTGTGATAGTCAAAGTGTTATTTACTTAGATAAAAATCCATCCTTCCACAGTAAAACAAAACATATTCCAATTAAGTACCATTTTGTATGACAAGTCATCGATGAAGGTAGATTTTCTCTTGAAAAAGTTCATACAAAAGAGAACTGCGCTTACATGTTCACAAAACCAGTACTTTTAGAGAAGATACGATGGTACTTGGCTTCTCTTGGCTTGCAAAAAAAATGATAGAATAAAATAATGAGCAAGGTATCAGATAAACTTGTTGTCAAGGTGAAGATTGTTGAAACGTGTGACAACAAAACCCTTGATTTTGAGGAACAATCATCTACATCAACTCCTCTTCTTTAGGATCCAGTTGTGTATGTGTCAAGTGAGTTGGAGCATGCATAGGACAACATTTGTTGTTCAGTTAGTAAGTTGTTTGAGTTATGGCTATAAACCTAGGCAAATTATTTATTCCATGTATGTGAGAAGAGGGAAGAGTGAGTCAAAAGCTGTAAAACCTCCATTAATGAACAACAAGAAGCATCAACACCTTTTCTCGGTGGACGTAGCCTAAATTTGGGCGAACCATGCAAATCTCTGTGTTTCTTTTATCGTTCTGCCATATGATATACTGTGTTTGTTAAGTTTTTTGTTGATAGGGATAACACACTCATCATGAGGAACTGTGAACATATCCATTCTTTATCCATATGAAGTATTAATGGATGTTAATATTAATTTATTATTCATAGAGGAAATTACTAATTAACATAGATTTATTTTAATCTCCAAAGTATCAAATATAGAAGGATAATATATATATATATATATATATATATA
>ML780336.1:808195-842115 GCA_009831015.1 Picea engelmannii
ATTAAATTTTACAATGTTCAAAGATTTATATTTTTTTATTTCTCTACAATTTTATATATTTTTATTTTTTCTCTCTACTTTTTTTACTTTTAAAAACAAATATCATTATATTTTTTTCTTATTTTCTTTTATTTCAAATACCACTTATAAACTCTATATTAAATAAAAAAATATACATCTTATACTAAATTATAAAATAAGGTTCTAAATATAATTAGAAAATTATACATCTTATACTATATTGTAAAATAAACTTGTAAGTATAACAAGGCAGCGTGGCAACGCAGTCCTTGCGAAGGAGGTTAGAAATCAAATTGTGGAAACTTTGGTCGAATTGCAAATGAAACGAAGTGTTTGGTGCAAAATGTATATCAAGGAAATGTTTTGCAAAATGTATATCATGGAAGATAGAGCAAAAGTAAATGACGGTCGGCAGGCACAACAACATCTAATTTTTGAAAGTATATAACAAACCTACTTTTTTTTTAAGTATATAACAAAGTAAAAAATTTGCTGACAGTGCAAGATTAAATTTGGAAATTTAAATGCATTTTCCATATGGACTGGTGAAAGATAAAAATATATGATGACATAAAATTAATAGGAGATAAGTAATATAAAAATTTAAATGCATTTGTGAATATGGGGTATATGTAAATGACGCTTGCATTGTTGAACGCCATTTATTTTGAAAAATATAAAAAAGGAAAAGTGTGTAACATATAAAAGAGTAGATGCATTTGCCATACAAATTGCTGAAGGATAAGAATAAACGTATAATATATTAAAAAACAAATGCATTTGTTATACAAAATGCGAAAAGATAAGAATATAGTCTATAACATATAAAAATTTAAATCCATTTTTTATTTCAATTATGTGAAAAAATCAAAGTTTGTTATATACTACTGCAAATTTTGAAATATACAAAAAAATAAAAGTTTGTTACATATAAACCAGAATTTCAATGCGTTTTTCATGTAGACTAGGATTGGGGATCCCACAGACCGTTAGAGAAATATGTACAAGAAATGGGATTGTCGAAAGAAGATAGAGTGCAATAGCTACAAAAGAAAATAAATGGAAAGGTATAAAGTGTTTGCCTATACATCTGTATTTAAGAAAGTGGAATAATCGGGCTGAGAAATAAAGAAAGATGCGATGACTAAACTTACAGTGAGGGTACATATGAGCGCTTTGTCTATTTGCTTGTGGATGTCATTTCATTGATGTTAGCGACGATTGCGGTTTCAAGGATGTTCTCCATGATTGTTGGAATGTCGGTAACTGTCTGTTGTCTTTCATTGACAGCCTGTTTCAATTGCCTTTCAACCCATTCTTCAATGTATCTTTTCATTGGGGTGACGTTGATCTCATTCCAGATTTTGATGTTGAAAACTTTGTTTTCTAATTCCTGGAAGTAGATAGAAAGATTAGAGAGACCTGATGAATTTCCTCATTCTGTACTACATATTTGACTAGCCAGACATGGACGTGAGCTTGATCAAATTGAAGGATGCTAGAAAACGTTTCCAGAGACAAGGTATTCAACATAGCAGCCTGTTTATTGAACTCTTGCCTAGTTAAGGGAAAGGAGTTTGTGATTAAGAGGGGGTCTTGGAAGCCATTGGTTTTCCCTACTAAGTCTATATTTGACAGCTTTGTGAATAATTTATCTTTCTTCGCTATGGTTTGTTCACAGGACTAAACAATGAGACGCGGGTTCTTTACTTTTTGTTTCCAACATGCATTCAATTGGCTGATCCGGTTTTTTGATGGAAGATATTCTTCTCTTCTTTTTGTTTCTGTCATATTGTTAACTATCTTGCCAAAAGGGATGACCATTTTTAAAAAGAAATTTTGTTCATCTTTTAATTCGGCTTACAAAAGCTTGAGCAAGCTATGTGCCCTGGTTCCAAGGGAAGCAATGTTTTGTGATATTTTCCATGGCTGGGTAACTAGTTCCATTCTTTTTTTGATATTATTCTCTACATATCCTTTACAGGATGCAAGTAGGGTGGAGGATGCTTTTACATTGGGTGCAGGGGTGTCAGGCATGGCTATTTCCAAAGGATAGACACACAATGGCATAGGAATGAAAGCATCTTCCAGTTCCTTGACTCGGTCCTTCAGTTTGGCATTCTGGGTCTCGATGTGTCCAATGGAATCATGAAGTGCTTCTCCAGTCGCGGTGTGAAGTTGACAGATTTTGGACGGCTGCATGTTGGCAACATCAACCTCTAAACAAGATTTTTGATGCAAACCCCCTAGCTCAGCAAGGTCCACTGACCCCCCAGTTTTTGCATCGTTCCAAATTCTGAGCCGAAATGGCTCTTCGGGTCCCTTCTTATCTGGTGACATCGGGCTATGACCCACTCCTTTCGCATTTTAGGGTTTTGTGATGTCGGGAGTTGGGAGTTCCTATCTCATGACTCCTGACCTCTCGAACACTCGGGTCTCGAAATGCCGAAAGGGCTTACGAGCTTTGGCTCCTCCCTTAACCTCCATCCATGTGACCACCACTCTGTGACCACATGCTTATTGCGAAAGCACTACATGATTATTTTTTCACGATTCGGGGAGTCTCGATGCTAGCATCCTCCCTATTTTCCTTCGTCCTCCGAACTCCCAGTTGCCAAAATGCCGAAATATCCCAGCATCTGTTCTCTCGGGTTTTCCCATTTCTAGAAACTTGGGTGTAAGGGATATCTCCCCTCTTTGGAGTTCCCAGTTGCCGAAATGCTGAAATGTCGAAAGATCAAGGCGCTTGATCAACGACTTGCGATATTTCGTGCTCCTCCTCGAGTGTTCTCCCACATCTATTCAGATCTCCAAAATTTCCTCGCCTGGATCTACACAGTGTTAAAGTCTGTGCTCCTTCCTCAAATTGGACCGTCCGTGGGATTCTCCACCGCAATCCAACACTCGACGACATTCCTCCCCCTGAACTTTTACTCGCTTCAGACTTAGAAAATTTTCTATGTCTTCGAAGACTCGGCCTTTGTTCCTTCCAGGGAATGAGTTCATGGATCCTAATAACACTTTATGAAGCATTATCCCTTCTGAGCTTGGTCTGGTTCAGACTTCGATTTCCTGCGCACTCCTTGTGTCTCAGGGATTTCGATAACTCAGATCCATGGTATTTCTCATAGAGAAATTCCTCCCGATCTCCTTTTGTTCCTTTCTGGCTCGATGCACACCTTGCAGAGCTTCCTGAATAGAGAAACAATTGAAACTGGGCAAACTCACAGTTCCATCCACTTGTTCATGTAAACAAAAAATGATTGGAAAATGCAAACAGTCCACACATCATACATTTGGATCAATTTTCCCTTATGTTATATTCACAAGTGCCCAATGGATACATAATACATTCAAAATTATATTAACTCAAAACACTGAGATCTCCTTCCAACTCGTAGTTATCTCTTACAGCTAATTTCTCTTTGTATTCTCGCTATCTCTATTGCAGCCTCCTCTAATTGGGTGTCCAAACTTCTACATAGCTCAAAAATGTTTCTAGGGTTTCCCCTCGCTACTTGCCTACTCTAAAATTCATCCTACGCTATCTTAGTTCAGTCGCTTTCCGTAGCCGAAGTGGAAACTCCTTCTTTGTTTACAATTTCAAAATTTTGTCTCAAAGGGTAAAATTCAGCATTGGTTCAAGCGTGCCTCCAAAGGTAAATTCTGGCACTGAGTGAAGGAAGATTTCAAAATTGGTTGTAACTCCCCATGTTGAAGTTCCGGAAGAACTCTCACATGTTGAGTGGTCTCGCCTCTGCGCACTTGCCAACGATGCTCCTACATGATACTCCCCTTGACAAAAATTCATGGACTCATGTCCATGAGCTCCTCTACTAACTTTCCCTGCTTCTGGATAACAGTTGCATTTTTCCAACTGGCATCTTCTATTGATTGTCCCTTCCATTTGACCAGATATTCAAAAAAAGTCTTCCTCCTGGTCTTCTTGCTAATCCTCTGATCCACAATTTTCTCCATCTGCGGTTTTTCTGCCACAGGCAATTGTTTCTCCCACTGAATATTTCTTTGATATTCTGACTCTTCTGTGTCATCCTTCCTGTAAGGGTACAGGTCTGAAACATTGAATATGGGTGAAATTCCCACACCATCTGAAATCTCAATCTCATAGGCGTTTCCATCAAACTTCCTCAAGATCTTATAGGGTCCTATCTTTTTCATATTCAACTTGTTGTATGTTCCCCTAAGGAACCTTTCCTTCCTGATATGTGCTAGAACCTGATCTCCTACTTCAAATTGAAATTCCCTACGATGTTGATCAACTATGTGCTTGTATTTCTAATTAGAACTCTCCAACTGTCTTTTGATTTGGCTATGGAGTCACTCCATCTCTACAACAAAATCCTCTTCTCCAATGCTTCTGATCTCTCCCTGTTCCAAGTCCCTTAACTCAGACACTCCCCGGGGTTGCATTCCATAGAGTATTTGGAATGGGCTCCTTCTAGTGCTTTTTTTTGGTGAGTCATTGTATGCAAATTCTACTTGTGGCAGAATCTTATCCCACTGGCTATGATGTTCAATAACCAGACTTGTCAATAAATTCCCCAAACTTATATTTACCACCTTAGTCTTCCCATATTTCTTAGGGTGATAAGTTGATTTGAAGGACAAATTCATCCCCATCTTCTTCCACAGCGTCCTCCAAAAGTGACCAACAAACTTTCTATCTCTATCTGAGACAATGCTCCTGGGTAGACCATGAAGTCTCACAACTTCTCTGAAAAACAGATTTGCAACATGTGTTGCATCATTGGTCTTTTGGCATGGGATGAAATGTGCCATGTTTGAAAACCTATCCACCACCACAAATATGGAATCGAATCTCCTTTGTGTTCTTGGCAATCCCAACACAAAATCCATGCTTATTGCATCGAAAGGCCTCTCTGGTATTGGCAATGTTTGATACAATCCAGTGTTTTGTCTTTTCCCCTTTCCATGTTGGCAGATCCTACATTTGTTTACAAACTTTATCACTTCTATTCTCATACATGGCCAATAGTATGAACTTCTCAACTGTGCAAACATTTTATTGTGGCCGAAATGTCCAGCCAATCCTCCACTATACTTCTCCTTCAAAAGATTGTCCCTCATTGAGCATCTTGGTATGCACAATTGATTTCCCCTGAACAAAAATCCTTCCTAAACCATATACTCTGTCCAATGTCTTCTATCTCTCAGTACAGGGCTTGTACATGCTTCGTAGGCCTCCTTGAAATCTGCATCATCACAATACATATCCTTAAGGTGTTCAAACCCCAAGGTCTTCACCTGGAATTCATGCATGATCAAACATCTCATTCTTAACGCATCAACAACCTTGTTAGTATTCCCAACAATATGTTGTATGAAAAAAGTAAAATTTTGCATAAATTCCACCCATTTTGCATGCCTCTGGTTCAGTTTTTCTTTTCAGGTTATGAATCATAAAGCTTGGTTATCGTTGTACAAGAAAAACTCTTGCGAGACAAGATAATGCCTCCATTTCTTTAATGCTTGAATTATGGCATAGAACTCCTTTTCATATGTGGAGTATTTTTCTCTTAGTTTCATTCAACTTCTCACTGAAATAGGCAATAGGTCTGTTATCCTGACTCAAAACTACTCCTATTGTAACTCCACTTGCATCACATCTTACCTGAAATGTCTTCCCAAAATTTGGGAAGATCATAATTGGTCATTCTTTTATCTTCTCCTTCAGTATATTGAAGCTCCTTTCAGCCTCCTCTATCCATTTAAAAGACTTGTGCCGCTTCTACACTGTATCCATCATTGTTGCACAAATTCCACTGAAGTCTCTAATGAACTTTCTGTAGAAACTTGCTAAACCATGAAAGATCCTTACCTCGAACATGCTCCTTGGTGACAGCCATTCCTGATCGCTTTCACCTTCTCTAGATCCATCTTCAGTTCATTTGAAGAGATCACGAAACCCAAATAAATGAGTTCTATCTTCATAAAAGAGGACTTCTTCAAATTGATCAACAACTTCTCCTATTGTAGCCTTCTGATTACTAATGTTAGGTGTCTGAAATGCTCCTCTTTAGTCCTGCTAAAGATCAATATATCATCCATATATACAACCACGAACTTGCCAATGAAATATTTTATAATTTCGTTCATCAGCCTCATAAAAGTGCTCGGGGCATTTGTTAAGACAAATGGCATAACCGGCTCATACATGCCTTCATTTGTCTTAAAGGTTATTTTTCATTCATCACCTTCTCTCATCCTAATATGGTGATATCCACTTTTCATATCTATCTTAGAAAAGAAATTTGCTCCACTTAACCAATCCATTAAGTCATCCATTCTTGGTAAAGGAAATCTATACGTGATGGTGATCTTGTTGATGGCTCGTGAGTCTATGCACATTCTCCATCCTCCATATTTCTTTGGGCTTAACACAGTTGGTACTGTGCATGGGCTCAAACTTTCTCTGACTAAACCCTTATCCAGCAACTCTTGGAATTGGTTCCTCACCTCCTCATTTTCTTGAGGTGTTAATCTATATGCTCCCTTGTTTGGCAGGCTTGCTCCTAGTATCACGTTGATATGATGACTGATACTCTTGATGGGCATCAATGAGTTTGGCAGCTCGTCCACCACTATATCAACAAAATTATCTAGCAGCTCCTGAACTTCTTCAAGTAAATCATCCATTGATGTACTCGTAAGGATCACTCTGGGCTTCTTCACCATAGCGAAATTCATCTCTTGTTCTTCCTTGACTTCTTTCAGGAGTTCCTTCCCGCTCATGAGAAGTATACTTGTGCTAGCTTCCTCCTTCGCTCTCTTCTCCTCCATTGGCAGTAACATATGTGTCCTACCATTCTTCTCCAATGTATATGGATTATGCCTTCCATCGTGAATGACATTTCTGTCAAACTACCATGGTCTTCCCAACAAAATGTGGCATACGTCCATGGGAATTACATCACATAGGATTTCATCTTTATATCCTCCTATTTTAATTTCAACCAGGCATTGTTTAGTGATCGTTACCTGGTGTCCTTTTTGCAGCCATGAGAATTTGTATGGCCTTGGATGTGTAGTTGTCTTTGGCTCCAATTTCTCGACCATCTCTGTGGATACTAGGTTATCAGTACTTCCACTGTCAATGATCACCTTGCATACTTTATCCTTAGTCTTGCAAGTTGTCCTGAAGAGACTGTTTCTCTGCACTGGTTTTTCAATTTCTGCCTTTGGTTTTAAGAGAAATTTTCTCAACATCAAGGATGCTCCATCCTCTACCCCCTCTACCTCAACTTATCTTCATTGTGCTTCTAAAATGTGAGATTCTCCTCCTTCCTTCTTCTTCTTGGGACATTCCCAAGACATGTGCCCTATCTTTCCACAATTATAGCACCTTACTCCTCCTCGGCCTGTTCCTCTAGAAGAGTTTTTTCAACCATTCTGTCTTCCTCGTAAACTTCCTCCTCATTCTGAGTGATTGTGTGGTTTCTCAGCCTTGTCCTTAGACTAATGTGCTCTGTCACGGTTAAATCCCTTGCTTTTGCTTGGGACTGATCTTTTACCTCTTCCTCACTGGTTCTGTTTTCTTACCAGCTTCTCCTCTGCCTTCCGTGAAAACTGATAAGAATCTTCCATAGTCCTGACTGACATCATGCTAAGCTCGTCCCGTATCTCATATCTCAATCCATTTATATATCTGGAGACTTTCTCTTCATCTCTCTCCCTTTGTCCAATTCTGATGTTTAGTGGGTAGAACTCGTCGGTGTACTCCTTGACATTCATCCCTTTCTGTCTTAGGTTCTGTAGCTTCCTGAACAGATTGACCTAGTAGTCTCTGGGTATGAAATTAGTCTTTAGTTTGGCTATCATCCTGTCCCAACTCTTTACCCTTTGTTTTCCTTTACTTCTCCTCTCAGCCTGTAGTTCGTCCCACCACAGTGTTGCATGCCCTTTTAGCTGGGTGACTGCCTGCTTCACCTTCTTCTCCTCATCGAAATCTTCATAGTCAAAGTTTTTGTCAATGGACATTATCCAGTCCAACAATTCTTCAACATCTAGATTTCCCTCATACATGGGGACATCTATCTTAGCTCTGCCTCCCAATATGGAAACTGCTCTCAACAACCATTCTTCTACAACATCCTCTCCTGTAGCTTCTTCAACCTCAACCTCTTCACTTTTTGCATCACTGACATCCCCAACGCTAGGTACTCTTCTCTGTGTTGCTTCCATTGTTTCCAATCAGGCGCGAAGCTCTCACATCTCCCTCTCTACAACATGGTTGGCTAAAGGCAGCTCTTGTCTTCTTGGTTACATTATGTTGACTATCTGTCACACATAGGGTACAGCTCTAAGTTCTCTATCTCCTTCTTTCACTCCTTCGCTTGAAGTCTACAGACGAAAAACTGAGGCTCTGATACCACCTGATGCAAACCCCCTACCTTTGTAGGGTCCATTGACCTCCTGGTCTCTGGATTGTTCCAAATTCTGAGTTGAAATGGCTCTTCGGGTCCCTTCTTACCTGGTGACCTCGGGCTATGACCCACTCCTTTCGCATTTCAGGGTTTCACGATTTCATGAGTCGCGAGTTACTATCTCACGAATCCTGACCTCTCAAACACTCGGGTCCTGAAATGCAGAAAGGGCTTATGAGATTTGGCTCCTCCCTTAACCTCTATCCATGTGACCACCACTCTGTGACCACGCGCTTATCGCCAAAGCCCTATCGGCCTTGTTTTTCGCGATTCGGGGAGTCACGATGCTAGCGTCCTCCCTATTTTCCTTCGTCCTCTGAACTCCCAGTCGTTGAAATGATGAAATATCCCAGCATCTGTTCTATTGGGTTTTCGCATTTTGTGAAACCTAGGTGCAAGGGATATCTCTGCTCCTTGGAGTTCCCAATTGCTGAAATGTCGAAAGCTCAAGACGCTTGATCAATGGCTTGCGGTATTTCACAGTCCTCCTCGAGAGTTCTCCACCGTCTGTTCATATCTTCGAAATATCCCCTCCTAGATCTACACAGTGTTAAAGTTTGTGCTCCTTCCTTAAATCAGACGGTCTGTGGGATTCTCCACCATAATCCAACACTCGACGACGTTCTTATCCCTGAACTTTTACTCGCTTCAAACTTAGAAAATTTTCTAATTCTTCGAAGACTCGATCTTCGTTCCTTCCAGGGAATGAGTTCCTGGATCCCAACAACACTTTCCAAAGTGTTATTCCTTCTGAGATTGGTCTAGTTCAGACTTCGATTTCCCGCGCACTCCTTGCATCCGAGGGATTTTGATAACTCAGATCCATAGTAATTCTTGTAGAGAAATTCCTGTTGATCCCATTGCATTCCTTTCTGGCTCGATGCACACCTTGCAGAGCTTCCTGAACAGAGAAACAATTGAAACTGGGCAAACTCAGAGTTCCATCCACTTGTTCATGTAAACATAAAATGACAAGAAAATGAAAACAGTCCTCACACCATACATTTGGATCAATTTTCCCTTCTGTTGTATTAACAAGTGCCCAATGGCTACAGAATACATTCAAAATTACAGTAACTCAAAACACTAATATCTCCTACCAACTCGCAGTTCTCTCTTACAGCTAATTTCTCTCTTTATTCCCTCTCTCTCTATTGCAACCTCCTCTAACTGGGTGTCCAAACTTCTACATAGCTCAAAAATGTTTCTAGGGTTTCTCCTAGATAGTTGCCTAATCTAAAATTCATCCTACACTATCTTAGTTCAGTCGCTTTCTAGAGCTAAAGTGGAAACTGCTGCTCTTTTTCAATTTCAAAATTTTGTCATGAAGGGAAAAATTTGGCACTGGTTCAAGCATGTCTCCAAAGGTAAATTACGGCGCTGAGTGAAGGAGGATTTCAAAATCGGTTGTAACTGCCCATGTTGAAGTTCTGAAAGAACTCTCACTTGTTGAGTGGTCCCACCTCTGTGCGCTTGCCAACGATGCTCCTGCATCAATTTTCCTTTGATATTTTTAACAATTTTTTTCTCAAATATCAATCTTTTGTTATGGCTATCAAAAATAGCGCTCTGGAACATGAAGCATTCATCTTTGTCAAAATTTTGGGTAACAGATATGTCCATTGGATGGCTATGGTGGATGTCGTCTCAGGGCTGATCAAGGAAGGGGAACATGGCATCCAGATCAGTGTCAACTTCCATTTTCTAACTCTTCTGCCTAACCCACATTTTTTTTCTCTTCTTTTCTACTGGAAGCTTGTGAGAACTATCAATTTTACAGTGAGGAGGGTCATTATCTCCTCCTTTTTTTGAAGAAATCTGGGCTTCTTTGTTGCTGTGATGGGCCATTGGAGCCATGCTACGAGATGTCGTACGTTTCGGAGTGGTATTTGTGGACTGAAAACTCTTGTCACTGGGGCCTTTCCCCTATTGTGTGTACAATTTAGTGCATCTTTGCACTATCTGTACGCCGCTGGTATCAAAGGCAGGACCGTCAATGTCTCTATTTTTGGGAAGGTGTTTATTTACAAAACAATCGTCGAGGCCAAGTGATTGTAAATATTGTCTAAAAATATGATAGGAGTTGAATCCTCTTATGTCTTCAGCATATATGAGGTTGGACATACTAAAATGTGTTGCGAAATCATCAATTTTGTTGACGTTTTTCAAAACAAACTCCCCTATTTTCGAAGGCAGAGGAATGAACTGTTTTTTTTTCTTCCTTTAGAACAGATGGAACTAGTAGTTGTATTGACATGCTACTTATGCAATAAAAATTATGTCCATAACATGAAATGGAAGGAGAGCAGGTTTTTCCATGAAGCCAAAAATTCTTATGATAGTGTAATTATCCAAATGTTGGAGTGTCCCCATATTGTGCAAAAAACTAGTTGCCTGTTTAGATATGCGGGGAGCATTTTCTGCTAACAACAAAACTTTGAAAACAGATAGGAATCCATTAAAAAACTCATAAAAACAGTGGGAAGCCTTATGCTTCGACAAGGCCTGGTACCAGAACGTTACTGGGTGGAATTCACAGTTGACTTTTTTGGACAGAGACAGTTGTGGAAATTGACAGGAATGTTCTATTGAAAAAACTAAATAGGTTGACATATTAAATTTGTTTTCCGTTTTGTAGCTTGACAATTGGGAAGATATTTCATGGGAAATTAACCTGCCCCAATAAAAAAGGGCTTGTTCGTTGACTGTGAAATATAAAATATAAAGAGCCATGCGGGAAACAGTACCTGTGGACTCATGTCCCATTATTCTTGTAAATAGCCAGGCAATTTCCTGAAATGGATTTCTAAATGAACTAACCTCCATACTTGTAATATCTTCAGGTACTAGATTGGGCCTTTCCAAAAAATGGGGCAAGAGGTCCAATCGATTATTATGATTTGCTAGGAACTATTTGCTATCTTCTCCTTTGAATGTCAATATTGGCTCGGGCAATTTCAACATCTGGCAAAACAACTGAGGTGAAAAAGAACAGAAGAGTCATCATGGAGTGGAATAATTCTTTGGTCTGTAATAAATTTATCGGTGAACCAAGAGACCAAGTCCTTACAGTCAAAAACCTCAGGGACACAGCCTGCATGAGCAATCCCGAAGGTCCAAATTACTTGGTTCTTTGCGGTAGTGGTTGAGTAATAAGAAAATTCCCTGGACCAGTGGAAGTTTTTGTCCTCACGGCTGAAGGTGTTCACTATATCTCCACAGAATTGGTGTCGAGATGATGCCATAGGTTTATGAGAATGTCGTTTTACTGCAGATGATGGCTTGAATGAATTGTTAGAGTGAATAATGTAACTATTTGCTAAATCTTGGTTAAATTCTTTTGAATGGGAAAACTCCTTGATCCTTTCGTTGATTAATGACAGCCTGTATTGGTGGTGCATGATGAACTGTTGGCAGTAAAATTTATTTATTGCATATTTAGAAATATGAACGTGGCAGGGACGACGAAGATAAATTAAGGAATGGAGGTTTCGTGAATGTGCGAAGGGCATGCCATGTGAATGAAATTTCATGAATTTGAAATGAACACTCGCAAGGGATAATATAATCCATCCACAAATTTTGGTTTAATGCGCATGAATATGATATGTCCTCAAGCCTTTCGCCCATCAAAGACAATATATATGGTTTCTGCATGATGACTTGTTAGAATTAAATGCTAGTAATTCCATATTTAGAGACAAGATATGTATATATATATATATAACTTTTTATTTTCTTTTATTATAGACAAGTGCGAAGGTGACGGAGAGGGCGAAGAGAAAGGAAAGAATGGCAAGATCTGAAAAGCAGTCATATGGGATTGAAAAAAGGGTTACGGGGATAGTCAGGACAGTCGAGTGTTGAAGGATGAAATTTCATGTTTCGTAATTTTTGAGTGCAAAATGTGTAAAACGAAAAAGATCATGATGGGGTAGTTGAGTGACCGGTTTGTATATTTGCGGAATTCCGCCAAAGTGGATAAATATGGAACAGGGAAATTGTTAATTTCATACATGGCAGTAAGATCTTATATATAATTGCCAACTGTTAATTGCAAAGGGGTGCAGATATAGGAAACAACGACTACGAACTGAATATTTCTTCAACACGCCAAATTGACGATTCTCCAAAGAAATTTGAACAAATGGAGAAGTATGGAAAGAGGGCAGACGGGCTTCAAAATGGGGTGACAATAGTTCCACTAAATATGCAAGGACCCGACAGTTGAATTGTATTTCTTGAAAGTTTTCAGTGCAAAAATGTGCAACACAGAAAAGGGCATGATGGGTGGACCGTAATACGGAAAAGCGTATGATCTAAGAATGGTTGCAATTTTGAATATCTGTCAATTTGTATATACCAGAGCTCCGAATGTTGTTTGGAGGTCACAAAAAAGTAGAATTGCAATGTTGACTCGACCAGGGTGCAAGTTTGCCTGTCAATTTGTATATGGCGAAACTTGGGGTGCCAGTTGTGGGACAAGGAACAGTAGACGATCAATTTAAAGAAAGGGGAAGTGGTCGTTGGAAACACAAACACATGAATCCATGAAGCTAGGGAGCAATGTATTGTCGATAAAAAAATGATTAAGTAACGAAAAAAAGAAACTAGAGGGAATAAAAGAGTGGGAAAATAGAGAGGCGGAAGGCAGTTTTTGTAAGCGCGAATTGGTTTCAAAGAAGCGCCATCGTTGCAAAACCATGATCTACTAATTGTTAGCAAATGTGTTTTTTAAGATTACATTTTATTTCAATGTATGCCTGCAACTATGTTCTTGATACATTATTCCATGACTGTAACATATCAACTTAACCACTAAATTTCCTTTTCCACTAATTTCCAGCAAAAGCTTTGTGGAAGATTAGATTTTATTGGAACATGTAAGTGTAACTATGTTCTTGATACATTCTACCATTAGTGCAACATATTAACTCAAGTATTAAACTTATTACATTATGGGATGTTAGCATTAAAACTTAATAATTGCATGTCTAGAAACACGAATAACGATTTTGCTGCAACATTGTACATTGGTATTAGTAAACAGAAGATCGAAGAAGTACGAGAGAACCGAACCATGCCAATTAGAACATGCGTTAAACACAGAAAAGAGGCAGTAATGAAGAGTGCAGGGGAATTTTTTTTTAATAGCAAATCCATTTAAAATTAAAAAATAAGAAAAACACCGAGTACTGCACATCTATGCTTAGAAATTAGACCCAGTTCTTTGGGCCAAAACATTGAAGGTATTTGTGACAAACAAAGGCATGGGTTCTGCAGTATGCAAGATCCTTGGATTTTTCTCGTCGATGAATCATCCTCTGCTGAAATTGATATTTTTCAGAAGCTTTTCCTCAGAAAGAAGATGAAAATGGTTGCAGGGTAAGTGGAATAGCCCTTAACTGAAACTGCCTCTCCATAGTCCAAAAGAATTCAGTAGCACAACTTGCACGTATAATTGCAGAAGCCCAAATTAGTTCATTCATGGCAGAAGGAGAAGACTAGCAGGAAAATGCATGCCAGGAGCAAGAGTTTTGGACCCGATGCCCAAAAATGTTAAACAATATTTTTTTGTCTTGAAATATATCTCTGGGAGCATCAAAGTATCATTGCTTTACAATTAAACTCTTTCGCCCTGAATGGACTAATTTGGAAATCTGGAATTGCTACTTTTGGGGTGCAAAGTGGCTATTGCGTTCACCGTTAGTTTCTTTTCTGAAACTCCTTTTGGTGTTGTCATGACTCTGATCATTGAGTTGGGAAGGTCCGTTCGTTATGGTTGATTTCAATTTGGGCGCAGTAGTGGCAAGATTCTCTGCATTGCCATAATCCATTGTCGTATCATCGTCCATCAGATCATCTTCTTCCGTCTTGGAATTCATGGCATCATCTTCTGCGATAGCAATGACTGCAACTGGGTAGGTTCTCTGACCAACCAGGGTTTCGATTGAATTTTTTGTCTTGAAATATATCTCTCGGTGTACCAAGGGACCATCTCCTTTTTTTCTCCCGGGCGGAGGGAGATGAACAGTAACAATATGCCCTAGAATAGTGGAACCTCTGGGTATTATGCCCCAATTTGTTTATTGTGTGAGGAGAGAACTTCTTCTAGAAGTTATTTAGAATTTTTGTTTGGTCAAGACGATGTTTGAAATGAAAATCGGGGAGGGAGAATATAAGCATCTGTAAATTATGGTTTAATGCATACCAATGGAATATCTCCTCGATCCTTTCGTTGATCAATGACAATTTCCAGGGTTCGTGCGGAATGAGCCGTGACCATCACAGCTCACTAATTGCACAATTAGAAAAAAGCGTGAACGTGGCAGTGACGGCGGAAAGATATTAAGAATAAAAAATTCCTTGAAAGCACCAACCCGTCGGCGCAAAAAAAAAAAATATTGCGTGGCCTTTGAAATGAATACTTGGAAAAGATAACATGCTTCTAGGAAAATCTTAGTTTAATTCGTACTAATGACAAATCTTCTCCAGAATTTCGTACATTAATGACAGTTTTAACGGTTGCTACAGGATGGCTACTAGCATTATAGCTTAATTATTGCATATCTGGAAATAAGTACGAAGGCATCAACAATGGCGAAACCGATTCCAAGAAATACCAAAGTATGAAAAACGGTCGGGCGAAGATATACCAAGGGCACGTGAAGGGTCGATGGTTCTCGGTCTGGTAGGCTGAAAATTGAGCCTCTATTGTTCTGTGTCCTACAAATAGCACCTACACTTCTGTGATATACAAATTGACAAGAGGACTTGCGGGTTGGTTGGTTCAACATTGCATTTTTTTTGTCCTTAGAGATTCCGTATTAATTCCATAATTAGCCACTTTTTTGGATCGAGGATTCTCGAGCTAGCGGGAAAAACATTGGGCATCTATTATTCCGCACTCTACAAATAGCACTGACAATTTCACAATACACAAATTCAAAACCTAACCTATGCTAAATTATTACTGTTAAATATTTATATTGCATAATTTAATTATACGAGAAAGTTTGCACAATCTGGTCGGCCAAGTGATACAAAAGTATTTCCACAAACGAGCAATATAAAAAAGAGTCATTCCATACTTAGGCACTTTTTTGATCGCAGGCTGGCGGCCTCGCAGGCTGAAAAAAGAGTCTCTATTGTTCCATGTCCTATAGATAGCACCCAGATTTCCGCGGTATACAAATTGACAGGAGGATCGATGGGCTTCTTGGTTGAACATTGCATTTGATCACGGGTTTGCGGCCTGGCGGGATGAAAATTAAGTATCTATTGTTTCGTGTCCTACAAATAGCACTTACAGTTCCATGATATACAAATTCACATGTGGACTTGTGGACAGTTTCTATATAAAGTATGGAATGAGACTTTATACAACATATGTGGATCCCTCATTCCATACTTAGGCAGTTTTTGGATCACGAGCTCATGGTCTTACGGGCCAAAAAGAGAGTCTCTATTATTTCATCTCCTACAAATAGCACCCAGACTTCCGTGATATACAAATTGATAGTGTTTTAGAACATATGCAGATCCCTCATTCCATACTTGGGCACTTTTTGGATCGTGGGTTCGCGACCTGGAGGGCTGAAAATTAAGTATCTATTGTTTTCTATCCTATAAATACCACCTAGACTTTCGTGTCCTACAAATAGCACCTAGACTTCCGCGATATACAAATTCACATGCAGACTTTTGGACATAGTCTATATAAAGTATGGAATGAGATTTTATATAGCATATGCGGATCCCTCATTCCGTACTTAGGCATTTTTTGGATTGTGGGCTCGTAGCCTGACGGGCCGAAAATAGAGTCTTTATTGTTCTGTCTCCTACAAATAGAACCCAGACTTCCGCGATATACAAATTGATAGTGTTCTACAACATATAAGGATCCCTCATTCCATACTTGAGCACTTTTTGGATCGTGGGTTCAGGACATGGTGGGCTAAAAATTAAGTATCTATTGTTCTGTGTCCTACAAATAGCACCTAGACTTCCGAGATATACAAATTGACAGGTGGAATTTTGGACATAGTCTCTATATAAAATATGGAATGAGATTTTATACAACATATGCGGATCCCTCATTCCATACTTAGGCAGTTTTTGGATCGCGGGTTCGAGGGTTAGCCCACTGAAAATAGAGTCTCTATTGTTCTGTCTCCTGCAAATAGCACCCAGACTTCCACGATATACAAATTGATAGGTGGACTTGGGCTGGCTGGCTGAACATTGCACTTTTATTGTCCCGTAGCGATCCCATATGAATTTCAAATTTAGCGGTTTTTTTATTATCAGGGGCTCTAGGGCTGGCGAGCTGGAAATTGGGCATCTATTGTTTCGCACTTTACAAACACATTTTTCTAAAACATATGCAGATCTCTCATTCCATACTTCGACACTTTTTGGATCGGGAGTTCGCGACCTGGCAGGCTGAAAATTAAGTATCTATTGTTTTGTGTCCCACACATAGCACCTAGACTTTCGTGATATACAAATTGACACGCAGAATTGTGGACATAGTCTCTAAATAAAGTATGGAATGATATTTTATACAGCATATGCGGAGATCCCATATGGATTTCATATTTAGGGAATTTTTTTTATCGGGAGCTCTTGGGTTGGCGGGCTGAAAATTGGGCCTCTATTGTTTTGTGCTATACAAAAATATTGTTCTAGAACATATGCGGATCCCTCATTCCATACTTGGGCACTTTTTGGGTCGCGGGTTTGCGACCTAGAAGGCTGAAAATTAAGTATCTATTGTTTCGTGTCCTACAAATAGCACCTAGACTTCTGAGATATACAAGTTGACATGAGGACTTGTGGACATTGTCTCTATATAAACTATGGAATGAGACTTTATACACCATATGCAGATCTCTCATTCCATACCTAGGCAATTTTTGGTTCGCAGCCTGGTGGGCTGAAAATAGAGTCTCGATTGTTCTATCTCCTACAAATAACACCCAAACTTCTTCGATATATAAGTGGATAGGTGGACTTGGGCTGGTTGGTTGAACATTGCAATTTTATTGTCCCGTAGCGACCCCATATGAATTTCATATCTAGCTATTTTTTTGACCCAGTCTGTGGGGCTCGCGAGATGAAAATTGGGCATCTATTGTTCCACGTTGTACAAACACCACTGACATCTCCGCAATTTACAAATTGACCAATGGACTTGTGGGTTGCATGGCTCAACATTGTAGTTTTCATTGTTCCATGTCCTCCAAATAGCCCTCGGAGTTCTGCGATATACAGATTGATAGAAGCAATTGAGGGCTGACGGGTTTAATTTTTCCATTGTTTACAGATATTAATCCCTATCAACTATCTAACATATCTAAAAGCATGATTTTCAATAATAAATTATTAATAATAATTTTTTTCTATTGTAGAATTTAATTAAACAAGAAAGTTTGTATAATCTTGTCGAGCAACTGATACAAATGTTTTCCGACAAATGAGCAATACATAGTAAACATGTACTTTTAGAAAGTATGGACAAGAGATTTTATAGAGCATATGCAGATCCCTCATTCCATACTTGGACACTTTTTCGATCGCGGGTTCTCAGCATGGCAGGTTGAAATTTGAACCTCTTTTGTTCGGTGTCCTGCAAATATCACCTAGACTTCCGCAATATACAAATTGACAGGTGGACTTGCGAATTCCATGTCTGGCGGGTTCAAGATTGCAATTGTTTAGCAATGCTCATCATATCTAACTTCAACTAAAAACATTATTTTCAGATACTAAAATATTAATATTAACTATTGCTATTGTACAAGTGAATTACATTAAATTATTAAAGGATGTTAAATCGCTTATTTTTTTAAAAATGAAGGAAACAAAAGATTTTTTTTGTAAAATTCTATCACTGCAAGCATAACAAGGACCAATTTGAAGTTTAAGGCCCTCTTGTTCATATGATAGCACAATTGCACTCCACAGAGTATATATTCATTGATTTCAAATTATTCCAATATATTAATTTTACCAAGTTCATCGAATAAGAAAAATTGCGAGAACAACGATCAATTTGAATTTTAAGAGCCTCTTGTTGGTATGATAGGACAATTTCACTTCGCACACTATACATTCATTGATTTCAAATTATTTCACAACAATAATTTGACCAAGTTCATCGATCAAGGAAATTTTCCAAAACAAGTCACATAGTACAGTTGTGTCACAATGCCATAGAAATTATCAGGTGGATCTACGTTCCAGCTGGCCAAACAAATTCAACTATATTGTTATGTGTCCTCCAAAGAAGAGTTGGAGTTCCATGGTATACAAATTGATAGACAAACCAGATAAACAAGAACCAACCATACTTTAAACAACCTAGAAGAAAGTTCCCAAAAGGTTCCATTGAGCAGAACCCATCGACCTTTGCACCAAACAATTTGATATACAAAGAAAAGATGTCAACGCATTCCTTTTCTCTTGAAATGAACATTCATCTGGATGTTAAAACAAATATTACATAGAGACATGAGGTATTTCCGTTTCCTCCCAAAGTTCGATTAAATTTTTTTTTTCCCTTCTTCAGCCAATATGCAAAATTGCATGGTCCTCATTTAACGTAAATTTGCTTTGTATCTGAAGTTGTCGCAACATATAGACATTGCTTGCCTTTTTGTGTAGATGCATTTAATACGACAACTCTTCCAATTCAGGAAGCACATTTTGTAACAGAGACTGTCTAACCGAACACTACACAGATGTGTTTCCCACGGTTCGGATAACAACATTGACACAATGTCCATAAAATATGCACATTTTTCAATGCATCATAGATAATCAATCATATCATCACTTATCAAAGCAGAGGTAGAAGCAATGGAATGGAATTTTGCACATACAGGCTCAAAGGGGGCCGAGTACACATTGGCTGCAACTAAAAGACCTTCAACCTGACAATGCGAGCAAAGGGATTAATACATTGAACAATATAATACACAACTGCATCCCCCCCTCCTCTTTAAAACAAAAAAGAAAAAGTAAACATGTGCAAAAATTTGTTGAACGCTATTTCTATAAGTAAAGTGAGGATGATTTTGTGGATGTATATGCACAACAGTTGTAGAGCTAGCCAGTTTCTCCAGATCCTATACTATATCTTCTCGCAACTCTGTTACAAACGTTGCATGGGTTTTCCGAAAGATCATTTCTCTATCATCCTTCTTCTTTGCTATATTTTTGAACAACATAAGTGGAATCTACTCTCTATGAAATTGTTGTTCCATTGATGAAAACAAATCTGAATACATATCGAGCAATTGTAGCTACAACATGGAACAATGCAATATTTGTGTAACATATCCGACATAAATGCATACGTGAAAGTTAAAAAAAAAACTGAATATGAGAAGTGGTACCATTGCCTTGTCTCTGTCCAACTCTCCATCCTTTATATGGAGAATGTGTTGGGACCCAAATTTTCTTGCCAGTGTCACAACAACGCCAATCATTCCAATTGGGTAAATATCAATGCTCTTTGCAAGCTGCCTGATAGTTGAGTTCAGGAGGAAGCGATATTCTGAACAAATAGCAGGAATTTTTTTCACAATACTTGTTTCGTTGAGAAGAATAATTCGATCGCAATCACCACGGTCATATATTGTTTTGGGCAATACATTAAAATTTGTAATGGATATCCCATTACACGGCAATATTTTTTTTGCATGTTTCTGGACAAGTTGTGGAGGAACAGTCAGTGTGACTGTCATCATGGCATCTGTGTCTATCATATCAGCACACATAAAGGATCTACTTGTCTTTTCCTCATCCAAGTAGGTGGTATAAAAAACCATTATGTCCCTGACGAACAATTGTCCAGTTTGGCGGTTGTTCAAGCCCTCTATTGACAGTACTTTGGATGTCACAACTCTAGACATGATGACATTTTTTGAACAGGAAAACTAAAGTGAATGGTAGTGTTCTACAAGTACACGAATAGTATTGATGAACTATGGAGTCACAGTTTCGCAACCACACCTCTTGGTCTGCGGAACATGCATCACGTTTGACGTTTCACTTGTACTTGTTGATACTTCTTGCGAGTTGGAAACCATGTACTGCAAATGACATCAGCATATCCACCATGCCATAGATGAATATATAGTCCAGGAAATTTGTTTAGTAAACATAGTAAGAGAACAACGTATGCATCTTTACCTTTTGCCTTGTCAGTCTGATGATGTCTGGGATGACTGACTGCTCATGGTCGTCTCACTAGGGCAATGTTTTATGATGCAAGAATGTGTAGATCAACATTAGGACTAAATGATGTGGGAGCATCATAAGAAGTCAAGCAAGCATGGAGGTGAAAGACAGCTAGAAATCACAACACACATTTCTCACGTTTTGAAATGTTTTGAAAGTTTAAAGGAGCATGTGTTAATGTAATAGCTAGAAGGCATACTTTGCATTTATATCTTGGAGGTTGTAAGTAGGTCATGAACGATTCGCTCTCATCTATAGAATGTAGAGTAATTTATGAATAGTTAATGAAATTAGGTAGATTTAAATTATAGATTAGACAGTTTAGAGAGCCGGAGGGAAAACAGATATAGACACCCTTGTCTTTGTATTATCCATTCATTACGAGCATTTGCGTAGAGATGAAGCAGAGAGTTGTAGAGAAGAACCCATGTAGAGTTTTCATGGTTGTTTATTTCTCTCCCTGTTGTGCATTCGCTTTAATACTGTGTGTATGTATGATTTCATGTTGATTGTTTGAAGTCTGAGAGAGAGAGAATCAATTTCAATTGTTTCTCTTCCTGAGTGAGAGAAGTCCCTGCAACGAGTGCAGTGAAACATCCATAAGGAGTGCGTTGACGAAGGTTCATAGTTTATCTTTGAAAGCTCAAGAGGGATACCATTGTTCTCATTCTAGTAGAAGAGCTAGTAAAGCACATAAGTCGTGCAAGGTGTACGCAGGCTCGTTGAAAGCTTAGAACTTATCAACCAAAGGGAGAGTTGAAGGATTGCTATTGCAGGGAGTGCACAGAGTCGAAAGATCAGATACCCAGGAGTATTTGAAAGTCTGCCACAAGGAGTGCGAGCAGGAACCCTTTTGGAGGTTTGAGTTGTAAGTGAAAGATCAAGAGGGATAATGCCTTTGAACACTTCATAGGAGGATGGAGGTCGAACTACTTCAAAGGGAGACAGGTCGAAGTCATCTAGCAGAAGTAAATCTTAGGAGGAAGGATGTTGATTTTTCTCGTAGAAGCCATTGAGGAGGAAACAAGCGGTCGAAATTCTCTGTGGAGAATTCATGAAATAGTGAGGACCGTAAGATCTAGGAGAGTTGCAGAGAAGTTAAGCGTTGGATCGATCAGAGGCTTTTTAGTCGTTGATCCTGTGGAAAGTGCCATTTCGGAATTCGGGGGTTAGAAGTGATAGAGGGATGGAAATCAGAGGTTTGTTTAAGTCCCGAAAGACGGAAAGCTTGGAGTGACAGGTGGCAAGAATCCACGCCAGAGATAGAGGACAATAGAGAAGACAGGTGGCATACTTGTCTCTATATGGAGTCAAAATTCGTTGACTATTTAGGGGTTTTGTAGGTTGGAGATCTGGAAGCCTTGCATCAAGATTCGTGAAGGCACGAAGTCCAAAACTCTAAATCGACGAAAACTCCCATCGGGGAGCTAGTCTTTGCTGAACGCATCGAGGTTCGGCATTTCAGCACTTTCGAAGACAAGAGACAAGGGGTTCTTTGTCCCGAGATTACCGAAATTGTGAAATGCGATACGATTGTGGAGGAGGATGTGGCCAACCATTTTGGTGAATCAACATTTCAGGTTTCGACAGTAGAAGGTCGAGAAGCTCGACACTAGGGATTGCAAAATCGCGAGACCCGAAGTCCCGAATTAGCAAAGGGTACAACGCTATTGTGGTCAAGGGGATTTGGGTTTCTTCCTGGTGTTTGTTCACGTCAGCTCAATTCATAAGGACCTATGGATCGATTTGTTGAAGGTTCCGATAGGGATCTGAAAGAGCCAGTTCGGCTCAAGGAGATTTGAACGATCTTGTGAGCGGACCTCGACCGAGGGTTTGGGTGTCTGCACCAAGTGATATCAGAGCTTAAATCTATTTTTATATTGCAGACAGAGGGAGCGAGAGGAGAAAGAAGAGCACTTTGATACATGTCAAGTGGTATCAGAGTAGAAAAAGAAGTCTTTTCTTTCTATAGAAGAGAATGGAGGAAATTTTTTTAGCCATGCCGCCGAGAAGAAGAGACAGGCCAGTGGCTATGCTTGATCCAGCAGTGGAGAGAGAAATGCATGAATTATGTGCCAGGCTTGATTCCATGGAGACATCATAGAGGCACACAATTGATGCTGGGGATATCAGCGAGGCTGATAATGAAAATGAAGTTGGACAAGGAGAAGAAGTCGCAATCGAAAAGGTTGTATATGAACGCCTATTCATGGTTGTCGCAAGGATAGGTGCCAGAGAAAAGATGGAGATTCCCATGTATGAAGGAAACCTAGATGTTGAAGAGATTCTAGACTATATTGGAGCTCTAGATAAATACTTCTACTATGAGGATGTCGAGGAAGATAGAAAAGTCAAACATGCTGTCATTAGACTTAAAGGGCATGCAACACTATGGTGGGATGAACTGCAGGTTGAAATACACCGTAAAGGAAAGCAGAAAATCAAGAGTTGGGATAGGATGGTTTCAAAGATGAAGGCCAAATTCATACCCAAGGATTATCAAATCACTCTGTTTCGAAGGATGTCGAATTTGAGACAGAAGCTGATGACAGTGAAGGAATACACTGAAGAGTTCTACAAGATAAACATCAGGGTAGGTCATCGAGAAAGTGATGATGAAAAGGTTGCCAGGTACATGAATGGTATAAGATATGACATTCAAGATGAGATGAGCATGATGATCATTCGTAATGTATAATATTCTTATCAGATGGCTCTGAAAACTAAAGAGAAGATGAGTCAAAAACAAGGTCAAAGAGGCCGAGGTAGAAGTCAAGCCAGAGGTAAAATAATTGCCCAAGACAGAACTCAGAAACCTAAAGAAGAGGGGAAGAAACCTCAACCTCAAATTGAGAGAGGAGGAATCTCATAGGGAGGGCATTATGCCAATAGAAACACTTTTCCTCGAGCTAGAGGAAGAGGAAGAGGCTAAAGAGGTGAAGTGAAATGTTTTGTTTGTGGGAAAAATGGACATAAATCTTATCAGTGTCTAGACAGAAAGAAAGAAGGTGGTGAAGCTCACATTGCCGAAGCATGAGGATGGAATGTTGAGGCAGAGCATTTTGAGGGCAGAAGATCCTTGATGATGAGGAAAGTTCTCTTAATGCTAGAGAAGGAGGCAGAGAACCCAACCCAAAGGAACAGTCTGTTTCAGACTTATTTCATGACTAAAGAGAGGGTATGCAAGGTAATCATGGACAGCGGTAGCACAAACAATCTCATTTCTACATAGATGGTAGAAAAGCTGGAGCTAGAGACTGTTGTACATCCAAGCCCATACAGAGTTTCATGGCTACAAAAAGGACATCAGGTAAATGTCACTAAACAATGTTTTTTTGGATTTAAAATAGGATGATATAAGGATGAAATATTATGTGATGTCATTCCCATGGATGTTTTCCATCCATTGCTAGGTAGACTGTGGCAATATGATAGAAATGTGGTTCATGATGGGAGAAATAACACATACACCCTGGAGAATAATGAAAGAACGCACATGTTGCTGCCCATTAAGGATAAAGAAGTGAAACCAGAGGTGAGAACTTCTCATGAGTGGGAAAGAACTTCTTAATGAGGTTAAGAAGAAGGAAGACACACAACTTATTGTGGTCAGGAAGCCTAGAATTGTTTTGACCAGTACAAGAGTGGAAGATTTACTAGAGGAAATCCAGGAGTTACTGGAAGAGTTCGTTGATATAGTAGTGGATGAACTACCTCGTTCGTTACCACTAATCAGGAGTATAAGTCATCACATTGATCTTATACTTGGAGCCAGTTTACGAAACAAAGCACCATACAGATTGACGCCGTAGGAGAATGAAGAAGTCAAGAGGCAGGTCCAGGACTTAATGGACAAAGGATTGGTTAGGGAAATCTTGAGTCCATGTGTTGTTCTGACAGTACTCAACCCAAAGAAAGATGGAGGCTAGAGGATGCGTACAGACTCAAGGGCGATCAATACGATTACCATCAGATACAGATTTCCATTGCCAAGGATGGATGATATGATGGATTGCTTGAGTGGAGTACGATTTTTTTCAAAGATTGACTTGAAGAGCGGATATCATCATATTCGCATGAGAGAAAGCGATGAATGGAAGACAACATTCAAGACAAATGAAGGGTTGTATGAATGGCTTGTCATGCCATTTTGTTTAACGAATGCGCCTAGTACTTTCATGAGGTTGATGAACGAAGTCCTAAAGGATTTCATTGGGAAGTTTTTCATTGTATATCTTGACTATATATTGATTTTCAACAAGACTGAAGCAGAGCATTTAAAGCACTTAGCTGCAGTTATGAGGAGATTACAGCAAGAGAAATTGTTGATTAATATGGAGAAATCGTCGTTCATGAGGACATAACTCATTTATTTGTGTTTTTTTATCTCTGCAAATGAGTTGAAGATGGATCCCGAAAAGGTGAATGCAATTAAGAATTGGCCATTGCCGAAGAGTGTATTTGAAGTTCGAATCTTCCATGGTTTAGCTAGTTTCTACAGGAAATTCATCTGAAATTTCAGTGGAATTAGTGCACTGATGATGGATACGATGAAGAAAAGACATAAAGATTTTCACTGGACAGAGGAAGAAGAGAAGAGCTTCAATCTTCTAAAGAGGAAGATCACCGAGCACCCAATTTTGGTTTTTCCTGATTTCAGCAAGACATTCCAGGTCAGGTGTGACACGAGTCGATATGCAATTGGAGTGGTCTTGAGCCAAGACGATAGGCTGATTGCATACTTCACAGAGAAAATGAATGAAGCGAAGGCTAAGTACTCCACATATGACAAGGAATTCTATGCGGTCATACAAGCGCTGAAGAAATGGAGAGACTATTTGGTTCCTAAAGAGTTTGTTTTGTACAGTGATAATCATGCTTTACAATTCGTGACTCAACATGACAAGTTGAACCAAAAGCATGCTAAATGGGTTGAATACATGCAGAATTTTACTTTTGTAATCAAGCATATTTCTGGGATTGCTAACAACGTTGTTGATGCTTTGAGCAGGAAATGTTTGCTTATGCAGGAAGTCAGAGTCAAAACTTTGGGTTTTGATATCCTCAAGGAAATGTATAAGGATGACCCAGATTTTAAGGAAGCATATGAAGCATCTGAGAATCTAGTTCTCAGGGACAGAACCCAATGGATTGAATAGATGATCCAGGATGGATTATTATTCAAGGGAAATTAGTTATGTATTCCAAAATGCTCCATGAGGGAGAATCTGCTGAAAGCAAAACACAGTGGAGGATTGGCCGGACACTTCGGTCATGATAAGACATTCTCAAAATTGAATGGCTCATATTTTTGTCCAGGGATGAGGATAGATGTTAAGAAATTTGTGGACAGATGCAGGATTTGTCAACACACAAAAGGGAAAAGGCAGAACATAGGGTTATACCATCCATTACCCATACCTGAGAGGCCGTGGGATGTAGTGAGCATCGATTTGTATTGGGACTACCAAGAACCCAAAGAGGCTATGATTCGATCTTTGTGGTAGTCAACAGATTTTCCAAGATGGCACATTTTATACCATGCCAGAAAACCAATGATACAACTCATATTGTGAAACCTGTTTTTCAAGAAAGTCGTCAGACTTCACGGCTTACCAAGGAGTATCGTGTGTGATCGAGATACCAAGTTCGTGGGACATTTATGGAGGACTTTAAGGAAGAAGCTAAGGACAAGTTTGTCATTTAGCTCAGCGTATCATCCTCAGATGGATGGGAAAACAAAAGTTGTGAACAGAAGCTTAGGAGATTTTCTAAATAGCCTTCTGACTAAACACCACAGTCAATGGGATCATATTTTTCCATAGGCGGAATTTGCTTACAATGATTCAATCAACAGAAGCACAGGGCAGATTCCATTACAAATTGTATATGGAATGCAACCAAGGGGAGTTTCTAAATTGAAAGATTCGAAACAAAATGAATTCAGGAGTGCTAGTGTAGAGAATTTTGCAGAAGCAATGAAGGCTCTTCATAACCGAGTCAAGGAGCGATTGCAAAGTTCGAGTCAAGAATACAAGCGTAGAGCAGATCAACACAGGTGAGAAATTCAATTTGAAACTGGTGATCTGATTCTTGCACATATAATAAAGGAAAGGTTCCCAAGGGGGACATATAACAAATTGAAAATGAAAAATATTTGACCATGGAAGGTCATGAGAAAATTTGGGGCAAATGCATATGAGATTGAATTACCTGAGGGGATCGGAATCTCGTTGATATTCAATGTTGCGGATTTGTACCCTTATAGAGTTGGAGAAGCAAGAGCCAAAGATGAAAAGAAAGAAGTTCAATGGACAAAGCAAATTCCTGTAGCTAAAAAGCTGCAGATAAAAAGCATAATTGACAAGAGAGTCAGCAAAAAGACCAGGAGGAAGGAGTATTTTGAATACTTGGTCAAGTGGAAGGGACATCCAGTTGAAGATGCTAGCTAGGAAGATGAAGCAAAAATTCAGAAGCATGGATAGATCGTGCAAGAGCTCATGAATAGGAGTTCATGAAAATTTTGAAGCGAGGGAGTATGATGAAAGAGCATTGTAAGAAGTCAAGCGAGCATGGGGGCGAAAGACAGCTAGAAAGCGCAACACACATTTCTCACATTTTGAAATGTTTTAAAAGTTTAAAGGAGAAACATTAATGTAATAGCTAGAAAGTGTACTTTGCATTTATATCTTCGAGGTTGTAAACAGATCATGAGAGATTCACTCTCATCTGTAGAATTTTGCAAAAGCAATGAAGGAGCTTCATAACCGAGTCAAGGAGCGATTGCAAAGTTCGAGTCAAGAATACAAACGTAGAGCAGATCAACAGAGGCGAGAACTTCAATTTGAAGTTGGTGATCTGATTCTTGCACATCTGAGAAAGGAAAGGTTCCCAAGGGGGACATATAACAAATTGAAAATGAAAAAGATTTGACCATGCAAGGTCATGAAGAAATTTGGGGCAAACGCATATGAGATTGAATTACCCGAGGGGATCAGAATCTCGTCGATATTCAATGTTGCGGATTTGTACCCTTACAGAGCTGGAGAAGCAAGAGCCGAAGATGAAACGAAAGAAGTTCAATGGACAAAGCAAATGCCTGTAGCTGAAAAGCTGCAGATGGAAAGCATAATTGACAAGAGAGTCAGCAAAAAGACCAAGAGGAAGGAGTATTTTGAATACTTGGTCAAGTGGAAGGGACATCCAGTTGAATATGCTAGCTAGGAAGATGAAGCAAAAATTCAGAAGCATGGATAGATCATGCAAGAGCTCATGAACAAGAGTTCATGAAAATTTTGAAGCGAGGGAGTATGATGCAAGAGCATTGTAAGTAGTCAAGCGAGCATGGAGGCGAAAGACAGCTGGAAAGTGCAACACACATTTCTCACGTTTTGAAATGTTTTAAAAGTTTAAAGGAGAGGGTGTTAATGTAATAGCTAGAAAGCGTACTTTGCATTTATATCTTGGAGGTTATAAACAAATCATGAGCGATTCACTCTCATCTGTAGAATGTAGAGGAATTTATGAATAGTTAATGAAGGTAGGTAGATTTAAATTATAGATTAGACAGTTTAGAGAGCCGAAGGGAAAAACAAATATAGACACCCTCGTCTTTGTATTATTCATTCATTACGAGCATTTGCATAGAGCTGAAGCAGAGAGCTGTAGAGAAGAACCCATGTACAAGAGCTTTGAATTAATATATGAAGCTTTGAGTCAGATTTCATGGTGTTATGATGTTTTTTGTTTATACATGGTGAATGGTATGTTCATGGTTGTTTATTTATCTCTCTATTATGCATTCTCTTTAATACTGTGTGTATGTATGATTTCATGTTGAATGTTTGAAGTCTAAGAGAGAGAGAGAATGAGTTTCAATTGTTTCTCTTCCTGAGTGAGAGAACATCCTGCAAGGAGTGCATTGATGAAGGTTCAGAGTTTATCTCTGAAAGCTTAAGAGGGATACAATTGTTCTCATTCCAATAGAAGAGATAGTGAAGCACAAAATCCGTACAAGGTGTGCGCAGGCTAGTTGAAAGATTAGAACTTATCAACCAAAGGGAGAGTTGAAGGACTGTTGTTGCAGGGAGTGCACAAAGTCAAAAGATCAGATACCCAGGAGTATTTGAAAGTCTTCCACAAGGAGTGTGAGCAGGAATCCTTTTAGAGGTTTGAGTTGTAAGTGAAATCTCAGGAGGGATAATACCTTTGAACACTTCAAAGGAGGATGCAGGTCGAACTACATCAAATGGATACAGGTCGAAGTCATCCAGCAAAAGTAAATCTTAGGAGGAAGGACGTTGATTCGTCTCGTAGAAGCCATTGAGGAGGAAATGAGCGGTCAAAATTCTCTATGGAGAATTCACGAAATAGCGAGGGCCATAGGATCTAGGAGAGTTGTGGAGAAGTTAAGTGTTGGATCGATCGGAGGCTTATTAGTCGTTGATCCTGTGGAAAGTTCCGTCTTGGAATTCGGGGGTTAGAAGTGATAGAGGGATGAAAATTGGAGGTTCGTTTAAGTCCCAAAAGTCAGAAAGCTTGGAGTGAAAGGTGGAAAGAATCCACGCCAGAGATAGAGGACAACAGAGAAGACAGGTGGCGTACTTGTCACCAGACGGAGTAAAACTTCGTTGACTGTTTCGAGGTTTCGTAGGTTGGAAGGTCGGAAGCCTTGCATCAGGATTCGTGAAGGCGTGAAGTCTGAAACTCCAAATCGGCGAAAAGTCCCATCGGGGAGCCAGTCTTTGCTGAACGCATCGGGGTTCGACATTTCGACACTTTCGAAGACAAGAGACAAGGGGTTCTTTGTCCTGAGATTCTTGAAATCGCGAAACACGATACGACTGTGGAGGAGGACGTGATCAACCATTTCGGTGAATCGACATTTCGGGTTTCGACAGTAGAAGGCTGGGAAACTTGACATTATGGATCGCAAAATCGCGAGACCCGAAGTCCCGAATTAGCAAAGGGTGGAACATTATTGTGGTCAAGGGGATTTGGGTTGGTGCCTGGTGTTTGTTCATGTCGACTCAATTCCTAAGGACCTGTGGATCGATTTGTTGAAGGTTCTGATAGGGATCCGAAAGAGCCACTTCGGCTCAAGGAGATTTGAACGATCCTGTGAGCAGACCTCGACCGAGGGTTTGGGGGTCTGCACCACTAAACAAATATATGCATTGTATATTGTCCATCGGGAGGACCAAATAACCGTAAAACTGCATGCATATTAATTTTTTAACTGGAGAAATGTTTAACAGTAAACAGGGAGTGACCGTGGGTCACCATGGCCAATCTGTATATCGCGGACCCCCAGAAGGCAGGGGAGCAATCTTCAACCTACCAACCTGGCAGCCATAATCGACAAAGTGGGTAAATATGGAATAAGGTAGAAGCATGACCACATATGTCATTTTGTTACTCCGCCAACTAGCGCACAAGGGAATTTTCAGAAAGCACACTAAGCAGATGAATTAGAAAACAAAAGGAATAATAGAAAATGGAAAAAGTAGAAACAGGGAGTGCATAAAGGCCCATTAATGTGAATTCATCGTTTTCAAGTCTAATATTATATTCTCCCACCCATTTTGTATATTTAATTTACCGGCACACTTAGTATACCTTTTAGAAGATTGTACCATAGAACCCTTTGTTGATGCACAAAAGAATTCATCTCCCTGTCCAAGCAACCTATTTTTTCCAAGGCAGCAATGCCGAAGATGCAATCAAGACGAAGGCAAGTTAGTATGAAAACATACATCTAAAAGAAAAAGAAAAAGGTCTATTTACCCGCCAAAGAGTCCTTCGTCCTATCTAACGATTATGTTTCTTTAAATGTAGTAATGCAACGCAAACACAACAGACATAAACTAGCTTAGTATGCAGGAAAGAACGTATGTAACCAAGATAACTTACCATGTAGGAAGGCACACAACTAGTTTAACACATATACAGACCATAAATGAAATACAAAACAAGGAAATATGAAACAATAGTACAAGCATGCACCTTTCTATATCCTCTTCAGCCGATGCAGTCAAGACTCCCTCCTTTTCTCCAGCTACTCTTTTTGTTTCAATATGGGAACCCACAAAATTCAATGAACATAAATGAAAGATGGTATTCACTGGAGAACAAGCAATATGTAGATACAACAAAACTGACTCAACAAATAGTTTACAAAGGCAGAAACATGAACCTTTGCACTTCTCTATCCATGGCTGTAAATGTCTATCTTTTTTTTTCCCTGGCCAAAATATATTACAAGGAAGAAAATATCACGCAATTGCATGGCCGTAGCTAAACAATTTCTGGTTTTCCCTGGGAATTCATCAAGATATGCCCTTTAACCATGTTCTTTATCCTCTACAGAGAGTGATGTGCCCACGATACAAGTTCTCAGTTTTCCATGGAAAACTACCCAGAGATGCTTTCAGACATGAAAATATAATCTTGAAGAATCTTTGTTGCACATATCATATCTCAAGCACAACACAAATTGTATCCTGTGCACACCAGTCTATGTAGAGGAGAAAGAACATGTCATGTCAAATCTTCACATCTAACCATACATGGTCTATAAATGTAGGCTGCAAACTATGCAACTTCACATGTAATCCTCCAACAATTTTGTATGCAACTATTTTCTTTCATGGTAGGACTTGAGCACAAGGAAAATCTCATAGAAATATAGATAACGACCTCTGCAAAAATGACAAATAACACAATTTTATATTAACTATTGGGTTTAGGGGCTAAACGCCGTAAAGCACCCCAAAGAAACAATAACAATAAAAAAAAAAGAAAAAAAAAAACTCCAACCACCACCGCTACACCCCAACCCTCCAAGGCCGAATCAAAGAAAAGAAACCAACAAGGACCAAACTAGCGAGAAAGCACGAAGAGGCCAAACAACACCCCCAGGGCCCCAACGTACAAACCCCAAGTAAACAAACAGAACCAGCAACCCAGGAACCAACGAACTAGCAAAAGACACCGACCCAGTGAACAACATATGTGTCTCCAACGAATACGAAACTGTAGCCAAAGCAGAAAAGGAACCTGAAACATACAAGGAACATGCAACTACAAATAAGAAAACATTCTTACATGCAAATTGAAAAACACTGAACAACAAACAAGGAATACAAACTGAAACTATGATATCGAAACTTACTCTGAAATGATGAAATGTAGAAGCGCAGGTTGAATCGCGAGCGAAACAACACAAAACAACAATCGAGAAACCAACGAATAAGAACCACTCAGCGAACCAATAAACAATGTATCTAGCTTCAACGATTATGAGGATGAAACATACAATGGCAGCACCCGACAAACCAGCAAATAAGAAGCAGTCACCGAACCAGTAAACAATGTATGTAGCTTCAATGGCAGAATAAGGATGAAACATACAATGGCTCTTGAACTGGCATGTACTCCGAGAACCGTATTTACATAAACATTTAAGACTCTCGGGTTGTTTAAGGACCTCGTGGTATGCAAACATTTAAGTTGTTAGGGGTTTTGGAGGACGTTGCGTCATGTAAACATTTACGTTGTCAAGCCTATTAAAGCATCTCGGAATAAGTGTCAATAAATTTCAAGAAATATACAAAGCTTGGATATGAAAACATTTCAATATGCTTAGTACATATCAAAACTTACGGATATATTCGGGTAGCAAAAAATACTAATACGAACATTCGAACTAATGGTAGCATTAAACGACCTTCAAGCAATATACAAGAAAAATATATGATTAAAGTTATATACTACATTGGAATAGCGAAGACGGCAATAAGACCACCAATCTCTTAGTCAATCAGAACAGTACATATATGTTACTTTTTAATATATAAAAATATATTCTTTTAATTCCATAGCTCCAACAATAAGTATTGTGCAAATATTTCCTATCAAAAGACAAACTAATATGTAGTGAACCCTTTATCAATCACTATAATCTCTCTATACCTATCACATAAACTAATAATTCAACATAATACATTAATGGTAAAGATTAATACATTAATGGTAAAGATTAAAAAAGATGAAAACCTCAAAACTTGAAAGCATCCTCAAAACCCTTTGCCAATTATGTTATACCTAAAGCGCGTGGATATAGATATTTAGCCAAATGAGCATGAAGATGCTTGTCAGGAAACCACTTTTGGCAACAATGTCATGCACGAAGACGCATTGGCAGTTTCACTTAAGATGGGACGGAATAACGTAGCCCAGGACAGCGAGAGCTACCTATTACCTACGCCACTAATATGTTCATACAACTTTTATTGCTGTCGAAAGCTAAGCATGCTTACACATATCATGCTGTCCAAACCTGCAGCTGAGCATGCTTACACATATCATGACGTCACAAAGTGGAAGAATTGATTAGGTTTTCAAATATGTGGCTTCGCCCGAATTGACTAAAGCATGTTTTCCATCTGAACTGGACCTAATGGGCGACCAGGCACGAAGGCCAAAGATAACCATAGGGAAAAGAACCTGCTACCACTACTTTCTTTCCGGATTTGTATCTAAAATGTTATGTGGATTTAAGTTTCACAAACAATTAAAACTGTAACTTAAATAGTTATCAGAAATTTAAGATAAGACGCTGCATACGGAGTTTGTGAAGATATCCCCGGGAAATGGAACCTGTTACCATCAACGTTTTATTTATTATGCCGGTTACCATTAACGTTTTTATTTATTATGTCTAAAGGCTTACATCTATTGATAACGGATACATTTAAATATTAAATATTGATGGAATATTTTAGTCCTCCAATAAATTAATGATTGTGATTTCAACCACTAATTTCCTCACTGTTATAAAAACATCCATTTATATGTTTAATTTTTTACTTTTAATTGAACATATTTAAAAAATTTCACCACATTTTTTTACTTTTATTTTTCACCACCCACAAATTTGCTATTGTGCTAGTTTTATTTTAAATAGTAAATAAATATGGAAAAGAGCCATCCAACAGGATTTTAGTTTTCACGATTCATTCTTCAAAGGAATCCAACTATTTTGATTTGGAAAAGAGCAAACTAATAAATACGATGTCAAGGGCTACATTGGTAAATAAACCAAAATAAAATGAGGCAAGATTATTAATAATAATAAACATGTATGTCTGGGTTGGAGAAAGGATTAGGAACTCACAAACTTAC
>ML780336.1:870636-888100 GCA_009831015.1 Picea engelmannii
ATCCTCAAAACCCTTTGCCCATTATGTTATACCTAAAGCCTGTGGATATAGATATTTAGCCAAATGAGCATGAAGATGAGCTTGTGAGGATACCACTTTTGGCAACAATGTCATCCACGAAGACGCATTAGCAGTTTCACTTAAGATGGGACGGAATAACGTAGCCCCAGGACAGCGAGACCTATTACCTACGCCACTAATATGTTCATACAACTTTTATTGCTGTCGAAAGCTAAGCATGCTTACACATATCATGCTGTCCAAACCTACAGCTGAGCATGCTTACACATATCATGACGTCACAAAGTGGAAGAATTGATTAGGTTTTCAAATATGTGGCTTCGCCCGAATTGACTAAAGCATATTTTCCATCTTAACTGGACCTAATGGGTGACCAGGTACGAAGGCCAGCGGACGGAGATTGGAGAAGATAACCATAGGGAAAAGAACCTGCTACCACCACTTTCTTTCCGGATTTGTATCTAAAATGTTATGTGGATTTAAGTTTCACAAACAAATAAAACTGAAACTTAAATAGTTATCAGAAATTTAAGATAAGACGCTGCATACGGAGTTTGTGAAGATATCCCCGGGAAATGGAACCTGGAAATCGAACCTGTTACCATCAACGTTTTTATTTATTATGTCTAAAGGCCTACATCTATTGATAAGGATACATTTAAATATTAAATATTGATGGAATATTTTAATTATCTAATAAATTAATAGTTGTGATTTCAACTACTAACTTCCTCACTTTTATTTTTCACCACCCACAAGTTTGCTATTGTGCTAATTTTATTTCAAATAGTTAATAAATATGAAAAAGAACCATCCAACAGGATTTTAGTTTTCACGATTCATTCTTCAAAGGAATCCAACCATTTTGATTTGGAAAAGAGCAAACTAATAAATACGATGTCAAGGGCTACATTTGTAAAGAAACCAAAATAAAATGAGGGAAGATTATTAATAATAATAAGCATGTATGTCGGGGTTGGAGAAAGGATTAGGAACTCACAAACTTACGAATAATGCAGTATTACTAAGACTGTTGATTTATTTAAAGGTTTAGGCAGATAAATTTAAGAACAAGTATATATAGTGAAACCTAAATTGAAAAGTAACCGTGAGAGGTTAGAATAAACAGAAGCAAAATTTAGAATATTTGATGAAAGAAATTTCGAAATTTTAATTAGCTTCATTAGTTAACCTGTTTATTTTTTAACATTTATCTAATCATATTAAGAAATTACTGTATCACCATATGATTGTCAAGTTTAACTGACTAACTTTTGGAATTACCACATTTGAAATTAACTTTTAGATTTCCTCAGTTCTATGTACGTTTCAGCTTTGGCATCGCTTTTTGACGTTCACTAACCACTTTGCTGCTGTGATAGTTTATTAACTAATATGAAATGCACCTAATGATAATCATGGAAAAAAATGGAAAAAGGCAACGTCTAACAAGGGTCTGAGCAAGTCATGAATAAAATCTCAATAAATTTATGATAAAAAATATGGAAGCAAGAAGAATACCCACAAGAATGAATTCAAAATTTTCTCAAATTTATAATGTTTTGCAAAATCATTTTCTTAATAAGACAATTTTCTTAATAAGGATCGTCGGTGGCGATAACAGTGCATTCCAAACGCTCAGAGAAGACTTGAGAAGCATGTGTTCGTGCGGGGCAAAGCTCCGGTGAACATAAAAGTTTGGTCTTGCTGTGGAACATACCAAGACAGTGAAGCCACATGGGTGGTTGTTCGGTTTAGTGAAAGCCAAGGAAAATCTTATAGTTTCCTGTTCTCGACTCGATTGAAATAGCGTACGGTAAACTTTATTTTTTCTTTAACATTTTTCATCCATTTTTTTTGAAATCTTGTCAATTGTTTAAACGGGTTAAGTTTAATAATAATATGATTATATTTAGAACAATCAATTTATTTATATATTTAAAAATATAATTTAAACATTAATAGAATTCCATTTTAATTTAATTATATGAAAATTTTCAAAAATTCAAATATTATTCAATACTTTGAATTTATTTATATATTAAGTATACAATTTAAATATTAAAAATTATATATTTTGTGAAAATTTATATTTTTAAAATTTAAATATTAAAAAATAGAAATTTGGCAAGTTACACGTTCAAATATACCATTTGAATATTAAAAAAGTAGAGATTTCACCCAAATTTACAATTTAGATATTAGAAAATATCGATTTGGCACAAATATATTTGACCTTATATTGTGAAAAAGGGAAAAGTTAAAACATTTAGAGTCTAGACAATGCGGACTGAAATAACATTTAAGCGGAAGAAAGTAGCTATATCTGATAGAATTTATCGTAAAAAGCTTTGCTAAGTCCTTGGAAATAACACTCCTGTCGTGAGTATATTCATTTGGTGTTGGTAGGAAAATATTTGTATACACCTAGATGGAAATTTTTAATGTGCTTCCAGTCTTCCAGAAATGGCGTAAAATTGGTTTGAATCAAAATATAATTTAAAGCGTATGGTTGAATACCTAATACATACCAAAAAAAAATGAAATCAAAATCTAATTTAAAGCGTATAGTTGAATACCTAATGCACGAAAAAAAAAAAAATTATTCTCGTTGAAAGTGTCAATCTCTCTTGTGTTCAAAGTTAGCTTATGCACTTCATTTTACGAAACTTGATAAAATAGGCTAATCTCAGTACATGTACTTTATATGGCACCCCAAAAAGTTTAGTGATTTCAGTTGAGGGTGTATGAAAATAGCTTCGAATAAGAATCAGAACTTGAAGTGCCTATATATGTGATTATCTTTTCCAAAGTGCTTGTGTTTCATACATGTATCCACTGTAATTTTTGTCACGTTTTGCACTTTGCTTTGCGATTGTGTACATTTTGAGGGCATGCGCTATGACGACGGTTTTCACTTGGATTTTTTGCAACATCAAAGATACTTCGTCTGAACTATGCATCTTTACCTAGAGCATACCCATACTCTATTTTAGGACATCGATGAGTCACACTCCTACTATAGTGCAAAGCCTGTATACTTAGACATTCGTTAATTGCTTTAACATTTGGTCATTTTTGTGCATATATTCATGAGAAATCAAGAGAATTGTGGAATAAACGATAAACAAATACAGATATAGTGCAGGCGACATCAACAGTGCCTAACACTCGGCTAAGTCTTTGTAATTGTATCCTCCCAAACTCATTCCTCCAGTGCAAGTAAGTCTGTTGGAAACCACAAGTTTCATGCCAATCCGAAACCCCAAATTCTTCCAAAGTAGAAAACTCAAGTGTTTGTATGAAGTGGAAACCCCAAGTTTCCACAAACCAAACTGTACACCACCCAACTTTGCAAAATCTGTTGCGTGAGTCAATGCGGTCACTTCACCCAACTCTAAGGATGAAAGTCACCCAACTCTATTGGACTATCTAAGTGCGATGTTGTTGTCTTACTATTGTTTGATTTTGATGTTGTTGTCGTTTCCTTCTACAACTCACTACTTCCCACTTCACTTCAAAATTTCTCTTAAGTGTTGAACTCTTGTGAACTTGTTGTTGCACCCATACTTCAACTAACTATGGCATGTCTCTGTGTTGTCCACCCCCACCTCTCGAGCTTGTTGGGTAGCTAATCCAATCGTCATTCCCAATCTGTGAGCATGTGCATACTCATACCTGAAATTAGTTTTTTATTTCGCATCTCCATCACTCTCACCAAATATAAATACTAAGGCAAGTGTTCATCCTTTCCTCATTTATTCCACCGTTTGATCTTTGCAAAGAGATCCTTCACAATGTCTAAGTGCTACACTTCAAACCTATTAGTGTGTTCGTACAATGAATTCCTTCCCCAATTTCGTCCATTTGCACAACAATATTAGACCAAGGCAAGGTGATTCCTCACCTTGCTACACTATGAAGTCATCCCAAAGCAAATTCATCCATGACAAATTCACTCCACCATCCACCTCATGGAAAAAATAGCGAATCTTCCCGAATAATTCCACATCCAAACTGCCTTTGCCGCACTACTTCATCACCCAACCATGTTGTTGTGTCTACCTCTCTATTCTTTGGAATGGTTAGGCTTCACCCTCAACCATGTTTCCCAGTGAAAGGGGTGACTCTTCTCGTACTCCGACCACTTGATAAACAACTCCTCGCAGGTGTATGGGAATTTTGTGTTGTTCCATCAGGGCCGCGTAGATCTCTCTTATATCTATCGCATGCACCTGATACTTGACTATACTGGCACTTAACTATTGTAGCGTAGCTTGAGCTTTGATCGGGTGATCCATAAACTGTCGTACCTGACCTAGTGTTGTGTTTGTCACCTTTGCTAGTTCTTAGGCCCATGATGAATCTTTCTCGGTGTGTGATTTGACTATGTCACATAATTTGATGAAGTCATCAGGTGTGCCAAACTCACGGAGTCCGATATATTTCATCGCCTTATTGATTTTGATCTTTTTTTTCTCGCACTAGGCCCATTTTCTTGAATCTCTCGATGAGGCTGTCGAGCCCTTTTCCCCAATACACGGAGGCATCTTTCTTGCAATCAAAATAAAAAATTTCAGATACTACGTATGGAACAACACTGGGTAAAATACACGTGTGAAGTGTAATCATTAAAAACCAGATTGGTACATACCTATAAAGCTTGTCAAACCTGGTTATTTGATACTCACGTGATCTTTGCAGCTTTTCAAATTGCTTTCTTTTCTTTTGTTAGCACCTCCATTTTCCTCTAGTTAGGACGGGTCTTAATCAGGTTACATCTGTGTGCCACAGTATGAAAAGATCAGGAATGAAATAGCATGAGAGTTGCAGTCACGCTAGTGGCTGGTTGACCCTTGGATTCAAGAAAGGATGTCAGAGTCAAACATGTGTTAAGAGTACGAGTATGTTACAAAAGAGTCGGGTCTTGTCATAGGAGAATTCGTTATGTGCCTCAAGTTGAGGCAAGTTGTTTAAACAAAAGTCAGATCGGCAAGTGCAACAACCATCATCAGCTCATCATGAAGGCTAGAAGAATGAAAAATAACAGCACTTGTGTCACACACACCCTGCAACTCCTATCGGCTATACCTTGCATGCCCCAGAATGTATTCATCACGTGGATGTGCCACATAAAATATTCAGTTCACTTCAAAACATCCAGTCTCCATGAATTCAGTGTTCCCTGGCATGTTTTCACATATTTCCCGCTCTGTTATAAATTATGTATGTTCTACGCTCATTCTAGTCACCAACTGAGCTTATGCACTATTGACAGTTCATCTTGTGAGCTCAAATTGATCAAGTTTTCCACCTCAGGCCCTCGCCAAATCTCCTGCACATAGGACAGATACATGGCGCACCATGGGAACCCCTCAAAACATAAGAAGGTTCACGCGAAGCAGCAGAAGAGCCAGGCTTGAGCCCTGAAGAGACTAGGATTCATTCTTACTCATGACAGGCATCATCAAGGTTTCAAAGGGGAATTCTCATCTACGTATGAAAATGATGATATCACAACTCGCGAAGGTTGAAGTGGAAGAAGTTGCTTCAGAAGGAAGGACAATGGAATACATGCCTACCCAACAACAGATACCTCGACGAAGGGGCAGGCCAAGGAAGAACAAGGAAGTTAGGGAAACCCACATCCCAAGTGAGCCGCGCGTAAGATCGATTGCCGAAGAATTACTTATGTGCACTATTTGGCTAGAACCTGTCGAAGGCATACATCAGGAAAGAGGGAGCAGAACGAGGAGGATATATTCCATGGGTAATAACATTCGAGAGCCACCTCAACAGCTAAAAAAAGCACAACTTTCCATTGTCAAACTCTACCAGGAAAACAAATAATTAAGATGGCAGCTGGCAATAAAGACCCTTGAGGTGCCAACATCGCAAGGCCGCGAAGGGAACGTGACGTGGCTCAAGAGACAACTCTGGGAAGCGGAGGATATAATTGTGCATCTACGTGAATCACAAAGGAAGTCTGAAGAGAATAATGTGAAACATCTTAGAGAACATGAAGTAGTCGAAGAGAAAGTCTACGCGGATCTTGCCTGTGTGCATAAGAGAGATCATTAACTAACTCTATTTTTTTTTTTATTCTCGGATGTGGCACATATCTTGATAGTTTTACGAAGAAAGCCTCACCTAACCAAATAGTGTAGACAGTGTCTATTGTATGTAATTTGAGCTCGATCTAAATCTAATGTAAAACTCCTGAAACTTCGATCAAAAGATTCTAGTTGTAGCAATTGGATGTATTGTCTCCTTTCTTTGTGTATGTATTTTCTGTGTTATTTGTCCATATCTTTTCCTGTTTGATTCATAACATATTTTCAAGAATGGGATTCCTCCAAGTTAACTATTAATTCATCCTCAGTGGTGTTCCGAGTTGCTTTAAAAATCTCCAACACCGATCAATTTCATCATACAGTGTTGACATGGAAAAAATGGCTTGGGACACGTGGCAAATGGAAGCCAACAAATTAACTCGCGATTATTGGTTAGAGTCAAGACTTTCTTCAAGTTGTTCTTTCTTAAACTAAACATGGGATCACCGATGCCAAAAAAGTGTCGGGGATCGACGATTGGGGATAAACCTATCGCGTGTTTTCCCTGGGGTCAGCGTCTTTGAGAATTCACTGATGCCGAAACGCTTCAGGAATTGATGATTAGAGATAAACCTTTCCTTTTAAACGTTTTACTTAGTCGATAGTTGATAGTCGATGCCGAAGGGGATCGACTATCGACTATTTTTGTATGTGACTCTTGTCAAGAAATAAAACTTCTTTTTCATCGATCCCGGTGAAGATCGGTGCTCGAAAACTAGGGTTTTCTGAGTGATTTTCTTTCATCTTTTAATTCCTTCCGATGCCGAATTTGGGCGCATCGGGTGAAATGTTTTGGTTGTTGATTATTTATTTAAAAGTTAAGTCTTTTAAGCCATGGGTTTTCATAGATTTAAACAAACTTTGCAAGACATACTGAGAGTCAAGATGGTAACCAAAGGCAACATGTTTTACAATGAAGTCGATTCATACACTGCAAAAGGTAAAGTGGTACCCAAAAAGTAAACTTTGACATAGGATTTTTAGGGTGTGTTTAATGCTCAACAAATGGAGACTTACTGGGGTAAATAAGAATCTTTGTTCCTCCTTCGGGCTCGGCTGATGCAAAAGATGATTACGGACTTAACTGGTTTTCATCAGATCTTCTTCTACCTTTGCATTTGGAATTTCCTTGGTTGATGCATCTGGGCCTGCCTGTGGGGTTTTTCAACCTTTATTCCACCTTTTCCTGTAACCTTGACTCACACCTTCTTTGACAAGAGTCTAGCAGACCATTCACAGGTACTAGGCCTTTTGTTACGTTTACCCACTTGCTATGGTGTTGCTCCACTGGTAGCGAGCTTCCATAGCCCCAAAGGAGTCACCCTTACGTCAGAGACCTTTCTCTGCTACCAGCGAGCGTCCATAGCCCCGACGGAGATATCTGCATACCCTCTCCTACTATGCACTCATTTGATATAATTGACTTTTGATTCTGTAGAATTCCCTAAGCGATCCAGAGAGGAGGACCTCTGTTATTTGCAGGATGATATGGTTAAGTTGAAACTTACTAGTTTTTTCTTTGAGGTGAATGTATTCCCTTCGAGCATGTCGTCTTTCCCTTAAGGTTTTACCAGACCACGAGGTATAAATTTCTAACATTTCTCCAAATTTGTTCATCTGTGCAGGTTAGATAGAGAGCCCCTCGAAACATTTGTAGGTTCCCAAGCACTTCTCATGTTTGTATGTGAGCGACGAGTTACGAAGACAATTCACTATTTCGTATTATTTGATGTAACCCATTGTCTTTCTAAACACAATATTCAAAAGAACAAAAGTCCAAATAGAAAAAGAAAACAAAAAATGCATTACGCAATCGACCTAGCTAAACCAAAATCATGAAAATACGCACACAAAACAATTTTTTTTGTTGTTGTTTCTAATGGAAGTATTGTTTTAGGGCTTGGCCATTCACTGGGAGGGTGTCAGGTTCCCCCCTTAGATTATGTAACCGATAATTTCCTCCCCCAATCTTCTCGACCACCTGGAAAGGCCCGAGCCATAGGTTCTGAAACTTAGAATGTTTTCCTTTAGGCTTGTTTTCTTTGTCCCATTTCAAGGCTAAGTCTCCTACTTCAAAATTCTTATCTTTAGACTTATGCTTGTCAAACCATATTTTAACTATCTGTTGGTGGCTATCAATTTTGATTTATCTTTCTCCCTTTCTTCTTCTAACATGACCAAGGTGTCAATTATTTGTTGTAAGGTTGATGAGGGATGCCTGCTAGACTCCTAAGCAAGTTGAAGAGATGGGAGATATAATCCGTTCGGGAGAATGGCTTCTTGTCCATATACTAGAAAGTATGGGGAATTCCCTATAGCTTTCTTGGGTGTAACTCTATCTTCCCATAAAGTGTTATGGAGTAGATTATGTCAATTCCCCTGGTCATCTGCAACCGGTTTCTTCAATATCCTTACTAGGTTCTTACTAGTTGATTATGCCACTATGTTTCCTTATGAATAATAATTTGTAGAGTATCTAATTATGATTCATTTATCTAGGGAAAACTCTGTTAATAAGGTGGAAGAAAAATAAGTTGCATTATCAAAAAGAAGAACAGAAGGGACATCGAACCTTCTAATTATTTGTTGTTCTATGAATTGGATTACCACCTTCTCGTTTACATGAGTCAGAGGGATGGCCTCTTCCCATTTAGTCAATTAATCGGTGGCAATAAGTATGTACTTATGTTGTTTTTACATTATTGGTGTAATATCCCCTATGTTATATAACCCCCATTTCTCAAAAGGACTGAAGATGGTCACTGGTTGGAGTAGGACCGTTGATCTCTTCTCTCTCCCAGTGCTTATTTGACAAGTTTTGTAGTTTCTAGCATATGCGTGAGCATCCTTGAACAGGGTAGGCCAGTAATAGCCATCTCTCGGTATATTATGAGCGGTGGTATCCCTCACAAAATGTCCACCTGCAGGGCTATCATGGATCTCCTTCAGAACTTTATTTACATCTTCACGTTCGAGGAATATTAGAAGTACCCCATCATAATTAACCAAGAAGAGTACCTAATTTATGAGGCGATATTGTGCATATTTTAACCTGAGAGCTCTCCTTTCCCTAGGGTTGAGGTTTTCTGGACAAGTCCCATGGTGTAGGAGATAAGTCAGTTTCTCATACCAAGACTCTTTTCCTAGGGAAATGTATGAAGCTTCACCACACCATAATTCCATTTAATTCTCCCATCTCGGGTCTTGAATTACTTGGTCTTGGGTTTCAGCTGCCAGTTTGCATAATCCTTTTCCTTTAACTAGTTTAGTAGGTTTTAAGTCTAGATCAAATTCTAGGACTACTGCCATCCAATTCCCTCTTCTTTTCCCCATATCTTGTTGAGTAAATAGGGATCGGACTGCGGGGTGAGGCATGATTACTTTTCTATGGTTCTTGAGGATGTAAGATATGAAATGTTTGACATCCTTATAAATCGCATAATCTTGTTTGTCAATGGCCAGATAATTTAGTTTTTCTCCTTGGATATTAGTGCTCATCAATGACACAGGAGCCTCGTTGTTGTCATCATCCTTTTGAGTTAATACTGCAACTAACGATTGGTCAGATGCGAACGTATAGAGGAAGAAATCTTTGTTCAAATCGGGACTTTGCAGTATAGGGGCTTGAGAGATAGAAGTCTTAATATCACTAAAGGCCTTCTTTCTCTCATCATCCCACTTAAATTAAACATCCTTATGAATCATCTTTTGTAAAGGTTTGATAGTTTCTATGAAATCGGGGGTGAATTTCCTCACAAAATTGATTTTCTTGAAGAATGATTACATAGCTTTTCTGTTGTGAGGAAATGGAAGATGACCTATCACCTTAATTCTTTTGGGTCTATGTGAATGCCTTCTTGAGATATAATGTGGCCTAGCAACTTACCTTCTTTGACACCGAAAATAGTTTTCTTAGGGTTTAGGGATATGTCGTATTTCCTACACCTTTAGAAAATATGGGTGAAGTGTTGGATGTGGTCTTCTTTTTTCTTTAAATACACATTCACGTCATCCAAGTACACTACCACACACTTGTTGACCAGTCCTTGAAATGATACGTCCATGGCCCTCTGGAAGGTCACTCCTGCATTGATTAACCGAAAGGGCATGTGTTTATAATCAAAAGTTCCCCACTTGGTTCAGAAGGTAGTTTTTAAACGGTCTTCCTCTGAAACTAGAACTTGATTATAACCTAATAAATCATCTAGTAAAGAGAAAATATCAGAGCCAAAAATAGTCTGCAAGAGTTCCTCCATTGGAGGAACTAGGTAGTTATCATTTTTTGAAGCTCTGTTGAGGCTTCTAAAATCTACACACAGGAGGATTTCTCTGGACTTTTTCCTCACAAGAACTAAATTTTCTACCCACGCGGAATGTCTAACCTGGAAGATAATTTTGGCGTCTAAAAGTTTCTTCAACTCCTGACACATGAGGGGTTCCAGGGATGGGTGGTACTTCCAAATTTTTTGTTGGAAGGGTTTCACTTCAGGTTTTCATGGGATAGTGTGTTGAATGACACATGTATCATAAGTTTTTAGATCTCGGTAGGACCATGCAAAGACATCTTGGTATTGTCTGAAAATTTTGAGATAAGCCTTCCTTTCTTCTTTAGATATCATCTTAGCGAAGTTTACATTTTTTGGGTTTTCCAGGGTTCCAAGATTTATAGTTTCATGCATGGGACATGAACTACCGGTTTTCGCATTTTTTGACCCCTTAAATTTTTCCTTTAGGTCAAAAATGTTTTCTAAGTTTGATATCCCCTTTGATATCGTGTGAGACTTTGATTGGTCAATCGATTGATTTGTATGAGGGTTGGTTTCCATCGATTGTTACTAAAATATTTCATCATCAATGGGAAAGTCTTTAAAATTGTCTTCATTGGTCAGAAAGTTTATAATTTGTTCGTCTCCTTCAAAAACCTTCCAATTAGAAATGTTGTTGGGCACCGATGGTTTGTATATGAGATCTACAATGAACCAGGATGCTTCTTAATATTCTAGAGGTTATATCCTTGAAGCATCGGTGGCCAGAGAATCGACAAGAGTGTTTTTCTCTCTAGGAATCGTCGTAACATTGAAAGCTTCAAAATGCTCTATTAGCCTGTGCACTTCCTATTGGTAATTCTTCAGGCGTGGATAATTGCAATGTATAATATTCCTTATCTGTCTAACAATGATTTTAGAATCTCTGAAAACCTTCAATTCTTTGACGTTTAAGTCTATGGATTTCTGTTGGACACACTGGCTACATTGAGAGGGGGGGGGTGTGTGAACAGTGTAGGGATCTTTTCCCCAAGACTCCTTAGTTAACAATCAACATTAACTCATTACTAATTGATTTCATTTATAACCAGTTAAATGTAAAAACATATCAGCAATATATCATGAACAAGTCATCACCACAAGGAACATAAAGAACACAAGATGTATGTACAATTTTCTTTTTATTACGGACTACAATCCTTGGGGTTTTTCAGCAACAAATTAATAGAGTACAACTCTACAAGAGAACTAGATCTATAATGCAATACTCAGCTTACACCCTCAGCACCAAATGATATGAGGCAACAATCCTCAACAGATATCAATATGTACCATAAATAAGTTCATAAATCATGCACCAACGTGTGCCAAACAACTTGTAATCAACCTGTACCATAAACAAGTGCATCCAACCATGTACCAATTATATACCAATCATTTTTCAACTACTCATCAACAATGACTCATTAATATGTACCAACATCATCAACTATACACCTCATAGATGTGCCAACTCATCAACTGCTTGTATCAACCATGACTAGTTTTGGATTAGTCAACAACCCTAACTTGAAATAATCATAACTTTGTACCTGTAATGAATAAAGATATGAAACTGATACACAATGTTCTTCAGTTTTTTTTATGAAATTTATCTAGGTTTCACTACTTTGAACCGCTAAGAAAAAGAGTTATAGAAAAACTGGCATACCTTGCTGAATTCCGTCTTATTCTAGAGAGAGACCTTGTAGAGAGTGCCCCACAGGGAATATTTGTTGAATAAATATGATACTATTACAAAGAATATTATATACTTTAATATAACCAACACAATTGGTCTCACTAAATTTGGATCTGTGATGAATAAGCTATGATGTTTTTACCCGAAACACCTATTTTAGACTAGTTTTAGGACTAACCACAAACCCTATTTTGCACGGAGTGTATCTCCAAAAGTACAATGACCCACAAGATGAATTTTTTACCATAGATACTTGGATATGTTTCCTCAATTACGTATCAATATCACAGTATGAATCATTATAGAAAAAAAATTATGATGAAAATGGTGAGATGACCTGTAAATAACATACCTTAGAAAGCATCATGAAAAGAATTTATCCTCCCTTGAATTTTGTCCCTCTTTTATTCACCTTCCCTCTGAAATTTGTCTTAGATATTCTTTGGTTACCTCATTCACCTATAGATATTCAATATTATCAAGTGTTCCACACCAAAAATTCCCAATAAGCTCTCACAAGAAGCTCTCCACCAATACTCCAAAAGATATTCTCACAGGAAGCTCTCCATTGATCCACAAAATGGACGATCTACAAGAGACCATTTCTATCTTATTTATACTTTCATCCTCTAGGTCACTTAACCCATTTTTAGGTCACTTAACCCATTTCTAGGTCACTTAACTTATTTTCCTTATTTTAGGGTTAACCACTTTCCATAAATAGAAAGTTCTCCAATACTTTATCATTTAAATATTCCTTGATTTTGTCACCTTACTTTATCATTTCTTGATTTTGTCACTTCTCTTTATTATTTAAATAATACACCTTGAATTTTTTACTTTACTTTATCATTTAAATAATATTAACCCATTTCTAGGTCACGTAACCTCTTTTCCTTATTTTAGGGTTAACCACTTTCCATAAATAGAAAGTTCTCCAATACTTTATCATTTAAATATTCTTTCTTGATTTTGTCACCTTACTTCATCATTTCTTGATTTTGTCACTTCTCTTTATTATTTAAATAATCCACCTTGACTTTGTGACTTTACTTTATCATTTAAATAATGATTTCTTCTTTTAGGTCACTTTGACTTCTTTGACCTTGGGGGCTTCAAGCCTTCATGTGGGGGTCCTTCATCTTTGTAAGGCCATAAATCTCAAACCATGAGGAGTTATGTGACATTCAAAATACCACCAGAAATGGCATGACAAGGACAATCCATCTAGGATAGTTTCACCAACAATTTCCTTGATCTTCATCTCATTATTATACATACAAGCATGGGTCCTCCAACCATTCTTCCAATATAAATCAATCCACAAAGCATCTTCTTGTGATGTTTTTCACCATAAGTGGACCACTTTTGAGTTCATTCATATGTTCACCTTATCAATCATGATAAGACAATAATGAGAGCATGGGTCCTCCAACCATTCTTCTATGATAACGCAATCTGCAAAGCATCTTCCCATGAGGGATTTCACCATAAGGGGACCACTTTGGAGTTGATCCATTTGTGCACCTTATCAATCATGATAAGATAATAATGATTCATCTATACATTTTTCGAACAATGCATCTTATACCAATGAAACCACATCGATCCATCTTCATCATGTATCAATGACAATTCATTGATCCATCTTCATCATATCAATGACAATTGATTGATCCATCTTCATCTATGAATTCTCATCGAGGAAAATACATATATTTCATTACAAAAATCATCAATCAATCAATCCTTTGGAATCAATCAATCACTTGACATCAATCATTCAAACAATTGGCATCAATGACAACATGATCCAACAATCTCCCCCTTTGGCATTGATGGCAATACCAATATTGATGTCAACACCAATTACCAATTATTTATGTCAACATGTAGATAAGTCTTACTCTACATAAATAGTCAATGTGACTATCTCTCCCAATCAATAATCATCAATCACATAAATGTGACTATCTCTCCCCCATTGACATCAATGGCAAAGGGCCATTTTCATCTTGGGGTTGCTCCCCCTGTCTGAGTCCCTTTGATCTTCCTCTGAATAATCTCTCCCCTTTTGAACAAGGTATATCACTCTGATGTAATTTTGAAAACACATCGAACATATTCTCCCTGTGACCATCGCTCCTCCTGGAATTATGCCTCTGTGCTCTTTCTTCAAATATAGGGATTTTTTCTAGGTATGCATCTGATAAATATCTCCTCCTAGAATCATGGGAAGAAGAATGACTCCCCCTATGGGTATTATTCTCCTATCTTCTCTACGAGATTAACAATGTGCTACCATATAACGATCCTTGGACCTGTTCATGCATCAAAATCATGCTATACCAAGAATCATGAAGCAAAAGATATGTCAACAATGAAATAAAGAATCATGAGAAAAATATCAACCATGCACATCCTGTACAAAAATGTGTGTTCATCATGCACAACACCTATGTACATCAACTGTGTACATCAACATCATGCAATGTGCCAAAAGATATCATCCATGGAATGTATCAATCATATGCCTCTATCAATAATCCAACATGTGCTTCTACCAATATGCCAACCATGTGCATCCACCAATATGCCAACCATGTGCATCTATCGATATGCCAACCATCTGCATCTACCAATATGTCAGCCATGTGCATCTACCGATATGCCAACCATGTACATCTACCAATATTCTAACCATGTGTCATATCACTCATGATATGTCTCCATCATGAACATCTCACCTATGTAAATCAACCATGTAGATCAACATCATGCAATGTGCCAAAAGATATCATCCATGGAATGTATCAATCATATGCCTCTATCAATAATCCAACATGTGCTTCTACCGATATCCAAACCATGTGCATCTACTGATATGCCAACCATGTGTCATATCACTCATGATATGTCTCCATCATGAACCAAGTTCAACAATCATGTATCTTAAACAAATACCAATTTTTGTGTTGATCAAGTAGTACCAATGGTGTAGTGTCATCAAGCATATGCCATCTATGAGTGTACCAAACATGTATCAATTATAGATCAAGCTACGAATCATCAATGATGTACAACATGATCACCTCATCAACTCACCAACCACATGTCCCAATGTGTAGCCCATCCATATGCTAAATGCATGCATCAATCTTTCAAACAAGTAAGCTTCCAATACATTATCAAGATATATCACATAACCAAGGTGGCATAACTTCATTGTCATAACCAACATTGTTCTTCAACAGAAAATGCATCAATCCATACTCATGGGTTAGTGCCATGCACCCAAGATTTTATTTTACATCATCACCTTACATAATCCAATATAGAATCATGAAAACCTGCAGCAAACAATGTCAGAACCTACAATAAACCATTTCAGGCCCTGCATCATAGAGTTATACCATCACATCAAACTATAATCCCTATGCATAGCCCTTTTACTTAGGCTTAACCACATATACGTGGTCTTCTTTATAGATGGATAACGTATCTACATGACCTATACAAGGTCAGCCTACATATGTACATGATTGATACCACTGTCACCTGCATATGCCTTAGTAGATGACATTTTTTAACTTCCCTTCAGTCTTTCATTATGTTCTAGCTGCTCTTTCTTCTTCACCAACTTTTGTAGATGTCCCTGCTCCTTAGAAATTGAGCTCTGAGTGTCCATATTTTAAAATATGTCTCCCTTCCTTACTTCATTCCTTCTTCTAACCATGCTACGTGAAGTCCTCATCATGGACTTTCTTCTTATGTTCCAACACTCCTGGGATTTGTGGCCAAATCCACTACAGTTGTAGAATCTCATGGTGTTACAGTGAAAAACAATGTGTCCTACTTGATCACATCTCCAACACCTTATGGTGTTATGCAATCTTCCATTATATCTTCTTTCATAAGATCTACATTCAAAATATTTGTGACCATATTCATTACATGAATAACAATGCCGATGAAAAATACTTTCATACCTTTGCTTTGGTGTCCCAAAGATAGCTTCTTGATGTGGTCCTTGATTTGTTCTTTTGAAATTTTCCTTGCCTTGTGTAGAGGGTTGCTTTGCAACATTTTCTTCCATATTTGATGGACTTACCTCATGCTTCTTTGAGGTGCTTGCTTCAACATGTGTATCTTCTTCTTTGTATCCAAGACCTAATTTATCATATGGTGATCTTTGATTTTCCAAGATCTCATCCAAGATTTTTGAGCTATTCAAGAATTTATTTGACTACTCCACTTTCTTTCTAAGATCAACAATTTCAGCTTCTAAGTTATCACATGACTCTTCCTTTTCATTAATTTGATTTTTTAAAAGTTCTTCTACCCTTTTGGCTTCTTCAATTTGGTTCTTGAGATGAATAATAGTTTCAAAATTTTTGCCAATCTCATCATCTACCTTCAGATGTTCTTTTTCATTCTTTAGTTTTGTGATCTCTTCTTCCTTTTCTTCCAATTTAGTCTTATTTCTCTCTTCTTGTTCTTTGATAATTCCCTCTAACTTCAAGATGTGCCTTTGACTCCTAATAAACTTCTTAGTGTTATCCTAAAGATAGTTATAGTGTGTATAAAAATGCTCACTTCTATATCTATATAAACCCTCTTCAACTTCCTTTTGAGGTTATAATAGATATTCTTCTATTCTTTTGATGGGATAACTACCATCAAAATTTACACAAACTATTTCTAGATCATCTTCTTCACTTAAGAAAAATTCAACATCATCACATTTTGAATCATTGCAATCAAGAGTCTTTGGAGATTCTATATCTTCATTTGAAATACTTTTTGGATCTTCCTTTGTGCTATCTTCACTTGAAATTTTTTCAAGATCACATTTAGAAATAATAAAATCAAGGGTTTTTGGAGATTATTTACCTTTGATAATCTTGATTGAGTGGTCTTCAATATCTTCCTTCTCCTTCTTGCTTTGATATGTCTCCTCTAGCTTTAGCCATATATCCTTGGTGGAAGTGCATTGTTCCATGCTTTCTTTGATAGGGCTTGAGAGTCCACTAAGAATGGTCTTGAGAGCCAATGCATCATTATTCTTTCCTTCCCTTTGAGCTGCAAACTTTGACTTGTTCTTCAACGGAACTGATCCACCAATGGCTGCCTTCCAAATAGTTTCTCCCATTGTCTTCAAATACGCTCTCATCTATATTCTCCAAGTAGAATAGTTTTCCTCATCAAGGATTGGTATTTCATCATCCATGTGTGTGTCTATGGATCTCCTTCAAGCTTGTTAAGGCTTGTAATGAAGGCCTTCTCTGATACCAATTGTTGGACACACTGAATACACTGAGAGG
>ML780336.1:888113-928325 GCA_009831015.1 Picea engelmannii
GGGGGCGAATAGTGTAGGGATCTTTTTCCCAAAAATCCTTAGTTAACAATCACCATTAAATCATTACTCATTGTTTTCATTTATAACCAGTTAAATTTCAAAACATATCAGAAACATATATTAGCAATATATCATCAACAAGTCATCACCACAAGGAACACAAAGAACACAAGATGTATGTACAATTTTCTTTTTATTACGGACTACAATCCTTGGGGGTTTTCAGCAACAACTGAATAGAGTACAACTATACAAGAGCACCAGCTCCGTAATGCAATACTCAACTTACACCCTCAAAACCAACTGACATGAGGCAACAATCTTCAACAGATATCAATTTGTACCATAAACAAGTGCATCAACCATGCACCAACCTGTGCCAAACAACCTGTAATCAACCTGTACCATAAACAAGTGCATCCAACCATGTACCATGTATATACCAATAATGTGTAAACTACTCATCAACAATAAATCATCAATATGTACCAACATAATCAACTATAAACCTCATGTATGTGCCAACTCATCCACTGCTTGTCTCAACCATGACTAGTTTTGGATTAGTCAACAACCCTAACTTCAAATAATCATAACTTTGTACCTGTAATGAATAACTATATTAAACTGATACAGAATGTTATTTAGTTTTTTTTTATGAAATTCCTCCAGGTTTCTCTACTTGGACCCTCTCAGAAAAGGAGTTATAGAAAAAATGACATACCTTGCTGAATTCTGGCTTATTCTAGAGAGAGACCTTGTAGAGAGTGACCCACATGGAATATCTGTTGAATCAATATGAAAATATTACAAAGCATACTATAGACTGTAATATAACCAACACAATTTTTCTCACTTAATTTGGATTTGTTATGAAGAAGTTATGACGTGTTTACCCGAAACACATGTTTTAGACTACTTTCACGACTAGCCACAAACCCTATTTTCCACAGAGTGTATCTCCAAAAATACAAAAACCCACAAGCTTAATTTGTTACCACATATACTTGGATATGTCTCCTCAATGACATATCAATCTCACTATTTGAATCATTATATAAAAACATTTATTATGAAAATAGTGAGATGACCTGTAAATAACATACCTTAGAAAGCATCATGAAAAGAATTTATCCTCCCTTGAATTCCGACCCTATTTTATTTACATTCCCTCTGAAATTTGGCGTAGATATCCTTTCGTTACCTCAATCACCTATATATCTTCAATATGCTGAAGTTGTTCACACCAAAAATGCTCAAGAAGCTCTTACAATAAGCTCTCCATCAATACTCCAAAAGATATTCTCACAAGAAGCTCTCCATTGATCCACAAAAAGGATGATCTACAAGAGACCATTTCTATCTCATTTATACTTTCATCCTCTAGGTCACTTAACCCATTTTTAGGTCACTTAACCCATTTCTAGGTCACTTAACCTATTTTCCTTATTTTAGGTTTAACCACTTTCCATAAATAGAAAGTTCTCCAATAGTTTATCATTTAAATATTCCTTCTTGATTTTGTCACCTTACTTTATCATTTCTTGATTTTTTCATTTCTCTTTATTATTTAAATAATACACCTTGAACTTTTCACTTTACTTTTTCATTTAAATAATATTAACCCATTTCTAGGTCACTTAACCGATTTTCCTTATTTTAGGGTTAACCACTTTCCATAAATAGAAAGTTATCCAATACTTTATCATTTAAATATTCCTTCTTGATTTTTTCACCTTACTTTATCATTTCTTGATTTTGTCACTTATATTTATTGTTTAAATAATCCACCTTGACAAGCACTATCCATCTAGGATAGTTTCACCAACAATTTCCTTGATATTCATCTCATTATTCTACATACAAGCATGGGTCCTCCAACCATTCTTCTAGGGTAACTCAATCCACAAAGCATCTTCCTATTAGGGATTTCACCATAAGGGGACCACTTTGGAGTTCATACATTTGTGTACCTTATCAATCATGATAAGACTATAATGAGAGCATGGGTCCTCCAACCATTCTTCTAGGATAACTCAATCCGCAAAGCATCTTCTCGTGAGGGCTTTCACCATAAGGGGACCACTTTGGAGTTCATCCATTTGTGCACCTTATCAATCATGATAAGACAATAATGAGTCATCTATACATTTTTTCAACAATGTATCATATACCAATGAAACCACATCGATACATCTTCATCATGTATCAGTGACAACTCATTGATCCATCTTCATCATATCAATGACAACTCATTGATCCATCTTCATCTATGCATTCTCATCAAGGATAATACATATTAGTTTACATCAATCATCATTCAATAAATCCTTTGGCATCAATCAATCATTTGACATCAATCAATGACATCAATCATTCAAACAATTGGCATCAATTGAAACATGATCCAACACTTTCTTTAGCCTCTGCACTAGGGATTCATACTCCATAGTGTTATTTGTGCATTCGAATTCTAGTCTACAAGACATGAAAAATCATTTTCTTTTCGGATTAATGAGGATACAACCTTCTCCTAACCCTTCTTGCGATTTAGATTCATCCAAGTACAAGGCCAAAACTTGTGGGCAACATGTATCAACTTCTCCTTTCCTATTACTTTCATCTTTTCCTCTTGTTAGTTATGTGATTTCTAATGCAGGTTCTTGGCAGAAGACAGTTTCCTATGCCACTGTCAGCATCGGCAATTCCTCTTGAAAAATCATTTCATAATTTTGGGTAAGAGGGGCATTAGATGAGAGAGGGGAGAATTTTCCAAAGTAGGAATCACAAGAATAATTGCCTAGCATAGGGAAATTTGTCGATGAGGGTTCGTTTAGGGTTTATAGGTCTGTGACCATATGTTTCAGATATCTTTCCCTATCAATTCCAATCATATTTTTGTGCCCCTATAATGGAAGCCAGAGGTGAGCCCAGTCTATACTAAAGTATTTGTTTAACTTATCAGACCAATATCAGCTTAATAATATCCCATACGATTATGGGATATATACTACAATGATGTCAATAACTTGCACAAACTTAGGATGTGTCGCTATTCTCATCATTACATATTTGAGTTCTCCCATGACCTTAACCTAGGTTCTGTATAGTTGTATTACATGTTTTTCACTTTTGAGAGGGAATGTGTTTAGTTTTTTGAAAATAGACAGTGGCATAACATTAGAGGATACTCCTGAATCGACCAAACCGTTATGGAGGCTTTTGCTGAAAACTTCAAACGTTAATAGGAATGGTGAAACAAAATGTTTTCCCTTATTATCTTCAAAACATGCATTCACTGTTGGTTTATTTACTAGATCTGTGGGATTTATATTTCTTCCCTGATCATTTCTTGTCATATGATTTTCCATTGATTTCAAAGCTTGTAGCAGGAAGTCTTTTTGCCGAGGGATTCTACATATGTCCATAACTAAAATATTAGTCTTCATCTTCTTCAAATCTTCAACTACGTTATAATATAACTTGGACAATTCTTGGGTGTGGATGCTTATAGGGTTCTTACGGGGAGAAAAAGGTTCTTTCAGTTGATTGAGAGTTCATCTTCCTCCCTAAGTTTGGGTAGTAGCAAGTTCGTTTGAGACAGGGTAACCCCTACTTTTTGTTTGCACATCCAAGACTTCAGCGGGTGGTTCTTGAACCTCAAACAGGTCATCGAAAGGCATGGCTAGGTCAAGATACCATATCAACATGGTTGTTTCTTCTGGTGGATCAATTTCTTCTTGATCGACGATATTCATACTAGAGCCGCTTGGTTTTTCAGTCAGGGAGACTTCATCTAGAAACCGGTTGGCCATCAAATTCATGGCATGCACCCATTGAGGGCAGTCTATTTTGGAGTGGTTTTTTTCATGATAGGTGTAGAAAGAGTCGAATGCCACATTTCCCAGATCTATGTTTAGGTTGGATGGGGGAGGGTCAATTTCTTTGAAGGGTGGATTCCTTTTAAAGAAAGGATTATAGGGCCTTTGGCCTTGGTTTCCCTCCCCTGCACTTCTCTTCATGTCTATGATTTCGTTTGATATTTTTTTTACCATGCGTTGTAGGTCTTCTATTTTTCCATTACCTTTTCGAGGACCTTGTTCTATTTGTTTCCCTATGGGTCTAGTTAACAAGAGTCCTCTTCTGGGCGGAGGTTGAACTTCCTTCTTAGCTAATGAGACTCGACCTTCCTTACATCCCTTCATTTCTAACTCTATCATTTTGGCTTCTTCAAAGATCTCAGCTAGGGTTAGTTTGGAGGCCCTCTTCACAAACATGGAAATAGAAGCTGGGAGAGCATTAGAATATACTTCGATTCTCAACTCCTGAGTAGGCTTAGCTTTAGGCTAGAATTTATTTAAGATAGTTGTGAATATTTGGTTGAAGTCTTTGACCCTTTCCTTCGAACTCATGGTGGCATAGAACAACTCAACCATCAAATCTCCTATTGTAGTTTCTTCTGCAAATTTATCTAAAACGTCTTTCTGAAACTTCATACAATTGGTTATGGATCCTATAGTTAAGTTAAAATACCATGTGGAAGCCGAATTCTCCAACATGTAAGGGAATAGCCTGCATACTACGTCTTCATGTTGTACATTCATAAGCATGATTTTCGGTGTGAATTTCTTGATATGATCTTCAGGAAATCCCGAGGTCTCGGGGTGAAACTTAGGATGTAACTTCTCCGGATGTTGGGGAATGTTATGGACTCATCCTGGGATGGTGAAAGCATATATGGGCAACCAAGTTTGATTTTTATGAGGTGGGATTCACCTTTCTTCATCATGGTCATTGTTTTCCTCCATATCTTCAGATCCCGAGTTAAACTCTTCCTCTTCCAAAAAGTCATCCGGCTCAAAGACATAACCGACTGGCATTTCATGGATTAGATTAAGAGGATGTTCGATTTTGGTGAGGGAGAAATATATTAGGTCTTCTACTGTGTGCACAAAAACCTGGTTGGGGGTGTTGACCAATGGTCTGCTTATTTTTTGTCTTCGATGAAGTATCAGAGCTAAAGAGAGCGCATCGTTCTATCATGCATACACTCTTGTGATTCTTATGAATTGATTTAATTCCTCGTGAGGAAGAGCATAAGGTATATCAGGGAACAAGCTTTCTTCCTCATGCTGGGGTCAGTTATTCGTTTTAGGAGTACTCAATGAGTGTGGTCTATCTTGGGAATTACTAGCCATGCATGTGGGTTGTTTTGAATCTATAGGTTGTTTGAAATATTATGTAGAATATATATTCGACCATTCATTCTTCAGCCCTCCTTCTAGTGCCAGTTCTGTTGATGGGTCTTAGATCCCTTTAACTCAACAACAGGAACCAAACCCTCCATTGAGGCTCAATTAGACTCTGTAGCGTTTAATAGTGGAATGGATCTCCATATCTTGCAATCCGGAAAAAATAATCAATGGGATTTACATTTTCTTGCGAAGGCTTTATCCTGCGGTTCGAACATTCTCTTTTTTGTATTTTCTCTTAGGTAGGATTGATATAAGATAAATTTGGTATAATACAACTAGGTGACAAAGTCGGAACAAACTAAACTAGTGGAGAAGAGGCCAAGCTTGGGATAACCCTTTACTCAAGAATGCAGACAACGATCATCTACCACAGGCCTAATACTAATACGTTAACCATGTGAGTATTGTAATTTCTGAATACAAATTATCAGAAGAAAACATGTATGTGATAAATAATGGTAAGTAAAATAATTCACTCAACTCTAATCATCAATCACATAATAACACAAAGATTCATTTTCATCATTAAAGAAAGAATTGTAAAACATTGCATCATATAAGTTATCAATAGATTTAATAGATCTTACTCGTTACAAAGTCCAATCATGAGACGATATAGGAAATGGTTCTTATCCACATCCAATCATACACACATTTGATGAAAACATAAACTTGTCTCTGGTCTAGAAGGACTTTTCAATTAAAGGTATCTCCAAAAAAATTCTTAACAAAAAAAAAATGAGAGTTTCTTGCAACGACCATCGACCTTTCACTAATCGGTTCATGCCCCTATTTATAACATAAAATTAACTAAAAATAATGGCTAGAGTGCAGATAAGTAAAAAAATAATTCCACGTGGTGTTCTCTCCTATCATTTTGTCTAAGAGTCATCTCAAGATATGACATAAAGTAGTGACTCTTCTCGTACTCCGACCACTTGATAAACAACTCCTCACAGGTGTATGGAAATTTTTGTTGTTCCATCGGGGCCACATAGATCTCTCTTATCTCTATCACATGTGCCTGATACTTGAATATATTGACACTTAATTGTTGTAGCATAGCCTAAGCTTTGATCGGGTGCTCCATAACCTGTCGTACCTGACCTGGCGCTGTGTCTGTCACCTTTGCTATTTCTTCCGCCCATGATGAATCTTTCTCAGTCTGAGATTTCACTATGTTGCGTAAGTCGATCAAGTCATCAGGCATGCAAAACTTGGGGAGTTCGATATCTTTCATCGCCTTGTTGATTTTGATCTTTTTTTTCTCACACTTGGCCCATTTTATTGAATCTCCCGATGAGGCTCCCGAGCCATTTTTCTCAATACTCGGAGGCATCTTTCCTGCAATCAAAATAAAATTCTTTAGATACTACGTATGGAACAACACTGGGTAAAATACATGTGTAAAGTGTAATGATAAAAACCCAGATTGGTACATACCTGTAAACCTTTCCAAACTTAGTTATTTGATACTCATGGGATCTTTTCAGATTTTCAAATTGCTTGCTTTGCCTTTGTTAGCACCGCCATTTTCCTCTAGTTAGGACAGATCTTAATCAGGTTATGTCTGCATGCCATAGCATGAAAATATTGGGTACGAAATAACGTGAGATTCGCAATGACGCTAGTGGTCGGTTGGCCCTTGGAGTCGGGAAAGGATGTCAGAGTCAAACATGTGTTAAGAGTACGAGTATGTTCCAAAAGATTCGAGCCCTATCATAGGGGAAGTCGTTAGGTGCCTCAAGCTGAGGAAAGTTTTTTAAATAGAAGTTGCATCGACAAGTGCAACAACCATCATCAGTTCATCATGAAGGCTGGAAGAATGAAAAATCACTATGCGTGTGTCACACATGCCCTGCAACTCCTATCGGTTGTACCTTACATGCCCTAGAATGTATTCGTCGTGTGGATGTGCCACGTAAAATCTTCAGTTCACTTCAAAACATCTAGTCGCCATGAATTCAGTGTTCCCTAGCAAGTTTCCACCTATTTCCCACTCTGTTATAAATTTTGGATGTTATGTGCGCATTCTAGTCGCCATTCGAGCTTATGCATTGTTGATAGTAAGTCTCGGGAGCTCATATTGATCAATTTTTCCACCTTGGGCCCTCACCAAATCTCCTGCATGTAAGACAGATACGTGGCGCACCATGGGAACCCCTCAAAACATAAGAAGGGGAACGTGAAGCATTAGAAGCACCAGGCTTGAGCCCCAAATTGACTGGGATTCATTCTTACTTGCAGCGGGCATCCCCAAAGTTTCAAAGGGAAATTCTCATCTGTTCACGGAAATGATAATATCACAAATTGCAAAGGGCGAAGTGGAAAAAGTTGCGCCGGAAGGAAGGATGTTGGAAGACATGCCTACCCAACAACAGATACCCCAGAGAAGGGGTAGCGCAAGGAAGAACAAGGAAGCTGGGGGAACCCACGTCCCAAGCCAGCTGCATGTAAGATCGATTGCCAAAAAATTACTTATGGATGTTATTCGGCTATATCCTGTCAAAAGAATAAATTTTGAAAGTTGGAGAAAAATGAGGAGGAAAAATTCCACAGGTACTAACGTTCAAGAGCTGACTTAGCAGTTTAAACAGGCACAACTTGTCATTTCTGAACTCTACCAGGAAAATAGAGAATTAAGTCGACATCATGCTACAATTACCCTTGAGGTGCCAACATCATAAGGTCACGAAGGGAACGTGACATGGATGAAGAGACAGCTCATGGAAGCGTAGGATACAATCATGCAGTTGCACGAAGCACAAAGGACGTTAGAAGAGTAGAATGTGAAACATCTCAGAGAATGTGAAGTAGTCAAGCAGGAAGTCCATGTGGACCTTACCGGTGCATAGAAGAGAGATGATTAACTAACTCTATTTTTTTTTTGTATTCTTGGATGTGGCGCAGATCTTGACATTTTTTTGAAGAAATCCTCACCCAACCAAATAGTGTATACAATGTCTATTGTATGTAATTTGAGCTCGATCGAAATCTAATGTAAAAGTCTTGAAACTTTTATGAAAATATTCTAGTTTTAGCAATTGGATGTGTTGTCTCCTTTCTTTGTGTATGGATTTCCTATGTTCTTTGTCCATATCATTTCCTTTCTGATTTAGAACATATTTTCGAGCCTGGGATTCCTCCAAGTTAACTCTGAATTCATCCTCAGTGGTGTTTCGAGTTTCTTTAAAAACCTCTAACACCGATCAATTTCATTGTATGGTGTTGACGTGGTGAAAATGGCTTGGAACACGTGGAAAACGGAAGCCATTGAATTAACTCAGGAGTATTGGTCGGATTCGGGACTTTCTTCAAGTTGTGCATTCTTAAACTGAACCTAGGATCGCTGATGTCGAAATGGTGTCGGGGATCGACGATTGGGGATAAAACTATCGTGCATTTTCCTTGCGGTCTGTGTCTTTGATAATTCGTCGATGCCTAAACACTTCAGGAATCGGTGATCAGAGATAAACCTTTCCTTTTAAATGTTTTACTTCCTCAGCCTTTTGTCGATGCCGAAGAGGATCGACTATCGATGATTTTCATATGTGACTATTGTCAAGAAACAAAACTTCTTTTTCTCCAATACCGGTGAAGATCGGTGCTCGACAACTGGGGTTTTCCGAGTGATTTTCTTTCATATTTTAATTCCTTCCGATGCCAAATTTGGGTGCATCAGGTGAAATGTTTTGGCTAATGATTCTTTATTTAAAAGTTAAGTCTTTTAAGCCATGGGTTTTCATAGATTCAAACAAACTTTTCAAGACTTAATGAGAGTCGATATGGTAAGCAAAGGAAACATGTTTTACAATGAAGTTGAGTCATACAATGAAAAAGGTCAAGTGGTACCCAAAAAGTGAAATTTGACATAGGTTTTTTAGGGTGTGTTGAGTGCTCAATAGGGTCCAATGGTTATAATCATTGGCAACTATGGATTTTAATTTTCAATAACTTTTCATGAAATTTTCATTTGAAGGAAAGGAATTTGAGTTAAGGGGTATCACAGTGAAACCCAGTAAGGTGGTAAGCTCCAATGGCATGAAAAAATTATTGAAAAAGAGGCATCAAGGTGTAATTGTACAAATATGCTCACTAGATGTTCCAACATCTAAGCTATCTATTCCCTAGATCTCCAAGGTATAATTGATAAGAATTCCAAAGTATTTGACTATATTCCCAAAGGTCTTCCACCCACTCACGAGAATGATCATGCTATTCACCTAATTCCTGGGAATGTTCCTCCTAACATTAGGCCTTGCAGATACCCTTATGCCCATAAGACTGAAATTGAGCGTATGGTTGAAGAAATGTTAGAGGTTGGAATTATTGTACCTAGACAAAGTTATTACTCTGCACTGGTGGTAATGGCACTCAAGAAAGAGTGCTCATGGAATATGTGTATAGATTATAGAGAGCTCAAAAAGATCACCATTTAAGATAAGTTTCCCATTCTCATCATTGATGAACTGTTAGATGAACTACATGGAGAAATCTACTTCACAATTTTGGATCTTTCTTCAGGGTATCAGGGTACCATCAAATTATAATGAAGGAAGAATAGATCCCAAAACATTGAATAATCTTAGAGTATTTTTTGGTTCGATAGGTTACTACCACAAGTTTGTTCATAACTATTGAAGAATAACATCACCTTTAACTGCATTAACTAAGAAGGATGTATTTTCATGGACTCCAGAGGAAACTCAAGATTTTTAACAACTTAAAGAGACAATAAGCGAATCTCATGTCTTGACCACACCAAACTTCACAAAAACCTTTATTGTTGAATGTGATTCCTCATGAAATGTCATTGGTGATATTCTAATGCAAGAAGGAAGGCCCCTTGCTTTCGAAAGTTGGCCACTCAAGGAAATGATGGAAATACTACATGCATTGAAGAAATGGTGCTCTTACCTAATAGGTAGGCACTTAAAGGTCAAAACATATCATGATAGTCTTAAATACTTCTTCGAACAAAAATGGGTGACCAAGATGTTGGTTTATGACTTTGACATCATCTATAAAAAAGGGAAGATAAATGTTGTGGCAGATGCACTCTTAAGAAAGGATGAATATGTTGAGGTATTTCTCTATGCTATATATATCATCCAGCCTGATTGGATAATAGAAACAAAGGATGAATGGAAGAATGACAAAGAAGTGTGGAATCTCATTGAAAGGTTGCAGCAGGATTCCAGTGCATCTGATACATTTATATGGAAACATAATTCACTATGGTACACATATCACTTATATTTATGTAATAACTCCCAACTCAAACAAAATGTACTTTTGGAACTACACACCTCTCTGCTAGGAGGGAAATCTACATTTTTTAAAACCTATCACAGGGTCAAGAGGGAATTTTTTTGGGATAGCCTTAAAACTGATGTTCAAATGTTTGTGGAAGAATATTTGGTTTTCCAACAAAATAAGGTGGAAACAATTAACACCCCATGTCTTTTACAACCATTATCCATTCCAAGTCAGCGTTGGGAGGAGGTTTCCATGTATTTCATCATATGATTATAGATGTCTAAAGGAAAGAGTGTCATCATGGTGATTGTTGATAAACTTACGAAGTACACACAATTTTTTTCACTCTCTCATCCTTTCAAAGATAGTACAGTTGCTACTACATTCATGGAGACATTTCAAAAAATACATGGAAGCCCAAAGATTATTGTAAGTGACAAAGATCCCATCTTCACTGGACAATTTTGGAAGGAATTATTTTCTTATTTGGGTACTCAATTGGCTCATAGATCATCTTATCATCCTCAATTGGATGGACAAACTGAGATAGTGAACAAATGTTTGGAAGACTAACTTCGTTTTTTTGTCTCTGATAAACAAACACAACGGTTCAATTTGTTACCATTGGCAAAATGGTGGTATAACACTTCCTTTGATACTGCAACAAAAATGACACCATTTATGGTGCTTTATGGATATCACCCCTTGTCCATCACTTCTTATCTAAAATAAAAATGTAAGGTTCAAGCAGTGGAAGATCACATCGATCATCAAAAACAAGTTCTCCAACTCTTAAAGGATAACTTCACCATGGCATAAAATCAAATGAAACAACAAGAATATCAACATTGTAGTGAAATAAGTTTTGAAGTAAGGGATTGGTATTTTTAAGATTACAAACATACAAACAGATGTCCCTAAAGCAATTTAAGAAGGATAATAAATTATCACCGAAGTACTATGGCCCTTATAAGGTGTTGAAACATATTAGTACTATGGAACATAGATTGGACCTTCCTGCATCTTCCCTAATACACCTAGTTTTCCATGTTTAATGTTTAATGAAGGTTATGGGTGACAAGATCCCAGTTTAAAATATATTTCCAAAACTTGACGATAAGGGAAAAATCATATTAGATGCTGAATCTATCACTCACACTAGAATTCGTCAACTGAGGAATAAATCAATTTTAGAGTATCTCATTAAGTGGAAGAAACTACCTTCTAAAGATTCCACATGGGAATATGAGTCTTTTATACAAAACAATCCAGAACTACTCAAGTGTTGACGAAAACACTTGTCTGAATGGGAGGGACATGTTAATCCATAAATTGTGGCACATTACCCCTTAATTGCGGCATAATACATTAGTATTGTTATTTTATTTATGTCATCTTGGGTTCATTAGTTGTAATTGTACCTCCTAGTCTCCTACATATACCAACGAGACCTTTTCATTTGGAATTATCTTTTATTTGTGAATTCATATGATGTATACAAAGGTTTCCCCCTTGAAGGGACTTATTATCTAAATTTCTCTCTTTTTCAAGGTGTTGAGTACTTATTCTGAAGTTTTTATGTTATTTTGATATTTGGTTCCTAACAATATGATGCATTATTTCTTAGGTCTAGAGGTATGGTAGAGATCGAGTGAGATTTTCCTTAACAAAAGAAAATATGTCATTGATATTATAAATATATTCAGAATGATGGATAGTAAGGCCATGCCTACACCAATGGTGAGAAATCTGAATTTATTGAGTGATACATATTCAGGGAAAATGAATGCTACCATGCATAGACAAATGATTGGCTTGTTGATGTACTTAATGAACACGAGGCTAGATATATGTTTTGCGGTGAACACATTTAGTCAGTATATGGTTTAGATGAGATGTGTTCACTTGATTGCAAAAAAACATGTGATGAGGTAACTGAAAGGTAGAATTGATTATGGAATAATATATTCTTCAGATCATGATATAATCCTCCAAGGATTTACTGATTCAGATTGGGACGATAGTGTTGCAGACCAAAAGAGTACATATGGATATTACGTCATTATGAGATTAGTTATGATCTCATTGTTCTGGAGGAATTAGATTAATGTGGCACTCAGTATGGCTGAGGAAGAGCACATAACAACATGTTCAACTAGTAGTGAAGTAGCGTGGCTTCAAAATATGATTTCACAATTGTTTGATCTTAATTTAGAGGTGACTTGTATCTAGTGTGACAAACAGAGTTGTCTGAAGTTTACAAAGAACCCAGTGTTTCATGACAAGTCCAAGCATATCGAGATCAGGTATCATTATATCAAAGGTATAGTATAGAACGAAGTGGTGAATCTCTAGTATGTCACTACATATGAAAATATAGCAGACATGTTGACCAAGCCTCTATCGAGACTAAAGTTTGTGTACTTCAAAGAAAATATTGGTGTGGTCCAGAAGGACATCCCTAGTAAAAGGGAGTGATGAGTTATAGATGTGATTCTAGGGAAACAACTTCAGTATGTGGCAGTAGCAGTGGGAAATCATTCATAGACATGTTACTGACTATGGCACTAGTTAGCATGGCTTCGCACAAGTTCTGTAGATGTCATGACTTCAGGGATGGTTAATTACCCATATTTTCAAGTTGGTGGAACAAACTGTGTGGTTGGATGTGTTTACTAGCCTTGGGATAGATGGATAGTGTGTGCACACTACATTTCCCAATCCTTGTGATTAGATGCCTGGTCATTATGGACCAGTTGCCTGGTGTGCCAACTAGGGGTTACTAGTTCCTTTTGAACTAGATGTCCAATTCTATGTGAGCTAGTGAGTTACTAATTCTTTATGAATCAAATGCCAGATTCTGTGTGAGTTGGTGAGTTACTAGTTCGTTTTGGACTAGATGACAGATTCAGTGTGAGCTTGTGAGTTACTAGTTCTTTATGAGCTATATGGCAAATTCTATGTGAGCTAACAAGTTACTAGTTCTTTATGAACTAGATGCCATATTCGATGTGCATTGGCAAGTTAAATCCCCATGATGACATAAATCCTGGATGGATGAAGAGACCATGGATGTTGACGTGGCTATAAAAATTATTCAATATAGATTCATGGAAAGTAAAAAAGTCAATGGTCAAGTGTACAGAAGAACAAAACAAGTCATGATGATTGTGCCAAAAGAATACCTTCCTTTCTAAGAGGTATTGTTGAAGTTTGAGTAGCTTCGAAAAATATTATTGTTATGAAATATTGTATTAAACCAAGATAAAACCCTAAATAATAATATAATGTTATATTTGTAAAGTCGACCCTAATGTTACTTGGAAAAACTCAATTGCAAATTAGAAAGGGTAAAGTGTACAAGTCGACCCTGATGTTATAACCCTAAATTTCTCTACATATGCACACTTGGCATTTGGCCCTCTTACTTGCATTTTTTTTCCAATCCATCACTGAGTTTCTCTTCTAAAAAACCCATTTTTTGAATATGTACGTGCCCTACACCAATTTTTCCCATGTGCATACGCTTTTGCACCATTATAGCACACGTATACTTGCAAAAGTTGAAAAAAATAAAAAGTTGCAAAGAATTCATTGAGATTACAGGCTATTGGGTAGTTTCCCAACTAATCCAACGCCTATAGCCCGTAACCTAACTGAATAACCATCCTTTTCCCATATAAAAGGAGGTTTTGGGGTCTCATTCCTATAGACATATGAACAGTGATACTCTGCCTGTTTCAGATCCCCTCCTTTCCCTAAGTAATTGCAGCCCTTTTGTGAGAATTGCCTCAGAATTCGCCATTTTGCCTTCCTTCCTCCATCAGAAACCCATTTTACTTCCCAAGAAGAAGGTTGAGAGAAGAATCCATACAGAGGTGAACTTGGAGCTTGGTCAAGAGGATCTCAGACTAGGTTTGTGGAGTAGTAGTCGGCTTTGGTTGTAAGTGATCATTGTATTATCAATAAAAGAAGTACTTTTCGTGTCCCAAATCATGATGTGTCGAATCATTGTATTTTATTTATGTTTTTTATTCGAACATCTAACCCTTATTTGGATATGAATTGCATGCTTGCATCTTTCTGTTTGTTTGTCTTTGAATGCAGTCCAGCCTTGGGAGGAGACACGCAGTCAGCGAAGCTTTCAAGTGCGAGAGGATCATCACCGGACATAGGGTAGAGGTACAGTTACCTGATCCTTCTCATTTTTATTTTTTCTTATGAGTCTGGGGTATGTTTGGGGTATTTAAAGAAGTAGGAGAATTTTAAACGGTTATTTATCTTCCTACATTGTAAACCCTAGTGTATCCATAGGGGGGTTTTCCCCACTAGTAGAACTGGCAACCATACTAGGGAAGCCTCTAGGGTTTTAGGGGAGTTTTTGCGTGTTTGATTGGTTTTATACCTTTTGAGTTTCTTTTGAGTTTGTTGGGTCTTTAAGGGATTCTAGTCACCTGTTGGTGCCATACCAGTTCTCCCTATCCTATCAGTCTATCTATTTTGTTTCTTTTTTGATAAATTACAGAGGTGTACGCACCCTATAGTGGGCCAGCCCGCGTACATATGCAGGATGTTGAAACAACAGTAGCGTACCTGGTTCAAGAAACTATTTTTGAAAAAGAGACAGCCAACCTCTTTCCTGATTGAGGTTTGACTTCTCAGGGTTTCTTGACGGAGTTCAGTGTCTCTGTTTTTACATTCATAGGTTGTGTTAGATGTCAGTTTGCTTATATTTTTGAAAGATTTCTTGTGTTTACTTCTGAAAGGGTTTTAGGAGAGTCTTTGAGTTTTTGATCAGCATGTTTGGTGTCTTTAGTGACTCCCTATGATCTGTAGTGGGCCAGAGGTTAGTTTCAATCTTGTCTTGTATTTTATTTCCCCCCTTTCATTTGCTTTAAAGAAAAGAGAAAAAAAAATTATTTCAATTTTTTCCTATTTGAATCATTTTCAAAAAAAGAAAAAGATTTTTCTTTTATTAGTTTAGTAAACTAGTTAGGGTTAGTTATTTTACTTGAAAGGAAAAATAGTTCTTTTTTTTAAGTTCTTTACTTATTTATTAGAACTTAAGTAGCTCGTAGTTGAGCGAAATTTCATTTTAGGTCTTCTTTTTAAAGATATTGGAAAAATTTAGTTATGAAAAAGTTGGTTACAAAGAGCTAGTTGTAAATCTTTATTTTTCACTAGAACTAATTTTTCTTTCATAATTTTGTTTATTTCTCCCCTTTTTGTCTCTCATAAAACATCACTAGTTTCATTTCCATATCCTTTGAGTTACAACAAGCCATTTAAAATGAACGCTAAATTTAAAAATAACTAGACTTTTATGTTTGTAGGGTCAATCAGCTAGTTTCGGGTTAGAACCTTAAATTAGGTTGGAGAGGAAACTATTCAAGGTTTTTACACAAACATCAGAGTTAGATCTAGGGAGTGTTAAAGTCCGGTGACATGAAATTTATCTGGGACCCCACTCTAACATAGGGGCTAAACATGAGGTTGTGTGAGGAAAGGCAACGAAGATAACCCCTCCAGAGCCGGAGTAAACGTAGTGGGGAATGCATATTGAGGATCTGTCGTGGGATACTATCGCTCGCATTTTCCTACAGAGCTTCATGGAACTCAAATCTATTTGAGATCCTCTATTGTCTTCCAGACCACTTTCTCTTGATACCCTCGATAGGTTTCATACTTGTTATCCTGCTCACTGTGGTCCACCTGACTCTCGATTGTACCGGCCTGGTGACTGTTTACAAGATGGCCACTTAGTTTCCTTTATTATAGGGACTTATACAGGTGACTACGGGAGTATAATGCGGTACCTAGGGAAGATGTCGGGTCACACTTTGCAGAGTATACCCGGAGAGTGCTTCGTGTTCGAGTTTCACTTGCACTAGTAAGTTCCTCTAGTGTTGGTTGGTGTAACTGTTCTTTCAACTAGATAGTGGTGTGCTTGGTTTATCTTGTAGGAACGTTTCTAGTGCTTGCCTGGTATTAAACATTAGTTAAAGCCTTACTATGTCATTGATACTTTCACAAAGTGGAAGATCAATAGTTCTTTCGATCGCGAAGGCTTCAGGGCCTATCGCCAGTTGCATTAGATCCACCACCGCCACCGTTACGACGAAGACTTGACCAGCAAGGGTCATACGAAGTGACCGGGCCATAGGAAACTATGCCCGAGCCTGCTCTGAGAGGATATTACTCGAATCAAGAGGAAACTATTGTTTATGACCTTTGAATGGAAGCTCTTGGGCCAATGAACCCTCCGATCACTAACTTGTCAACGCCAATCTTCGTACAAGTTGTACCTCCAAGGGTAACACCTTATGAGCGTCAGATAGTTTTACAAGTAGCTATAGAAGAAAATGCTCCTACTTCATCTAGGATTCCTCACACTTCCTTAATGGATGCCACCATAGGGGGTATTCCACCTCCTAACCCACCTTCACTGATCTGGACCACAACGGTCTCGACTCCCTCTACTTCAGGAACTGGTCTGATTCTATCAACAGTGGTGACCACTGCTCTGTTTACACAGAGTGCGATGGGCCATCCTTTTTCATATGGGATCCCCAACTTTGATACAAACTTGGACCTTACCTACTCCACCCTACATACCATGGGTTTAGGGGCACAGAGCTAAAACGCTCCCTTACAAGGGTCCATTGGGGTCACCTCGGCTTCCTGTAACACTATCCCTTACGGTGGGGGTCATATACCTCTTTCGTCTCCCTCGCTCAGTGGTGCTTTGTAGCCACCCGTTGGGTAAAACACGAACTACAACTTGTTTGGAGAAGGCAGTCTAGGACCTTATTCTTACACAACATTAGTGGGATCCATGTCATTCTCTTTGTTCAGTGTGTTTGGTAATAATTCCTTTTCGTCAGCTATCGTCTTGGCCAGGGAAACCCTATTTTTGGACAACAAAATCCTATGCAAGGTACAAGTGCAAGATTTTTCTCCTCAAAAGTAATTTGGAATCCTTGGAAGGGATCAGTTCCCTCATAGGGGATGCCAACCAGGGGAAACCCCTTCCATGGTCAATGAAACCCTAGGCAAGGCTCAGTACCTATGCCTGTCGGATCAATAGGGGTAAACCCCTTCGAGAATCTTTGGAACACAACGCAAGGATAAATCCCTGCCCAACCCTCGTCATCCAATTACGGGAATCAACTGATGATATCCCAACAAACACAGTTTCTGTACACTGGTCAAGGCCATGGTGTCCACCAGAACCCTGGCCAACAACCCAACTTTTCCTACCAACCTGGTGCCAGTCAAACTCCAGGCTCCCCTTTTCCTGTACATAGTACCCAACAAACTACCATTTCTGGAAACGTTACATCTACCAGACTTGTCAAGGTTGCTTAACAACCCGATTTTTCATGATCTGCATTAGCCCCCCATTTCAACTAAGTTTCCCTCGGATATTACAAAATTTGAAGGCAAGCTTGGCAAAGACCCGGGTGATCACGTGACAACTTTCCACCTATGGTTCTCATCAAACTCGCTGCGAGATGACTACGTAAAGTTGCACTAGTTTCAACGCACTCTTATTGGGGGTGTTGCGAAATGGTACATTGAGATTGACCACTCAAGATATTCTTACTTTAGCAATTTGGTGATGGTTTTCCTAAACTATTTCCAACTACCTGTCAAATACGATGATGACATTGATTTGTTGGCCAACTTTGAGTAGACTAAGAATGATCATATCTCAGATCACATATGAGAATGGCGGCTTTAGAAGAGTTTGATTAAGGTATAGGTGTTACACGTCAAAATTACTCAACTGGATAAATGTCGGATGATCCTCCCAACTGTCGTAAGTGTCGCATGTTCCTTAAAACTTTCGCAAGTGTTGCAAGTTGTTTGCAAGTGTCACAAATATTGTTTGAGCATACTTCTATAATGACGACACTAAGGAGGCACTTAAGACATCTCATAAACTTGATTTGGAGGAAGGAAAATGATCAACTGAAGTGAAGGAACTTTTATCACCTGAGAAGAGCTCTTAAACAAAGGTTTTGAAGGTGAGTGCTCCCCTACATCAGCCTTAGGAGCACTAGCGCTCCCCTATAAGGTCTCAGGGAGTGTTATAACGCTCATATTCCCCTCAGAAGGATCACTATCCATCCTTGGAGCACTAGCACCCCCCTGAAGCTTCCTAGGGAGCGCTATAGTGCTCTGATGCCCCTTTTGAGGGAGCACTGTCTAATCTGAGGCAGTAGTTGGCTCGTTGAGGAGAATAAGGGGAGGATGTTTCAAGTTTGGAAGGCAGTTGCATTCGAATTCTTGGTTCCATCAAGAGATCCCTGATCCAAGGAGGGAATTCCTCAACTTGTTCTAAAGATAACTCAAGAGGTTAAGCTCCTCCTAACCTATATAAGCAGGCTCTATGATGGTGAAAAGGGGGAAGAATTGCTAGCATGAAACCTATGATCTCATAGGAAACACATAGTCAGTTAAAGGAGAGTGATCAATGAAGTTGCTATTATCTAGGTTGTGGATCTTTCGAGCAAGGGTTGGATGAACGGGACTTGATGAAGCTGTCGCATTCGCATCTATGCTTGTAAGTACTGTTGTCGTTATTCTCATTAATATGACACACTTGGCCTATTTCTTTCTAGTTTATGTTTGATCTTACATGAACTTATCATTGATAGATAGATCTATTTTCAAGCTAATATCAATAGAGTAGGAAGTGTTCATATCTTGCTTGTCTACAGGGCTCATCGAGGAGCGAAGAATCAGGCATCAACTCGGAGCGTGCAGGGACAAACATCGATAAAGAGGTACTTATATTATCCTTCCTTCTCATGTATTAGTTTGTATAGATTTGAAAGGAAGTCAGTGTCCACGTTAAGAACTTTTTGTCTTAGAGTTAAGGTCTAGCTCTTTGAGGCAATCTACCTATCTGCAGGGAAAATTTCCTACAACAGAAACTGGCAACTCTACTGGGGAGAAGCCTCGAATCGAAACTTCTTGTGTTGATTTCTCTTCATTGACCTTGTTCTACCCCTTGATTGTTTCAGACCTGGTTCACTCCTCTTTTGATTGGTTTCATGAGCTGATTGAATCCCTACCCCATCACACTCAGCCTAATTGTCGAGACTGAACTGCAATTTTTGGATATTTGACACTTTTTGGAGATTTTTTAACCTGGCACCCCTGTCCCTGTGTTAACAGAGCACCAACACTCCCTAATAGACTTACACAGAGATCTATAATTCTCCTTGTCCTTGACAACAGAGTGCCAACCCTCCTTTGGCCAATAAACCTTTTAGAATTGTTTTTTCAGGGTTTTACCTCTGTGTTTCTCTTGCTGGGTCACCTTGTGAGTCAATCCTTCTTCCTTTCCAGCTTTGACCTCTGTATTTTTGAAGAACAAACATCTTTCTCTTTGGATTTTGTAGCCTTCTTCACTATTGTTGTTGAGTTTTTCTGCCATTTGGAGTTTGAGACCCGTGCATTGTCTTTCTCTCCTTTCGACTGAGCGAAAAATGCTGGTGAAGGTCATCAAAGGCCCACATATCTTTTCATTTGGTTTTAGTTAAGATCATTGTTCTTCGACATTTTTTTTGCTGTGAAGTTTGATTTCTCTTTGATTGTTTCTTTTCTTTCGCTTCTTGTTTTGATCACAACGAGAGGGTGTATTGTTTGTATGATTCTTTCTTGTGTTGGTTTGATTTTCATTCATCCAAGAAGATAATTAGCAAGACGAGCATTGTGTTGAATTAATCATTATTCATATGCAAACAATAAAAAGCATCTTCATGATTGATTGTGCATGTTAGAAGGCATCTCAAAAGTTTTAGCATCACATCAAGATTTGATTGAAGAAAATTTGTTTGAGGACATTCCTTATTAGTGCTTGTTAGTGGAAAGAATTCTCTCTCTCCCTTAGATAGATGTTCATCGAAAAGAAATGACTACTTATCATCTTTGATGCATTTTTGGGACTGAGTCATAATTCCATTCGTTTCACTTCCATGCACCCCTTTTGAGTAAAGAACAACTATAAAATGAGCGCTAATTAAAAATTATCTAGAACTTTTTCTTTTCTAGGATCCTCCACCAATAGTAGACTAGGCTTAGTAATTTGGATTAGGCTGTGAGCATAACTCTCCAAAGTTTCCAAAACAAACAGTAGCATCCTGAGTTAGGGAGAGTCAAATACAATCATCGTATAAGTCTTCCTGGGATCCCCCTCTCACACAGGGGTTACGCACGAGGTCTCATTCGGGTGAGTTACGGAGATTATCCCTCTATGGTTTAACTGAGTGTGGTGGTCAGATCGTATTATGGGGATCACTTAAAGGTAAATCCACAATTACTGTGTGTAATCCTTTTAGTTGATTTTAGGCTCGATACCCTGCCCGTACGTTTGGATCGGACTGTCGACTGTTCCCACCCAGGGGCTGACTGCGAATTGGTAACCTTAGTGGCCACAATCTTTAGGGTCTTACACAAGGTGACAGTGAAGGGAAGTCTCACTGTACCTGGAGCAGACATTGGTCAAATCACTCGGGCTCCTTGGAGGGTAAATCCACAATTACTACATGGAAGCTTGCACCAAGGCATAAGTCTGTTAAGCAGGTCACCATTGTAACTTTTCCACCCTATCCCTACCCCTTCTTGACTTGATCACGCGACGTTGGATTTCATCACCAACTAGTACGATCATCGAGAGAAGGTCTTGTTTGCTTGGTTGTGATTCTTAGATTCTATTAGCGTATGCTGTTTCTTTTCGGTAGTTGGCCATAGATCTTTTCGCTGACTCTTTTTCACCAACATCGACCCTCCACGCTGTTCGCGGAGGCTATAGGGACTTCCTCCAAAAAATATGGAAGGAAACACCCCTTTACCCCCTCAGTCTACGGAGGAATATCCTCAACAGAGCGAGGTTCAAGACACTACAACTTACCAGGAAGAAGTTCCCACTCCTTTAGAGAATTTTCGAATTGTTTCAGAGTCTTCGGAAGCTTTCCGCATTCCGGAGGGATATGAATGACGTGTCCTTCAACTAAATTCCGCTGGTGAATTTGTCGTCGTCAATCCTTCTGACATTCCGGCTGGGTCTCATCAAAACCCTTTAGCCGATGACCCTTTCTGGACTGCACACATTGTTCGAAGTCCACTGCGCATGGTGTGAGATATTTATAGAACAGGGATGGGTGCTGACGCACCTATTTCCTACACTGTACCCCTAAACCATTTTACCGGTACCACCATTTTTACGGCCACACTGCCCGTTGGTACGAACACATTGCCCATTGGCCCAAGGTCTACTCTTCCCCTTCAGACGGACCATTCTACAATAGTCCCTCACATTCTGACTATTCCCACCGGTAATGCGGTGGTCAACCAAGCTACGATTGGCACACCTGTGACACCAAGAACTACACTCCCTTTTGGGTATAGGGCACTGAATACTCCCACTGCCACTACTACCCAAACCACTACTACCCAAGTTATGTCGGGAAATTCTATACCTATCCAACAACTCGGAGGGACCGGTCTTGGTGGTCCTAATCTGCTCGGTAGCACCGGTCAGTCATTTACATCTGGTTTTCAAATTCCAGGAAATCTACCTCAAGCTGGGGGGGCACCCTCCCACCGGAGGACAAATTCCATTTGGGGGGCACCCCCATGCTGGGGGGCAACCTCAATCCGGAGTCTACCATCAACCGTATGGACAAAATGTTTTTTCCATACCTAATCCATGGAACATCCCTTTTCCAGGCAACCCACTGTTCTCGACAGGACAAAATTCTCAAACTCTGCAACAACCTCCTTATGGACAATTTCCAAAACCAGCCTATAACTGTCAAAACCCATCCGGTTATCCTCTGCTCACACATGCTTCTCAAAACACCTCAAATCCTGTGTACCCTGGTCAACACTAACCTCATACAAGAGGGCCCACTAGTTACAATTATCCACATAACCCAATGATTGGCCCCACTGGTGTCCCCGTGCCGCACCAGCATTACCCACAGGTTAACGGACAACTACCTTTTCTAGCTACCCTAGACCTTCCAGACTTGTCTCGGTTAACGAATGATCCTATTTATCATTCTCCGGTTTGGCCAGCTATTCTAGCTAAACTTCCTTCTGATATCCCAAAATTTTACGGAAAGTCCGGAGAAGACCCAAACAACCACGTGATGACTTTCCATTTGTGGTGTTCATCCAACTCCCTCATGGATGATTCTATACATTTGCGTCTTTTCCAATGAACACATATGGGTTCCGCGGAAAAATGGTATATTGAACTACCACGTGCATCTTTTCACGATTTCAACTCCCTCGCTATGTCCTTCCTCACACACTTCCAACTACCCATTCGATACGAGACAGGTACTGAACTATTAACCTCCCTTCATCAGACAACTTCCATACATATCTCCGACCATATTCATGAGTGGAGACGACGATGAAGGCTAATCAAGGTGGTCATTCCTGACCAATTGTTAGCGGAATGTTTCACTAAATCATTGTTACCCTAGATCGCTCGTGATGTTGCCATGGGCGGTGTAGTCACCGAGGAAGAAGCTATTGCCTGAGCTCAGTACTTAGACTTAGTCTATTCACAGTTCGGTACTCTGTACGAGTTGATACCGAATGCTACCCGTGCCACCAACGATCCATCCAAACCATCGTCTGCTTCCCACGCGGACGGAGTTATTGGCTCCGTCAAAACCCAATCTACTTCCCAGTCGACTGGAACAACTCAGCAGCCCGCTTTGATGGATGCTCCCAGCCCAATTACACCCTCTTCTACCCCCCCTCAAACTCAGGTCTTTGAGGTGAATGCAGTCTAATCAACCCCTTCACAACAACTTGGAGGCAAGAGGAAAGCGAGAAATAAACCAAAGAAAAAAAATAACAACAAACAACCGAAAAATCAACTGCAAACCCCCGCTACTGGAAAACAACCACAACAAAAACCGAAATTCCCATGTCTCATTTGTGGTGACGATCACTACACCTGATACTGTCCACATTACGATGAAGTGGCCAAGATTTTCAAGGGAAATTCGTAACTCGCTGTGCTTACTCAACCTTTTCCATAGCAACAATCTTTGGTTGCTCAAACCCCCACTGCAGGGGGCAGTTCCAACCAATCCCATGATGAGGCCTCGACAAGTGCCCACATTTATATGTTTAACGAGGTTAATCTAACCACTTGCTCTGCAACATATGACATGCCAGTTAAACCTCATAAGCCGAAGACTACTAATGGTTCTGCACCGGACCCATTACCATCTTTCGTTAATCCTCCATTTGCTAGCCCTCCATCCGGGACACTTCAGATTGAGAAACCTTCTTTTGACTCCATCTTATGCCCTCCTAAGAGCACCATCTGGAAATCTACCTTCAATCCTAATTCACGGGCTGCCCAAAATTACAACATTGTAGAAGATTTGGCCCAAGCCCCGTGTGCTATGTCTGCCTTGGAAGTTCTACAACACTGTCCCAGTGAGCGTAGAACGCTCTTAGCTGCTATTGTTTCTTTTGATCCTGAGTCATCAAATAACCTCATGTTTAATCTGGATGATCATCAACCATGACTCTCCCACTATCTAGCTTTCCAAATCGATGTTGTTGTTCACATCAACAAATCCACCGAACTATCCTGGATGAGGGAGCCTTTACTTGTGTCATGTCCTTAGCTTGTTGGACAGGCTTAAAATCACCTGCCCTTAACAAATCCCCTATAATGTTATGTTCTTTCGATGAATGAGGTTTTCATACTCATGGGTTATTACAATCCCTAGTCGTTCAGTTGGGCGGAAAAATTGTTACCATTGATGTCAAGGTGGTCAATGCCCTCCTCGATTACAACCTACTACTCGAAAGAAGTTGGTTCTATGCTATGACTGTCGTCGCCTCGTCGGTGTTTCGATGTGTGAAATTCCCCCATCAAGGAAAAATTGTCACCATCGATCAGCTTGATTTCTGTACACCCGACACTCTCATCCCTGCTACCAACAACATTCCCCTTTTGGGAGACCACCTAGTTACGTATGAAAGCTTTGGTGTTGGCTTATTGAAAGATTCTAGCCTTATGGGTACTTTCCCTACACCACTTCCACCTACCGCACATCATATTGTCACCGTTAATATGATCTCGACTATGCCTTATCAATCCTTGGAATCATCTGATCCCTGGATTGTGCCTAGTCCTCTGGAATTCGATGTGCTCGGTGACACCATGCCACATAGCCCAGTCGAGGCCGCATACGTAGCTATTCAATCTGCCTCTCCTTCTTCGAACAATTCACATTTATTGGCACCTGATGCCTACTCGGTGCCCTCATGGTTGGATTCCCTGTCATCTGTCGTTGATTACATTTCCCAATTTTTTCCTTCTGACGAATCTATTATGGAAATGCTTAGCATTGAGGATCTGCCTTGGGATGATAACCATCATCGATCCTCTTTTCTTCCGCCTTTGGAAGAAATTCACCAAGACATACACTATGTCTTCCCTCCAGATGTTACCAATGCTCTGCAATCTCCTATCCTCACACAAGATACTCTCTTTGAGGGGAACATGGGTAACATCTCTACTACGATCGTTATTGACATTTCGATCAAAGAAGGTGTCATGGAAAACATTAACCTTGGTGCTAATTGCACACCCGAGGAAGTGGTCTCTTACACCGCTTTGTTTAAATAATTCTACGATGTCTTCGCTTGGAGCTACGAGGAAATGCCAGGGATCGACCCTTCAATCGTCATACACGAAATCAAAATTTACCCTGATGCAAAACCTGTTCAACAAAAGCTTCGCCCTGTTCATCCCAAGAAAATCACATCCATAAAGGCAGAAGTTGAAAAACTTCTAAATCTAGCTTTATCTACCTCGTCCCTTTGACAGAATGGGTCTCCAACCTTGTTCCAGTTGCCAAAAAACAAGGGACAATCCATGTTTGTGTTGACTATTGGTATGTCAACAAAGCTTGTCCCAAACACAACTACCCTATGCCCTTCATCGACCAAATCATCGATAATTGCACAGGGAGCGTAATCTTCTCTTTCATGGATGGATTTTCTGGGTATAACCAGATTGAAATCTTACCTGCTAATCAACATAAGACAAACTTTATCTGCCCATGGGGAACTTTCGCCTATCGAAAGTTACCATTTGGCCTCAAAAATGCTGGTGCTACTTTCCAGCGGGCCATGTTGTACACTTTCCACGATATCAAGCATATCGCAGAGCCTTACCTCGACAATTTACCCACCCACTCATCCAATCGATCCGATCACATTGATCACCTATGGGCGATTTTTCTTCGACGTCGGTTCTAACGTATTCGCTTGAACCCACACAAGTGCATTTTTGCTGTCGAATTTGGTCGACTCCTCGGTTTCATTGTCTCTAAAGATGGGATCAGGGTACATCCTTTAAATATTAAGGCCATTCTAGCCTTACCCCCACCTACCAATTTAACTCAACTCCAAAGTTTTCAAGGCAAAGCAAACTTCCTTCACCATTTCATTTGTAACTACGCCGAGATAACTAAAGTATTCATGCGGTTACTGCAGAAAAACACTCGTTTCATCTGGAATGACACTGCCCAATGGTCATTCAATGATCTCAAGCATGCCTTGACCCATGTTCCCTTGTTACACCCTCCGGAGTATACAAAGGACTATATCCTTTACTTGGCCGCCTCCACTTCCACTATTGCGATGTTGTTAGTTCAAGAGGACCCCAACAGTGAAGAACATGTGATTTATTACTTGATCAAGAGTCTATCTAGACCCAAACTCTGATATTCACATGTCGAGAAACTAGCTCTGGTAGCCGTCATCGCTGTCCAGAGATTCTGCCATTACATCTTATTATGCACCACCACGGTGATCGCGGACTCCAACCCCATGTACCATTTCTTGACATGTCAAGTACTTGGGGGCAAATATTCTAAATGGATCGTTATTCTTCGGGAATTCGATCTTGAGTTTACGAAGGCCAAAGCCCAAAAATCCCTGGTGTTTGCAGAGCTTATCTGTTCTCTCCCTCATGCCGATGAAAACATTGAACCTAGATATTCTCTCCCCGATGAATCTCTCTTCCTCATCAGCACCTCTGATCCTTGGCACTGAGACATTATCCTCTACCTTCAAACCCAATGTTTTTAGCCCAACATTTCTCACGAAGAGCGGCAATCCATTCGTCACCACTCTCGTCGTTATCTCATCATCGGCGACACCTTGTATCACCGTGGTATTGACACCATCCTTCGATGATGTCTGATTCACGAGGAGGCTGAACGCATTTTGAACAATTGTCATCTTGGTGCCTGTGGCGGTCACCTTTATGGGATGGCCACAACCCAAAAAATCCTACGTGCTGGCTACTTTTGGCCCTCAATTTTCAAGGATTGCATCGAGGCCGTCAAAAAATGCCCACCCTGCCAATTATTTAACAAGAAGGATTCACCCACCCTACTGCGCTACACCCCATTATCGCCATTGGCCCCTTTTCTAAGTGGGGTATCGATTTCATGCAGTGTAATCCTACCTCAGCCAGGGGGCACGGTTATATAATCGTCGTCGTTGACTAATTCACTAAATGGGATGAGGTTATGCCTACCTTCCTGAACGATGGTCGTACCGCAGCTCTGTTCCTTTACAGAGGGGAGAAGTGCCTTTACATTTGCAGAGGCACACTGTGGGAGTACAAGAGATACCTAGGGAGGAGGCTTAGAGTTCTATCCTGCTACGTCTCCACCTACAAGTTCACCGTCTTGAACGAATGTTCGATTACATTGAATATAGACACATTCCATGAGAACTTAATAGTGTTTCAGACTCATTAGCTAATTACATCATGGATCAGTATCTCGCCCACATATAAGATTTAAGGAAAGAAAAATTGTACATTACATGTAAATTAAAACACATCACAGACATCATCATGTACAAATCATTCGCACCGTAAAAACTCGAAACTGTATATATATATATATATATATATGGCGTGACTGAAATGTTTTGATTACATCAAAAAAGTATGTAGAAGAGCAAAATGTCGGGTCTTTAAACCCATACAACACCGCTTGACAAGGCATACAAAAACATGATCACCAGAGAGACTCTAATCTCCCCACACTACATTGTGCTGCGAGTAACACATCACTGCGCGCACTATGCACCTTAGTAGATAATTGATATTCTCTGGTACTCCCACAGTGTGCCTCTGCAAATGTAAAGGCACTTCTCCCCTCTGTAAAGGAGGAATTCCCATCGTGAGGCCTTGGAGGTTTCTCTCAACCTCCCGGAGACCTATCACTGGTACTTCTGGATCTGTTGTGACTGGAATGCCTCCGCAACGTCCTGGTATCAGTATATCGGCCAGGTGCACTGCTCCCTTGTCTTCATGTTGAAAACAATACATCTGTTAAAAACTCTTCTACATACCCAAAAAAATATATATATACATCAAAAACATAAAAAACAAAAACTAGACAAGGTATGGCTCAGTCTCTTACATGACATATCCCAGTCTTCCCCCAGAGGTAAAACCAAATCCATGATCTCGCGGAAATCTACCTTAGCATACGGGAAGTCCTCTATCCAGAGATACTGCCATCTCAGCCAGGCAAAGAGATCGCCAGTGAAATGGAACTCTGACTCCGCTACTAGCCTTGGAGATAGACTAGTCCACCTCTCCATCCTCGGTTCTTCCACTAGTCACACCGCCAGTGCTATCTGAGGCTGCATCTGGGGGATGCACTCTAGAAAAAATGAGACTAGAAATGAGCCATAACCAAACTTTTTATGTCCCGTCTGGCACCGTTAAATCTGTTCCTTCACATTTCGAGGGAACCCTGCACTCCAGTTGAACAGTGTTGGTTTTAAACACTGAACACCATAAGCCACCTGCAATCTTGATGCTAGATGCGCGCTAGTACTACCTGTCACGCTTGTGATGGAAAACAGTATAGACCGGAGGGGTAGCTCTCGAATATCCTTGATAGGGATTATACCCCCTACCAGTCTTGCTCCTGGGATACAGTGGCATGCCAGATACATGTCTACTTGCTCAGGTAGCGCCCTCTGCCTGGAAAAAGATATGGGGACCCCTCTTTTCGAGAGGCCAATCAAAAAATACACGTCTTCTAACTCAATGGTTAAAAGTTGTGTGCCAATCCGGAATCCTTGCTCTGCAACATCCCATAGGCCGATCATATGCTCAAGCAATAAAATCTCTTTCTTCATTTTTTGCAACTTGAAGAATTTTAGTAAACCACAAGCTCACAATGTGGCCCATGTGCGGGGACTCCACAAGGAAGCTAAGCCATCCATCTCATGTTCTCTTTCTTTCCATTCGATCATGGTTGCCGAAATAACCTACAAAGAAAAAGAATAAAGAAATTCATTATTTCAACGTTTTGGCAATTTCGAAAATTTTTAAAAGCAAGTTAAGACGTGAAATCTAAATGTCCACGTCATTTAAAGTGACCACACCCTCTTTTACAATCACCATGCCCTCTCTTAGCCATTTCACATCCATCATATAACAATGAAACATTTTTAAATGAAAACGATTTCTCTATGGCTGCATGGGCATACGTGGGGATTTTTTCATGGGTTATTTGTCAAAAATGACCCATCTAATTAGCTATTGAGGCATTGTCATATTGGTCATCCCCTTCTAGAATGTTTTTGCAAAAAGAATCCCCTTTTTCCATCATTTTTCAAAGAGGCGGATTTTGATCTTTTTTGGGCAATTTAGGGCTTCATATTTTAAATTAAATGACGCTATTAAAATGAATGTTAAACCATGTGTTTGAAAGAAGTAGAGATGGAAATCTACCTGGTCTAAACGGCAAGAGAAACGGTGAACCGTAGCTCCGGCAGCGAACAAAACAAGATCCACTTCAAAATGAGAACCTCCACTACTCCAAAATCCTTGTGCAAAATGAAATGGTAAATGGAATTTTCATTGTATTGCTATTTATAAATTTCCATTTTTTATAAGGTATAGTCATTTATGGGTTTCTCTAACAATATAATGGCTTCACTAAACCCTTGGTTTGTAGTTTTGACATCGCAGGTTTCCTGACAGTTCTGATGGACTATTTACCTTGTCACGCTTATGAGCATAGTCTTAGTTCGTTCTCGAGCTCGAAAATATGAGAACGCAATCGAGTAAACTTTTATCTCTTTTTCGGACTCGTACGGATACATGAACACACAAAAAAGGAACCCCCTTGGAGTCATCTTTAAACCCTTTTCAGACTCTCTAAATATGAAAATATTGTCGAGTGACCTTTCTTCCTTTCACACTCGTTAAAAGGTTAGAAAGGGTGTATTTTGAGTGATAGTTTATCTCTTTTTCAGTCTCGTTAGACTACTGTAAAAAAAATCAACTGAGAGAGTTCTCTTTTAAGTGTTTTTCCAAACTCTATAATCCCTAAAAACCTTCGAGTTTTCTTTCTTTAGACTCGTTAAAACACACATCGACAGGCCCATATGGGACCGAACCCTTACTTCTTTCAGTTCGTTAAACAAAGGAAGAGGAACTTACCGAAGGTGAGTTATATCGAGCATGTGTTATACTCCTCGAGCTCATTAAATCGAAAAGAGGTACTCGTCTATCTGGATGGGGGAAAAAATTGAAAGGAGCAAGCCAAGCTGTCTCTTGAGAACATTATCCAACAATTCTTAGAGTCTCCCTTGAACACGATACTTTGTCATTTGCATGCATCATAATGTGTTGAACCTCTACATTGATCCAATCCTTTGAGCTCCTTTCACTCCTTTGGGTCAGCCGACGCAAGTCACAGTATCCACTGCATAGCTTTGGTCCATGTCATGTTTTTCTATTGTGCCTCAGTGTTCAAGGGAAGTATCCGCCTCTAGAGTCAGCCATCCCAAATATCTTGCCTCAAAACCTGTGTCAGTCCATGTCCATTTGATCTACCAATTACATCTCTATGTCCGTTTCGTGTCGTTGATGGGGGATACATCAAGGCCCTCCCTTGACGAGTCTATTTCTGTCAACTTCAATACATTATCTGGGAATCAGGCTTAGAAACCAGTTAGTACTTTGGGACCTGCATGCCTCAGTGGAAGGCCTCCTCACGTTTGACAGTGGGTTTACATCATTGAACTCTGATCGGATGATTCCACGGATATTTGACTCCAGCTCATCTATTCACATTCATTGGAATGTACTAGGGTACCTTGGGAATCATTGACATTAATGGTGATCTCCCTCGCACTTGTTAACGGTTCACATCACTGACCAGTAATCAAGTGATGTTTTCCATGTTCGACACCAGGACATCTATTCACATGGTTAGATTCATACTATATTGGGATTGGTAAGAAGACCCTGGGTTGAGTAATCACTTTGATATATGCTTTGCCCAGGTTGCGAAGGAATTTCTATTGGAAAAATAACACATACATTGTTATATAGATCCACTTTGTATTGGTCGTGGCTATGTCTTGTCATCTCGTAGATCCACTGTGTATTCTTCGTGGCTACGCTCAGTCCGAGTCATCAGAGTATAGATCCACATTGTATCTTCGGTGGCTATACCTTCTTATCAATACAATTATAGATCCGCAGTGTATTTTATGGCGGCCATATCTTGCAAGTCTTGATCACCCAAGCATAGGTATGTCTACCTTGGGTTTTGAAATATGTCATGATATTTGTTGGATGTTTCTGTGCATCTTTCGTCAGGTTCTCTAAGTCGATACCCTTGTTTGAGCATCTAAAAAGCATTTCAGTTATCAGTGTGCATCTTCTAACTTCATACTTTGGGGGGCATTCTGTTACACGTCAAAATTACTCAACTAGATAAGTGTTGCATGATCCTCCCAACTGTCGTAAGTGTCGCATGTTCCTTACAACTTTCGCAAGTGTCGCAAGTTGTTCGCAAGTGTCACAAATGTTGTTTGAGCATACTGCTATAATGATGACACTAAGGAGGCACTTAAGACATCTCATACACTTGATTTGGAGGAAGGAAAATGATCAACTGAAGTGAAGGAACTTTTATCACCTGAGAAGAGCTCTTAAACAAAGGTTTTGAAGGTGAGCACTCCCCTACATCAGCCTTAGGAGTGCTGGCACTCCCCTATAAGGTCTCAGGGAGTGTTATAAAACTCATCTGCCCCTCAGAAGGAGCGTTATCCATCCTTGGAGCGCTGGCGCCCCCCTCAAGCTTCCTAGGGAGCGCTATAGCGCTCTGATGCCCCTTTTGAGGGAGAGTTGTCTAATATGAGGTAGTAGTTGGCCCATTGAGGAGAATAAGGGGAGGATCTTTCAAGTTTGGAAGGAAGTTGCATTCGAATTCTTGGTTCCATCAAGAGATCCCTGATCCAAGGAGCGAATTCCTCAACTTTTTCAAAAGGTAACTCAAGAGGTTAAGCTCCTCCTAACCTATATAAGCAGGCTCTATGATGGTGAAAAGGGGGGAGAATTGCTAGAATGAAACCTATCATCTCATAGGAAACACACATTCAATCAAAGGAGAGTGATCAATGAAGTTTCTATTATCTAGGTTGTGGATCTTTCGAGTAAGGGTTGGACGAATCACATTCACATCTACGATTGTAAGTAATGTTGTCGTTATTCTCATTAATATGACACGCTTGGCCTGTTTCTTTCTAGTTTATGTCTGATCTTACATGAACTTATCATTGATATATAGATCTTTTTTCAAGCTAATATCAATAGAGTAGGAAGTGGTCATATCTTATTTGTCTACAGGGCTCGTCGAGGAGCGAAGAATCAGGGCTCAACGCGGAGCATGCAGGGACAAACGTCAATAAAGAGGTACTTCTATTCTCCTTCCTTCTCATGTATTAGTTTGTATATATTTGAAAGGAAGTCAGTGTCCACATTAAGCACTTTCTGTCTTAGGGTTAAGGTCTAGCTCTTTGAGGAAATCTACCTGTCCGCAGGGAGATTTTCCTACAACAATAGGTCCCACCATCTTTCCTGCTGGAGTGGTTCTTGAAGTCTTTGGTACCTCAGTTATCTAAGGACATTGCAACTTTGAGACTGTTTTTAGAGGAGGAGGCAATAATGAGAGTGAAACAACTTAAACTGATATACTCTTAGTCTGGCTTACTCTATGAGATTTTTCCGGACATGCCTTGGTCAATCCTTGGCAAGGCGAGAAAAATTCTTGGACCACATGCTGATGGTATAGTTGGTTCCGCACAGGAAAAGTCCACTGATCAGCTGTCAAATCAATTGCAACAATTGTCGATACAGTAGATAGCATCCAGCCAGAACTCCAATTTGGTTGTTCCCCCTACCCAAACGTCGGATGTACACAGTGTGTAGTCGAAGAACTCGAAGGCCAACCAGCAGCCTGAAGGAAAGAAAAAACAATGAAAAAAGAGGGGTAAGGGGGATAAGAAACCTAACAACAATGTTGGTGGGGGAAACACAGAGAAAAGAAAGTCGGACTATCCATGGAAATTTTGCATGGAGGACCATCTGACTCACCTGTGCCCTCGAATTGCGGAGGCCCAAAAGTTATTATCACAACAACAACCTGTTGTGTTAACGAACCCATTCCCACATGGGAAAAATATGAATCAAGCCTCTTCATGTGTGGATGGCGGAAGTCAGAAACCCCTGTGTCTTCTAGTAATCCCTCGGTTGCGAATGTTTACATGATGAAAGGTGACACTTATATAGAAACCATTGAACATGATTACGGAATGTCAAAATCTCCCGAAAAGGGTAAAGAAGCCACAAACCCACCTATTCCTCTCTAGATTGAGAAGATGATGGGAGAAACAATGACACGCATCCCGAAAGGGGAGTTCAAGAAATCTTCTCATAATCTGAATGCGAGGGCCACCCAGAATTACTCTATGGTGGAGGATTTGTCACAAACCCCTTATGTGATCTCTACTTTGGAGGTCCTCCAGATATTCCCTTCATAGAGAAAGGCTCTATTATCCTCTTTGGGATATGCATATACTTGTAATCTGGGAATAATTGTTCTCTATATGACTGACTTGAAACCACATATCCCTTACCATGTTGTGTTTTAGATAGTAGTGGCTTACACCACGAAAATGTTTACCCATAATATTTTTCGTATGGTGGTTGATGAGGGTGCCTCAAATTGCGTGATGTCATTTGCGTGTTAGAAGGCCATTGGCAAACTCATCTTGTCTCAGTCACCTACTATGCTTACTTCTTTCCATGGTTGTTCGTTCAGACCACATGGATCATCCCTTCTTTCCCCATGTAGTTAGGAGGGAAGACCATGTGGGTCGAAGTTGAAGTGGTCAGTGCACCTCTCGACTATAACCTTCTGTTAGGAAGGAGTTGGACCTATGTAATGCATGCAGTGGTTGCCACAATTTTTTGATTTTTTTTGTTTCCACATGAGGGTCGAATCATAATGATGCAGGAGCATCTCTCCAAGTCAGCCATGCGCTAGCCAGCCAGGCAACTCAGCGCATGCATTCAATGAGGAAAGGAACAACCCTTTCACGTTTTTGAATTTGAATGTGAAGGCATTCAATAATGTAAGGATGTTAGAGACAAAAGGCCATGCCTATACACAGGCTTTAGATGTAGATAGCCTTTAATGGTTGTAAGGTTGAGATATAGATCCGATCTAGACTAGACAACCATTAATTGTAAATTCAATGTAATTGAATAGAGTAGGTAGTTTGGAGGGAAGAGCTCGAAGATCCCCCTCATGTAAAAAGATCTTGGATCTTATTTTGAATTAGTAAAGGTAGAAAGAGAATGGAGAAGAGAGCAGAGAGGAGGAGCCAAGACTCTATCAAAAGTTTGAGCTCAGGGACACCTTATAAAGGGGGCATTTGATATTAATACAAACCAGAGTAGTTTTTCTTGCATATTGTCTATGTTGTGTGAATGTCTATGTGTGTTCCATTTATGCTGTGCATGTTTGTTGTAGATGTGTGTTTACATGGACATATAGGTTCTGCTATCTGTAGAGTTCTTTGATTTTAGGTTGGATTTCTTTGAGGCTTCATGCCAAGAGGGTGTGACAGAACACTACGGGTTCTGAAATCTAGTGCATAAAGTGCACTTCCAATTCTGTTGAATTTGGACAAAGATGCGCCAGGAGGGTGTACCAGCTGAAGTCTTAAACTCAAGGAAAGATCTTAAGGTTACTGAACACCTTGGAGACAAGACTGTGTAGAGGAGAACATAGCAGAAGATAGAATCACTGGGGGATTCTGGAAGAGCTTTGCTAGGTAGGCATTGACCGAATGCACGAGTTGCATTGAGGAGAAGAACTCTAGTTTGAGTTCAGAAGGAGATAGAATCACTGAGGATTCTATAGAGCTCTGTCAGGAGGGCATTGAGCATAGGCATAGAGTGCCGAGGAGGAACTCTGTTGTGAGTTCATAGGGAAATAGAATCGTTGAGGATTGTGGACACTCTGCCAGGAGGGCATTGAGCATAGGCATAGAGTGCTGAGGAGGAACTCTGTTGTGAGTTCATAGGGAAATAGAATCGCTGAGGATTGTGGACACTCTGCCAGGAGGGCATTGAGTAGTTTCTAGAGAACAGAAGGTAATAACTCTTTTAATTTATGGAATAGAAGAAGATTCCAAGGAAGGATATTCACAAGGTTGTTGAACATCCTATAGACTCAGCAAGAAGTTTGCTTGAGAAAAGGAGTGCCAGGAGGGCATCAAATTCTCCATCTAAGGGAGAAGGAAAAAGGGTTAATTCCTTAGAGGTCGAATCTATAGGAAAAGATCAGAAGAGATAGCACCTTCATGCATGAAAATACTCTGCAAGGAGCGCAGAAGTTGAAGAATCCTTTGAGGATTCAAGAAGAGAAGATCAGGAGGAGTAGTGCTTTCATGCATAGGCCATAACCGGGAGATTACAAAGGCCAGAAGGAAGACCCTTTGGAATATTTGAGTTCAAGGAATCTCAAGAGGGAAAGCGTTTACAAAGACACAGACAGAAGCTATGAGTACAGGATTCATAGAAGAGACAAAGGCCGAGGCCTTTGATAAATTTAAATTCTTCCAAGGATCGGGAAGAAATAGAGGCTCACAAGGGAGAGAACAATTTCCATTGGATCAGGCTGAGGAGAAGATCTGGACTTTTGAAGTTTCACGTCTAGGAAGTAGCAAGATGAGAGTGCATAGGAAGAATAGATCTAGGCTGCCAGATCTTGCACAGATAGTCGATAGCCATCGGATCCAGGAGGAGCTGTGCGAGGTTTAATCCTCATATGCAAAGGAGAGAAGCCATCATATTTCGGCATTTTGGGAATCCTGATGAAAAAATATCGGGGCACCTCATGGTGAAAACCCTGAAGTCATGAAACGTGACTTGCATTTTGAGCAGAACTTCAGCATTTAGGCTATTCGAAGTTCAAAAGGTAGAGGAAGCAGAAATTTTGGTACCAAGAGTTTCAAACTCTTGGTATGCGAAACACTGAAGAAATTTGGACCATCCATCTGTGGGGGACACGTGTCATGAGATCCTCACATTTCGGGGATTGGGACATTGGGAAGCAAAGAAGGGAGTCTTTCGGCTTCGCTACTGGCAAAGTCCCGAAACAATTTGGACCATCCATCGGTGGAGGACTCGTGGAGGAGATTGGGGAGTCCATCGGGATTTCAGTTACCAGGGATTCAAGAGAACAAAGCATAAGTGTCGCAGGGATCATGAAATCTCGAAACGTGAACTCTCGAAAGCATTTGCGAGAAGGGTAGTGTCGGGTCAGATTTCGACATACCGGGCATCAGGATTTTGGAAGTCCCAAAGACAAAGGGTCAAGTATTTTGGTAATTAGAACTCCGAAATTGTGAAATGCGACATAGAGGAGAGTGAGGTTATTGCCACACTTGATATTGGTATTTCAGGATTTGACATTCCAGGGATCCCGTAGAAATAAGGTTGGATCATTTCGGCATCATAAGACCTGAAATCATGAAAGGAGGAGGAAGTCGGGACACAAGTATTTTCAGTATTTCAAAAATCGGCTTGTCGAAAGTCTTGAGGATAGGAAGCTAGGCGCTTTCCATCGATGAACCCCAAGAGGACTATGGTAAAATGAGGGGTGGTCATATGGATGAAGGGTATAGCCCAGGGCACTAACCCCGAGTGAAACCAATTCAAAAAATTGGCATTTCGGAGACCCAAAGATCGAGGAGTGAAGGCCTCTCGACATCAGGACTCAAGGAGTCTCGGGACCCAAAATTCCATTTCAGGAAAAGGTCGTGGTCATCCTGAGGCCATGTGTAGGTGAAATCTTGCACCTATTGCATGCTTGTGCAGGTGGAGTTTCACGAAGGACCTGTGGATCGAATATTGAGGTTCTTGTAGGGAATCAAAGGAGCCAATCCAGCTCGAAGGCATTAAAGAATGATCCTTCGACCGAGAGGTCACATAGAACCTGCCGAGGCAGGGAGCGTCTGCAGTCATCAAGTGGTATCAAATCTTGATTCTGTTTGTATATTTCAGGCAGAGAGAGAAGGAAAGAAAATACTCTGACATACAACAAAGTGGTATTAGAGGCATATTGCAGAGATAGGCAGAGGAAGGCAGAGTACTAGAACTATATGGTGATTGTTAGTAGGTATGCAGCAGACAGGAAGAGAGTCAGAGGGCTATATGAGAAAGCTAGAAGCACTTAGAGTTGCAGAGTGACAGTAGCAAGTTTTCCAGGAAGGCAGAGAGGAACAGGAAGATGGCTACTGAAGGCCATGGATGTGGTGGAAAGAAGATCCATCAGCAGCAGGAGAACGCTACGAGGGATAAATATCTCATCGATATTAGAGCAAGAATGGATGAGATAGCATTGTGGATGCAGCAGAATTCTAAGTCAAGATGGGTATACGAGTGGCCCATGAATATGAAGGTAAAATGGCCAGTCAGGGTATTGATGGCCAAAATACAGTAGAGGTTGTTGAAAATATGGTTGAGGCATGCTGAAAACCTCAACAAGCCAGAGGAGAAAATGGTCCAGGTGTGTGAACCAGAGGCTGGAAGAAATATCAATGATGAGGATGAACTGAGATCACTGGATGATCTCAAGGACTACCAAGAGGGCAGGACCAGAAATTCAGATTGCTAGGTGGGCAATGAGATGAGATCGTTTCAAGATATCATAGAATGTCAGGAGGACAGTAGGGAAATTTCACATTACTAGGAGAGAAATGGGATGGGATCTGAGGATCTCATATACTGCCAAGAGGGCAACAGAAAATTCCCAATTTGCCAGGTGGGCATGGGAATAGAAGTGAGACTATTTGAAAGTCTCATGAACTCAGAGCTATGTTTGGATCAACCAGAGGTGTGGATAGAGAAGGAAGATCAGAGGAATCTTCTGATCATTGGAGGAGCGGATGGAGAAGGAAGATCAGAGGAATCTTCTGATCATTGGAGGAATTGAAATATTCCTGCCACTTAGCTTAGTTGGGGCTAAAACCTGTGTTGTAGATGAAACAATAGTGGAAGGACAGTGAGCAGAGACTGTCATGGAAGAAGAAGTGGAGCAGCCACTGATGACTGCCCAAGCAGAAGAAGGAAATGAGCATTCCAAGGAATGGCTCAAATTTTTCAGCCAGGCACCTGAAACAGAGACGACTGCAGCATTGGAGCTTGCAGCAGCAGAAGAAGAAAAAGAAGACAACATGAGCTTTATTGATCTGTACCAAGAATTTGAATCCCTAGAGAGAAGGGTGATGGTGCAGAGCATGCACATATAATAGATGAGGTTGGAAACTGATGGAGGAGTTCAGAAGGTAAAGGAGGCAAGGGGTGTATGTGGTCATCAAGTGGAAGGAGTTGGAGACATACCAGCAAGAGGAATGGCAGCGACAACACTGTTAGAGATGATGGTTGAACAACAGGTCAGTCAAGAGGGGACTGTAGAGGAGACTACAATAGAGTGGACACCTAGTGCTACACAGGGAGAGATGACAGTCAAACTGTCATATGAAGAGGCTGAGCAGCAACTCAGTAATGAGATTACAGAAGAGAAATTTGCAACAGGGTGGCAAGTTAAGGCCACAAGAGATGGCATGGGAGATCATGGTGATCTGCTCATTTGCAGAAAGAATTTGCAGAAGAGGAGACTTCATGAACAGAGCTAGCTAGGGTAGCAGCTGGATGAGGTGATTGATGAGATCAGGAAGATGATGTTGAAGTCAGCACAAGAGACTACCAGCAAGGGGAAGCTGAGCAGAAGGGAAACTACCAGAGTAGCAACAAAGTAGCAACAACAACAACAACAACAACAAAGAGATGGAGCAGAGAGACAGCTTCGAAGAGTTGTTTGGGACCTAGGAGGATTTCAACAACCAGGGTGGAGAGATCATGAGTAGGAGCTCATGAATTTTGCAGTAGAGGAGTATGATGCAGGAGCATCTCTCCAAGCCAACCATGCACTAGACAACCAACCAACTCAATGCACACATTCAATGAGGAAAGGCTTAGCCCTTTCATGTTTTTGAATTTGAATGTGAAGGCATTCAATATTGTAAGGTTGTTAGAACCAAAAGGCCATGCCTATACGCAGGATTTAGATGTAGATAGCCTTTAATGGTGGTAAGGCTAATATCTAGATCCAATCTAGACTAGACAACCATTAATTGTAAATTCAATGTAATTGAATAGAGTAGGTAGCTTGGAGGGAAGAGCTCGAAGAGCCCCCTCATGTAAAAAGATCTTGGATCTTCTTTTGAATTAGTAAAGGTAGCAAGAGAATGGAGAAGAGAGCAGAGAGGAGGAGCCGAGACTCTGTCAAAAGTCTGAGCTCGGGAACACCTTGTAAAGGAGGCATTTGATATTAATACAAACCAGAGCAGTTTTTCCTGCATATTGTCTATGTTGTGTGAATGTCTATGTGTGTTCTATTTAAGTTGTGCATGTATGTTGTAGATGTGCGTTTACAGGGATAGATAGGTTCTTCTATCTGTAGAGTTCTTTGATTTCAGGTTGGAGTTCTTTGAGGCTTCATGCCAAGAGGTTGTGATAGAACACTACGGGTTCTGAAAGCTAGTGCATAGAGTGCACTTCCAATTCTACGTAATTTGGACAAAGACGCGCCAAGAGGGTGCACCAGCTGAAGTCTTAAACTCAGGGAAATATCTCAAGGTTACTGAACACCTTGGAGACAAGATTGTGTAGAGGAAAACAAAACAGAAGATAGAATCACTGCGACATTCTGGAAGAGCTCTGTCAGGTGGGCATTGAGCAAATGCATGGGTTGCATTGAGGAGAAGAACTCTGGTTCAACTTCATAAGGAGATAGAATCACTGAGGATTCTATAGAGCTCTACCAGGAGGGCATTGAGCATAGGCACAGAGTGATGAGGAGGAACTCTGTTGTGAGTTCATAGGGAAACATAATCGTTGAGGCTTCTGGACACTCTGCCAGGAGGGCATTGAGTAGGTGCTAGAGAACAGAAGGAAAGAACTCTTTCAAGTTCTGGAATAGAATAAGAGTTCAAGGAAGGATGTTCACAAGGTTGTTCAACACCCTGCAGACTCGGCAAGAAGTTTTCTTGAACATGTTACAGGTATGAACTAACTGAGAGGGGGGGGTGAATCAGTTAGTGTAGATTATTAACCATTTACTCTCATTTTTAACTTTGAATCATTAATCTTAGTGGCAGTGAGTCTCTACTGTGAAATCCAGAGTTATAAACATAAAACAGATAGTATAAAGAACAACAATCA
>ML780336.1:1019535-1074054 GCA_009831015.1 Picea engelmannii
TATATATATATATATATATATATATATATATATATATATATATATATATATGTACATGGAAAATCTAACAATTTGTTTGGCTGATTGAGGAATGAATTGCAGGAAGCAGAGGGTCATGGATATGGCAGTAAGGTAAGCCCATAAGAGAGACCGATTGCCTGCTGAGCCAAACTGCAAGGAATGGTATTTCCTTTTTGAGAAAGTAATTTAATCGTTAAAGTATGCACAATTCTGAAATTGTTGTGACGATGTGGTAAAGATGCAATAAGATGTATATGCATGGAAAAGCTAACAAGTTATTTGGTCGATTGAAGTTGAAAGTGCAGGAAGAAGGAGTCTTGGATATGGCAATGCTATAAGCCCATAAGGAAGGCCAATTTCCTGCTGACCAAAAATGTTATGGGAAGGAAAGTCCCATAATTATGAGTCTGGTTCCTAAGCGGGACAAATACGAAATAAAATCACGAGACTTGATAAATCTGTGGGTGACAGGTTTGCAATAAAATTCTGAAAGTTAGGATTTATGATGATGTCTCACGAAATCTTGTGTACCTGTGATACAGGTGAGAAGTAAAGATTTGTCCTGAAAGGAACAGATGAAGGCTATCAAAGCTGAAAGTGATGAACATGGCTATTGTTGAGCCATGAAAACCCTGTTATAAGCCATGATCACCTGAAAATTATTGTGTTGAGGTAACACAAGCTGGAGGGATTCCTCGATAGAGCAAGTCTGAGGGACGCCTCAACTGTAAGACTCAATAGGATCTCTAAGATTCCTATGTGAGAAAACCTTGGCAGGGCAAGATGGATCACCCGAGGGACTGTATAACAATAAAGGGGATGCTTGAGCCTAGGCTTGGAGGGTGAGTGACAGCAAGGAATAGGAGACCTTAATAATTTTTTAAAACTATTGGGATCATGCACACAGTGGGTAGTTTCCCGTGCGGAAAAACTTTGGAAGGGAAGATGAAACCATGATAGCTCTTGTGAGCTATTGAATTGGGATCATGCACCCAATGGGTACATCAAGAAGGATGATGAGCATGGATAACAAAACTACCATGTGGATACAGATCCATAAACTACAACAGATAAGTATTGTGCTCAAATTATGAAATTTTCCTTTTGAATTATGAGCAACAATAAGATGTTTTTGCACAAAATTGCGATTAATGTGCTTATTGTCCAGGAATTATTGAAGGAAGATGACGAAGATCAAGACTTCTGAAGTGTCCGAATAAGAAAGGCATGACATGTGTTTTGAGAAAGAACACCGAGGACGGTGTTCCTATAAGGGGGAGGGAATTGTAACACCCTGTTTCCCCCAAATTTGTAATTAATCCTAAGATAGGAATTACCATGCTAAAGAATGTTGAAAATGTGAATGTATGATGTGAATGGACCTTATGAAGAAGGTCAATGAATGTAAATAACATTATGAATTTATATTGCAGGACTGATGATAGGGGATGTGCTGAAAAAGAGACCATGATGGTGGTGGAAGGCACCTAGAAAGGTGGCGTTAACTTCCACCGAGAATTAATACCATATTTGGACTTCACTAGCCTAGAGAACCAAAAGCGGATCGCTGGCCCTGAATTAAATGTCTCACAGGCTGGTAGGTAGATGGCTTAATGAGGGATAGGAGGTGAACTGACCATCCATAGAGCCCTCGGGCTTGACCAGTGCGAGGGAAATCGCGCCACACACAACCTTGCAAGAGGATAAGGCGTGGGGGAGAAGTGATTAGGGGGGCAGACACAAGGGGAAGAAGAGAACTCTGGCGATATGCAGAGGGAGTGATAGCAGAGAGGAAGGAGTGTAACCTTCGCTCCTGGTCACTAGAAGACAGAGATGCAGTCTCACAGCATCGTGGTCTCAGCTCGGGGGTGGCTAGTGGTAAATCCATTGGGAGTCGCTGAGCCTACGGTTGGGTGGAAATGAGAATCCCTCTCAGTAGTTGCATAACCTCTGGTGTTACTTTATGATAAGTGTTTTGCTTTTGGCATCTTGAAATATATGTATTCTGATAATTATGCTCATAAGCTATGAAACTATGAATGTTTTCATTATAAGAATGTCTGTGTGGTATTTTGATCAATACTAGTAGTTGTATATTGTATGGAAGGACTACGTATGGCTTATGTCCTCATAAATTTGTTATTTATATGCGTACTGATCTAATTCAGAGTTCATGACTGGTTCTCGGGAGGACGATACCCTTATTAGCCTCAGATAATACCCTGGGTAAACCTCCCCATAGAGATACCCTCCCTGAAAATCCCATCAAGAACTAGGAAAGAGAACGTGAAGGTGTAAGACCTTAGTAACCCTGCACGAGGAGGAACGATCCTCTTGAAAACCTGAGATGAAAACATAAGGAAGAAGTATCGAATCGGTGGACGAGGTCTTGTCGGGAGATCTGTGGTCACTCACGACTGTCAGATCGAAGGAAGAAGCTGGAAGGTTAAGTACCTTAACCATAAATAGGTGTTGATCGATGGACGAGATTTCGTCCAGAAATTTGCGGTCACACACGATCGTTAGATTGGTAGGAGAAGGTGGGGTGTTAAATGCCTTACCACTTGGTTTCTCTGTGTCTTCGTGGGTAGCAAAGAAATCAGGACCGTAGATCCCCAAGGTCCATTGGAGTATCTGGACCATCGATTCTTCTACGTCCAGGGAGTCATGGAAGAACGCACAGTTAGGAACCTATCTGAGCCGTCAGATCTCAGCTGAAAAACCCGACAACCGTTGCGTCTGTCAGGAGTTACCCGAGGGTTAAAACCATAGTGAATAGGGATGAAAGCCCCGAAATAGATCTAGACCATCTGAACGACGGAGGCCACGTGTCGTAAGATCTCCCAATTTGGGAAATCAGGAATCGCAAGATCAGGAGTTCTGGTGACAAGAGATCGGGATGTTCCATGGTGGAAACCCCGAAGCAGTTTTGGATCATCCGATCTCNCCCATTTCGGGAAATCAGGAATCGCAAGATTGGGAGTCCTGGTGACAAGAGATCGGGATGTTCCATGGTGGAAACCCCGAAGCGGTTTTGGATCGTCCGATCTTAGGAGGCTACGTGTCGTGAGATCTCCCATTTCAGGAAATCAGGAATCGTGAGATCAGGAGTCCTGGTGACAAGAGATCAGGATGTTCCATGGTGGAAACCCCGAAGTGGTTTTGGATCGTCCGATATCGCGAGGCTACGTGTCGTGAGATCTCCCATTTCGGGAAATCAGGAATTGCGAGATTGGGAGTCCTGGTGACAAGGGATCAGGACTTTCCATGGTGGAAACCTCAGAGAAGTCATGGACCGTCCGATTTAAGGAGGCGACGAGTCGAGAGATTACCTATTTCGGGAAATCAAGAATTTGGGAGTTCCGTTGACAAGAACTTGGGCTCTCGCCTTGATAAATCCCGACCCATAATGCTGAGACGTTAGCATGTGGCTAAGTCCTGATGAACGGACGAGATTCCTTCGGGGAATCTCAGGGTTTGTAACGACCATCTGATGTGAGGAAGAGATGTCGACTTTAAGCTATGCGCATTAAGGTATGTAACGAACAGATTTGGATGGCCAGTGTCCACCCGCCCAGATCTACGTCTGAGGTTTCATTCTGGTTGGGGGGAGGTTTCATTCTCGAACGGTTGACATTAATTCACCTTGATCAACGGTGCTCAGGTGAATTCCGGACCCCCCTTGCCATTCTGCCTTTAATGAGGGGGGGGTCCTTAATAGTGTGGCGTGCGAAATGGGCCCCCCTCTTGTCATGTCGACTACTGTGTCACATTTCCCCCTACGCTACCTGTACTCCACTTAACCGCGTGACGGGGCCTATTCTCATTGGTTGTTCTCTAGCCCTGTTGGGATTTGTCCCCATTGGCCATCCGCTAGCCCTGCCGGGGTTCGACGATTGCAGAGTCGAACGATTCGACATTCCTATCGCGCCAAGTCATGAAATACAAAGAGGCTCCATGATTATTTGACCTTTGATCATGACCCACGGATTAAATGGGAGAAGACAGAGAAATAACTATCTTTCTCTAGGCCTCCGTAGGTAATTTGTGGCCTCTGATTCTGCAGAAACCAACGAAAATTTGATTATGGTAGTGGGTATGTGACATTCCCTAAATCATGGACACAAAGCCTCATTGTACTTATTTTTAAACATGGGGATAAAAAAAATCCCTCTAATTATAGACCATTATGATTAGCCCGATTTTATCCAAGCTATATGGAATTATTTTGTAAAAAATGATTACCCTTTGGCTAGAAAGTCATGGTAAAAGAGCTAAACGCCAAACCCGATTTAGTGGGGACCATCTTGTTACCCTTAGGATCATTGTTGATCTAGATTTATGAGTGGAACAAAATGAATAATAGACTGAATACAATAAATTAGAGATATGGAGAACAACAACAGATATCCAATGAACAATAAATTTTATTGAATAAATAAAATAGGATGAAACTGTAAAACTGCAGAACTGAAACAACTTGCTCGAATGGTGGTAGCTATCTTTGAGAAGATATGTGGCTACTACACGCATCTCTATGATATGAATGATTATAATGAGGCTCCATAGGCCTTTTTAACATTACTCATGAATGCAAAAACCCTATACATCCAAAAACCTAACCCTAGGAGATGAAACGCCAAAACTTATGTGGGCCCTGATGGGTAAGTTGGTACCTCAACTTCCCGGGGTCGTAACTTTTGCATATGACATCTGTTTTAGGTGTGTGATAGCCCGTTGCAAAGGTGTTTTCAAGAAATACATAATAATAATAATAATAATCCATTTTTAAGGTCACAGCCAAGCCAAACACCTAATTTGTGTATGATACCCCCTTGTTTATGGGACAAGGGACCCCCTCCGCCCAGCAATTTGATTGGTAAAGTCTACGGAGGTATACATACCCTACCCCGCTCTAAATTTGAACTTGTGACCTATTAAGAGGAAACACATGTTCTTAACCATTAGTCCCACTCAGGCTGTAGTCAAACTTAAATAATAATATTTTCCTAAACATATTATGTAGTCAAACTTTGACTTTGTCTACAGTTTTATTGTGGAAATCCAAAAAACACTATTTAGGGACCTAAAACAGCCATGGAAGTACAAAAATATACGTTGACATGAAAACTTTGAAAATAAGCCAGTTGGATTAGGTGGGCAACCACCAGTCTCCACCTGGAAGATGTGTAGGGCTTCAGATAACCCCGAAAGTGTAGAACCCACAATTACAAAGAAGTACAGAAGAACTTGATGGACTAAAAGTTGTTAAGAGGAGCCACTTGGAATAGGTGGATGGCCACCAATATCCACCTGGATCAGTCATCCCCCCTTAGGAAACAATGGTCTCCATTGCATTGATTTCCCCCGGTAGGTGAGGAAACTTTTGTTGAGTTTGGCCCCAGGTGAGCCACTTGGCTTGGTGTAGTAGTTGCACGCCTTAACGACCCGATAAATATGGATCCTCTATTGGTGAGTTCCCTTGAACTGTGTGTCCACTATCTGATCAGTGGATTCATGTTCCATGAAGTCACGGTTGAGCTATGGTAGTGTCATTTTTTTTGCAATCTCTGAGATGTCCAATAATGGTGGAAAATATGTCCAAAGGAGGTCCACATTGAACACTAGGTGAAATCCAAGGAAGGGTGAAGTGTTGAGCTCAAAATCAATGCTACCCAAAACCTTGGTGATAGTGTAGAGCCCATAGTGAAGTGGGGGGAGCTTCCTATGTTGACCTATAAGGAGCTATTTCTGCAAATGTAACTAGAACTTGTCTTCTACCTGAACCTAGTGCGGTACCCAGTGTTGATCATGGCATTGCTTGTACTTAGCATTGGATTTATGCAAAATCCCATGGACTTGTTGGCAGATGTGTTGAATCTTCTCAATGAACCCGATGGATTTGTCGGCCTTAGACTGAACATGCAAGTATTTTTCCTGTGTGGTTGCAAAATGTAGTGCAACATCAATGGGACCCACGGGTTGGAATCCCAGCCCCAACTGAAATGGGCTATGGACAGTGGAGATATGGAGAGACATGTTGTAGCTGTGATGAACATAGGGAAGACTCTCATCCCATGTAAGTGTATTCTTAGATTTGTACATGCACAGGATGTGCACACTCATCTGATTGATGACCTATGTCTGGTCATCAATTTTGGGGTAGAAATCAGTGGATTTAGTGAGCTTGGTGTCCAACAGTGACCAGAGACTAGACCAAAATATGTTGATGAACCTATTGTCCCAATCAGAGATGATGGTCTATGGTATCCCAAAATGGACCCACACTCATTCAAAGAAAATCTTGGTGGTATCTTTTGTTGTGATGCTCTTCTTGCATGCTATGAGAATGGCCATCTTCGAAAACCAATAAACTACCACAAATACACAATAATTTCCTTGCTTGGTGGATGGAAGGCCATACATGTAATCCATGGAGATGGATTCCCAAGGCCTCTCGGGAGTAGGAAGAGGGTCGTATAAGCCTTGCTTCTTGATGGTTGGATTCGAAATGGCACGGTTAGTGAAATATCTAATATACTTGTTGACATCTTATCGAATTTTTGGCCAATAAAAATGTTTCTGTAGAACGACCACAATTTTATCCATGCCAAAATGTCCTGCCATCTGACTGTAGTGATCCTCCCAAATCAGCTTTGCATTCTCACTTGCAAGAACACAAAGATGGCCCAGATGGCATAATAGTCCATCCTAAATTTGAAAATCAGTGACATTTTCACTTGTACCCAAGAGCTGATAGGTGGTGGCGAAGTCCAGATCTTGTTGATAAATTTGGGGCCACTCATATGCCTCATGCCCACATGAATGGAGCATGGTGGTGAGTGTAGCCATGGTAGGTCGACTGAGGTATTAAGTGACACGATTTTTTCTCCATGTATTATACTTGATGTTGAGATGGAATTGTTGCATGTAGGTGGACCACTTCTAATGGCGGTATTTCTGCAACTTCCCATGTATCTATATGAATTGCAGAGGCTTGTTATTAGTGTGGATGATGGTATCCTTTACCATAATGTAATGTTTCCATTGATGATAGGCTTGTACAATGGAATAGATGTCCTTGTCATAGGTGGGGTATTTCTAGATAGTATATGAGAGTGTCTCACTATGGTATGCTACCAGATGACCATGCTGAGTGAGAACTATGCTTATAGCATAGTCAGATGCATCAGTATCAATCTCAAACATTTGTTGCAGATTGGGTAAGGAGAGTACTAGAGGTGATAACATTCGATGCTTCAGATCATAAAATGCTTGTTGTTGTTCCTTCCACCATGAAAACATTTCCCTACCACTGTCCTTGGTCACTTGGCTAAGGGCCCATGCAATATGGGAGAATCCCAACATGAATCATCGGTAGAAGTTGGCAAGTCGCATAAAGATATGAAGCTTGGTTAGTGTGGTTAGGGCTGACCAGTCATAGATGACTTGGATCTTAGCTGGATCAACATGTACCCCATGCGCATCAACAATTTATCCCAAGTATTGGACCTTGTTCATGCCAAAGGAGCATTTTTCGAAGTTGGCATATAGCTTAGGCTTTCGCAGAGTGCTCAAAACCTATTGAATATGATGCATGTGCTCCTCCCAAGTTTTGTTCAAGATGAGGATGTCAGCCAAATATACCACCACAAACGAGTTGATGAAGGGTCTCAATACATCATCCATAAACCTCATTAAATTGGCTAGTGCATTTGTTAAGACAAAGGGAATGACCAGCCATTTGAAGAGACCTTCTTTAGATTTGAAAGGTGCCTTCCATACATCAATTGGTTCAATGGGAACCTGGTGGTAGCCGAACTTTAGGTCAATCTTGATGAAGAAATTTTCCCCCTTTAGTTGGTCAAGAAGGTCATCAATTATGGGAATTGGATCCTGGTTCATGACTATGATTTTGTTTAAGGATTTGTAATCAATGTAGAGCCACCAAGTCCCGTCTTTCTTCTGCACTAGTAAAATCGGGCTTTCTCAAGGGGACGAGTTGGGTCTAATGTGCCCCTTTTTAAGAATCTCTTGGATCTGACACTTGAATTCATCATTTTCCATTAGCAAGCAATGATAGACTGGTCAATTAGGCATAGTTGCATCGGGGGTTAGATCAATTGGATGCTTGACTTGGAAGTGCGTCGGTACCCCAATGGGTGAGGAGAAGATGTCTCTATACTCTTCCATGATCCTGTCCACTTTCTTCTATTGCAAAGAGAGGCTCTATGTAGAGGCCACAGATGTGGTGGAAACCTTCTTCTTAATGTGATGATAGATAAAAAAGAAGACAAACTTCTCTCTTTGTGAAATGAACTTACTATATTTCTTAGCAGAGATTAAAGAAATAGCGGTAGGCGGCACTACCTCTGGTATCCTCTACAATTGTCTACCAAAAGTAATAATAAGATTGCGCTGTCTAGACTCATAAACAAGATGTCGCTTCCAAAAATATGGTTGTCCTAAAATAACATCACAAACTTCAAGGAGATAAATATCACACAATACCTCTCCTTTGAAAGGCTTGATGACGTGTGGAAGACAACATTCTTGGTTAATGCATAGATCTGTTCCTTGGTGAAGTCAGTAGATGGTGTAGGGTTGTGAGTGTGGTGTCATTGGTAGGTCCAACTGCTTGATGACCCTTGAGGAGATCAGGTTGTTTTGACTATCGCTATAGAGAATGAAATGAAGAGGATTCCCCTTTACCCACATATGTGAGTGAAAGAGGCATTCCCCTTCCTTTGGTTCTTCTAGTTCTCTTGGTTGGACTTTGGTGGTAGAAACAATGGTAATGGGTTCATCATCGATAATATTCTTCCCTCCTTATGGATTTGATTCAGATTTAGAATCTTCCTCTGACTTGAAATCTTTCATCTCGGCCACCGGTGACTACTTGGAGTGACATTCTTTGGTGTTGTTCCAAGGGATTTTATGGTATTCAGACCATTTTCTTGTGTCCTTCGACTTCTCATTACCTTTATTGTGTTTCGGCTTGGATTGGTTGTCCTTAGAGTGTCCATATTTTCTCTGTCAATTATTTTGTGGGTGAGGGTTGCCTTTTCCCTGCTTCAGCTATGAGGATTTTTCAGATCCAAACTCTCACCTCTTCTGCTTCAATTTATGCTCAACCTTGATAGCATATCTATAAGTCATACCCAATGATGCGATGTCCAGAAACTCCATTTCTATGTGAATTTATCTATGCACAAATCCGTAGTATTTGAGCACAAGATGTTTCTCAGAGTCATTGATACCCAATTTGGTGCATAGGGTATGGAAAATATTGGTGAAATCTAGTACTGTCTAGTCCCTTTCCTGACGCAGGGTGGTCAATATTGTGTATTAGTCCTCGTAGCTTCCAACCTAGTAGTGCTATTATTTAATGGAATCCATGAAGGAATCCCAAGTGGAGGTGACAACAAATATTGCAGATTCCATTATGGCCCTTTGCTCAGAGTAAGTATCCCACTAGTCCTTAACATGGCGGACGACCTTGAGGAGTGAAAATGTAACCTTTTCCCTATCGGAAAAATTGTGGACCAAAAAATACCCTTCGAGTAGATTCAACCATTTATCTATAGTATTCACATATATCAGTCCTTCAAATAATGGAATATCAAAATTTACTTGTATCTTGAAGGGGATTGCATGGCTGCTTGATGAAGATACGTCTCCTATGGGCACCTGCCGAAGGATCTCTGCAAAGTTTTCCATCATTTAGTTCCTTTTTCGTGAAAGGGCTTCCTCGAGCAACATTTTAAAAGGATGTCCTACTCAATCATCTTTATTTTCATCCCCCATGGTTTTTTTCGAGCTCGGTGCAGTCGATATTGACAATGGTCAACTGGTTTGAGTCCCAACTTCTTGTACGTAGATCTTGTCGGGGACATGCGCAAAGAAAAATAAATGAAGAGAAAACCACTCTGATACCACTGATTCAGATTTATGAGCGGAACAAGATGAATAAAATATTGAATAAAATAACACATAGATACGAATAACAATAAAAAATAGTTAGTGAACAATAACTTCTATTGAATAAATAAAATAGGTTGAAACTGTAAAATTGCAGAACTGAAACAACTTGCTTAAATGGTGGTAGTTATCTCTGAGAAGAGATGTGGTTGCTATGAACATCCATATGATAAGAATGATTACAATGAGGCTCCATATTCCTTTTTAACATTACTCATCAATGCCAAAAACCTTAGACATCCACAAACCTAACCCTAGGAGATCAAACGCCAAACGTTATGTGGGCCCCGATGGGTAAGTTGGTACCTCAACTTCGCGGGGTTGTAACTTTTGCATACGACCTCAGTTTTAGCCATGTGATAGCCCGTTGGAAAGGATGTTTCGAGAAATACACATTATGTTGTCAAAATTTGACTCCATATACAATTTGACTGTGGAAAGCCAAAAAAACATTGTTTAGGGCCCCCAAAATAGCCCTGGAAGTACATAAAGATGTGTTGACATGAAAACTTCCAAAATAAGCCAGGTGGATTAGGTGGGAGGCCACCAGTCTCCACCTAGAATATGTGTATGGATTCATACAACCCCAAAAGTTTAGAACCCACAATTACAAAGAAGTACAGAAGAACGTGTTGAACTAAAAATTGTCAAGAGGAGCCAATTGGAATATGTGGGTGGCCACCAATATCCACCTGGATCAATTGTTGATGAGTTCTACAATACTAAAACCAATCTTTTGTGTTGCTTTTTTTACTTAAAAAAATATTTTGACAAAGTTCACAGGAAAAACATTTGGAATAGGTTGGAAGAGATAAAAGTTCCTTTCAAGTTGATGTTTGTTGCTATAAGGTTGTATGAGAACGTTATTACCAAGTTTAAGAACATTGAGGGATGATTGAAAGAAATTAATTGTAATATTGAAGGCAAGCAAGGTTTTCCATTGTCCCATACCATTTTTTGCATATACATTGACAAGTTAGAAGAGTGTTTGGAAGAAGCAGGTTGTGTCGGCCTAACTCCAGTCACTGGTATAGTCATCAATATTTTTCTTTATGTTGATGATATTGTTCATATGTAATCTCCCTTTCTAATTAATAGTTCTATAAGATCGATGTAATGGCCTAAGTGATTCTTGTAGGATATAGTCAGTGGAGAAAAAGGGAATTAATTAATTATTTAATGTCATTAGAGCGGGAAAAGTAATATTTTTAAAAGGTGACATTGAGTAATTAGGAAAAAGGGTGTTTTAAGTGACTTTGAGTTAATAAAGTCACTTTACTTTATTAAAAGGGTACAAGCATTGGAAAAGGGTCAACAAAGAAATAAAAGGAGAATGGGGGTGCCCTCTCTCATTGCATATGTTGTTTTCTAAAATGAATTTGAGAGAGCTATTGTGGATTTCTCTCTTGGTTTTGGTGGTGATACCATCCAACCTAAATGGTCATAGAGAGAAGATCACTTTGATATTTTCACAGTGATTCATTATGGTTGAGATATTCACCATTTGGGTAGTTGGGTTTTATTTCATAAAGGCCTTTTTTTATTGAAGAGAATGAGTTGGGTTGCAAATTCATTTCTTGTGTGTTGGGGTCGTGTTCTACTGGTTTATGGTTGAGTTTGAAAGATTGGTGTTGAGTTACTCCTTGTTGGGATGACTTTCCCCTCATTCTGGGAGTATTTACCTACATTTGGGCATATTCACGCGACTAGGAGAGTTAGTTTGAGTTGGGGGTCTATTTCCTTAGTTTGAGGCTGAGATTTCTTTCTATGGGAGGGCGGATTTGAGGTTTTGAGTTTGAGATCAAAGGCTGGCCAATTTTTTTGAAGTAGAGGCCAAGTTGTCTCATATAGCAGAGGTTGAACTGATTGAGAAAGGAGTCAAATCCTTTGTGGAGAAATCCGCCCTCATATGTAGTCATTTCCATTGTTGTTGGGTATGTGTTTTTGTTATAAAAAAGGTTGAACATGGGTCTGTTGTCCTATACAAGGTATATTCCTCGCCATATATGCAAAGGAAACCTACAGGAAATACATATCAGGTTCTTCTTTAATTTTTATTATATTTTTTCTTGAGCTTTTTAATTCACTTATGTTCTCTCAAACACTTAATGCAATAAATATGTTTGGCTCTCAATAAGGGTGTTATATTGTAAATATTAACATAGGGTATAAATACACATAAATTATTTGGTGAAAATTACTTGTGTGTAAATAGTTTGATGAAATATCCACATTGTTAAACTAAGTGAAAATCCCAAAAAAATAGTGGGGATTTTACAATGGTATTAGAGTTGATTTTCCTACTAGCCTGAACATTACATGGTTCTTTTATTCTTTTGAGGGATGAAACACACATTACTTACCGAAGAAGAAGGTATAGAGGAGAAAAAAACATTTTCCAAATAGATTCAGAAGAAGAGAACCAACCAGAAGTAGAAAGAGAGAGAGTCATGGGGGACATAGATGAGATACCTAAGGACAATGACAATAATATTCTAAATGATTTAACCAGGGGGCAACAACAATTGGTACAAATCATGCAATAGTTAATTTACAACACTCAAGAAAATCAAAACCATGGGCGTAACAATGGTTCAAGGGATTCCAATGGGCACAATGGGAACCATAACCATGGGGTTATAATGGGAACCATGCAGAAGGAAACAATAATAATATTCCCACACAAGTTGGCTCTAGGACTGTCGAAATAATAATTCCCAAACCTATTATGCCTCAATTCTTAGGTGATCAGCAAGAAGGAATTCATGGGCAACAAGGACAAGGTGAATATTTTAGTGATTGCTTGAGAAAGTATCTAGCTTTTGGTTATGACTTCCAGGAATCCATGTCATTATAGAACTATTGTACGATCAAATAAAGGAACAGACCAAGTGACTTCAACATGGGTCAAAAGAACATTGACCTCATGAGAAAGGTTGGGAAGCTAACCATTCCTTCCTTTGATGGCTTGAACAAGTGCATAGCTAGAGCATGGGTTCAAACATTGAACACATACTTCCAACTCAACCCTATGACGAAGTTATAAATTATTAATTCTCTACTTTGCACATAGATCAAGAGGCCCACGAGTGGTGGTATTATGGATTGGTCACTCTAGGACATGTTGACATCACATCCTATCTGGACTTCACACATAATTTGATGGAGAGGTTTGACAAGAAGGATCTAGAATTATATTTCAGAGAGTTGGCAGAAGTAAAATATATTGAGACACGGGATGCCTACATTATAGAGTTCTAGAGACTTGTGGTCACGGTGACAAATATATCCTAGTAGAGGCTACTGATGTTATTCACTAAGGGTTTATCCAAGCCACTACATGGTTGGGTGAAATCCTTCAAACCAAAGACTCCACATGATACTATCATCAGGACATGGGAGATGGAGGATGTGGTCCCAAAGAACAAAAAATTCTCCAAGCCTTTTACTCCCCAGAAGAATGAAGATAAGAAACCTTTCCAAAAAGAGTGGGTTGGAAAGGAGAACATGGACGAGGTGGCTCGTAATGAGTTGAGGATGAAGAAAATATTCTTCAGTTGAAAATAACCTTGGGAACTTGGACATAGGTGTATGGGAAAAGGAAAGGTGCACTACATAGATGTAATTTCAGATAGCGAAGAAGAAGAAGAAGGAGGGATATCCCAGCTAATGAGAAAACACAAGAGGAGGTCAATAATGGGGATATCGCCACTCTATCATGTGTCCATATATTTCACACCTTCATTATTCATGGATTAGTATAGGCGAAATGCGTCACAATATTTATTAATGGTGGGGAAACCCACAACTTCATTGACTCAGCCTTTGTGGCTAAGAGAGGTATTCCTACAATTGACTTTGAGGGGTTTGATGTAGTGGTAGTTGGTGGGTGCAACATTCCATGCACACAGAAGATTCCACAATTATGTGTAGCACTGGGAAACTACATTGTGGCCAATGATTTCTATGTATTTGAGCTACTAGACACCAATATCATATTGGGTTTCCAATGGCTTGTTTCCTTGGGAAAACATTCTATTGACTACCAAACCATGGAGTTGGAATTCAAGACATCAGATGAAAAGAAGGAGGTTTTGAGGGGCATGTCCACTATTTATCCCTGGATTGTCTCATCCAAGAGGATGGAGGGAATATTTAGGCATGGGGATCTCGCTTGTGTAGCAGAGTGTTTGATCACCACTGAGAAACTGTCAGGAAGAAACCAACAATATCATACAGAAATCAAGACATTGTTCATGACTGGATTTTTGGGAAAACACCTCCAGGGAGACTGTCCAATAGGGAATTTGAGCACACCATTGAGTTGGAGGAGGGAGAAAAACCTGTGATCACTACTTCCTATAGATATCCAAATAAATTCAAGGATGAGATCAAGAAGGATATTAAGGAACTATTGTAGATGGGACACATCAGGCCTAGCTCTATTCCATTCACTTCCTCCATAGTGTTGGTGAAGATGAAGGATGGCACCATGAGGATGGGCATCAACTATAGAGCCTTGAATAAAAATACCATAAAAAACAACTACCCCATTCCCAGGATCGATGCCTTATTGGATGAACTTCATGGGGCCGTTTGTTTTTCGAAGTTTGATCTTTGATTGGGGTACCATCATATCAGAGTCAGAGAACATGATATTCCCAAGACTAGTTTTAGGTTCCATTATGGACACTATGAGTTTTTGGTCATTCCATTTGGGTTGACCAATGCACCTGCAACATTTCAGTCCTACATGAACCACATATTAAACAACTAGTTAAGGAAGTTATTGTTGGTATTCTTTGATGATCTTCTGATATATATAACATGACGTGGGAGGAACACCTAGAGCATATGGATGATGATATTATGAGCATCATGGTGGATCAATCATTATATTCCAATGGGTCAAAGTGTGATTTTGGAATGACATAGATCCTATACTTGGGTCATGTGGTCAGTGCTCAGGGAATGCATGTGAATAGGGAGAATATCCAGGCCATATTGGATTGGCCATCACCCAAGAACCTTACACACTTGCATGGTTTCTTTGGGATATGCAGCTACTAATTGAGGTTTGTAAATGGATTCTCATAGTTGGTTGCACCACTCACATATCTCATGAATAAAGGGGAATTTAGGTGCATATAGGAGGCGTATAAGACATTTGATAGGATGAAGGAAGTGATGATCACTTTCCTAGTTTTAGCACTTCTTGATTTCACTCAACCCTTCATGCTTGAGTGAAATGCATCGGGTGAGGGGATAGGATCAGTTCTCATGCATTAAAGGAATTTGATAGCATATGAGAGTAGGAAACTCATAGATTCAGAGAGGATTTACTCCATATATGACAAGGAATTTTTTCCTATCATGCATTCCCTAAAGAAATTCAGACAATACCTTGTACATGGAAATTTTTGGTTAAGACTAACCACAATAGTTTGAGAAACTTTTTGGGGAAGAATGACTTAAATGAGACGAAATAGAAGTGGGTCAGCAAATTGCGGGAATATGAATTTGAAATAGTGTATGTGAAAGGGAAGAAGAATTTGGTTGTTGTTGCTCTCTCCAGGAAACCCAAGATATGCTCACTTGTAGATATTTTAGTTGACTATAAATCTCATCTCTTGGTAGAGTATTCCAAGAATAAATTTTATTGCAAGTTGATGGATCATAACATTCAGGATGACAGGTACAAAGTGGTGGATGACATAATCTACTACAAGGACCGAATATACTTAGTCTCTTAGTCTACATTGAAGGGAAAGATCATGAGGGCTATGCATGAAACACCCTTGGTAGGAAAACTTGCATACTTTAGAAATTACAGGAAGATCAGGGAGAGGTTCACTTCGAAGGGTCTCAAAGATGATGTACTAAGACATGTGAGGGATTTTATGACTTGTCAGTAGAACAAGTTGAAAAAGACTCATTTTGTGGGGTTACTACAACCATTACCCATCCTAGAGTAGAATTGGGAAAGCATGTCCATGGACTTTATCATAGGTTTGCCTAAAGTACATGGCAGATATTGCATATATGTGGTGGTAGACTGGTTGACCAAATTTTCACATTTATTTTCCATATCCTCAAAATACAAGGAAACATAGGTAGTGGAGTTGTTCTTTAGAGAGGTATTCAAAATCCATGGCTTGTCGAAGTACATTGTCAATGACAGAGACAGTAGGTTCTTTAGTGCATTTTGGCAGGCGTTATTCTGGTTGGATAGAAAAGAGTTGACTCCTAGCACTACTTACCACACCCAAACACATGGTCAGATAGATATTGTGAACAAGTGGCTCGAGGGGTATTTACATAGCTATGCTTATTGGAAGCATAAGGCATGGGTTAAGTGGTTGCATTTGGGGGAACAATATTATAATATCACTTATCATATGTCCATATGTCCATTGGGATGAGCCCATTCCAAGCATTATATAGATATGATTCTCCTTAATTTATTGATTTGGCATTTCGGGGTAGAAAGGCTCCCAAAGACAAGGATTGGATCCAGGAGATTCAAGACATCCTCAATGCTCTCAAGGACAATTTATAGGTGACACAAAATCAACAGAATATTTATACAGATAGGCACAAAGTTAAGTGCATTTTTGAGGTGGGTGACTTGGTATTTTTGAGATTACAACCATATAGATAGTCTTCACTGAAGAAAAGTGGTGCCAAAAATCTATAGCCCCACTTTTATGGCCCCTACAATGTGATCCGGAGAGTTGGAGAGATAGCTTATGAGATTGAGTTTCTGAAAGGAAATAAGGTCCGCAATGTGTTTCATGCTTCATTCCTCAAGAAGGAATTGGGAAAAAAGGTCACTTCTTTAGTAGAGTTATCTCCATTGTATGAGGAGGGGAAATTAGTGTTGGTTCTAGAGGACATATCAGAGGTTCGGGAAAGGAAACCATGAAACAAGGTGAGCCTATATTATGTTGTCAGGTGGAGAGAAATTTGTCGGTAAAGGATGCCACATGGGAAGGTGACCAGATATTGCACCATCCTAACTTGTAGTTGCTTGAGGACAAATAATCTTGGGAAGGGTGGATTGTAATTGTTATAACCCTAATTTGCACCAGACATGCTTACCTGGCATCAAGCCATCTCAGATTCCTTCTTTGCCAAAACACTATTGAACAACTCTTTAAAAAACCTCTTTTATAAGGGCCCATGTGCCCTACTCCATTAATGCACATGTGTACATGCTAGCTGACCTAAAACAGCCCGTGTGTACCTACAAAAGCATAAAAAAAGGAAAGTTGTCGACGGAACACACAACTTTGTGTGAGTTAACTGAAATTGCTGGCCATGCATTTGGAGGAGGAGAATAATAGTAAAGAAACTCTACCCAATTGCACATTCCCATTGTCCCAACCCTTTAGCCATCCTTGTGCAAAGAGAGATACAGAGAAAAGAAGTTGGAGGACATTTGAAGAGGATCCCAGGATCAGGTTCGTGGAGTGGTGGCCGGTCTTGACATTGTAAGTTGATTCATTAAAGTTAATAATAAAGAAATGCTTTTCCCGTCCCACTATATGAGTTCTTCATAGTTTAGTGAATATATGTTTGAATCTCTAACCCATTAATCTGTAGAACAAATGCATGTAGATTTTTTTGCTTGTTTTGTACGCAGGTCAGTCTTGGGAGGATAGCTGCTAACAAGAAATCAAGCGTGAAGAAGGATCGACATCAAATGTCTGGAACAAGGTATGTTTGTTTAACCATGTATTTGCTTAAAAGAAATGGGGATTAGATCTGGGATGGCAGTAAAAAGTAGGATTCTTTCGGTCTTATCTGCATGCATGATATAACCCTAAATGCTAGTCCATAGGGGGATTTCCCACCACAACAGAATTGGCGACCATACTGGGGAAGTCTCTAGGGTTCCTGGGAATATTTTTGGGTATTGTTAAAAGACTGGTTTTCTTTCCTGTTTTTTGAAGTTTCTACAAAGTTTGAGCTAATAGAGATTCTGGTCTTCCATACCAGCTATCTTTATTACTTTTCTTGACTGTATTTTTTTTTGAGACCCACAGAGGTACACGCGGCCTGCATAAGTTCTGCACGTGTGTACTCATTCCCTACTTTCTTACAGCCCATGTGTAAATGCTAGCTTAAGAAGTAACAGTAGCGTGTATGATTCCAAAAACATTTTGAGGCAGTCATCCTCTTCCCTATTAGAATCAGTCATTCTCAGGGGTTTTCTAGAACTCTTTTTAGTCTTTGTTGTTTGTAGTCTATAGCTTAGGGTTCACCTCAGATTAGTTTGTTCTATGATTTTTTCCTTACATTGTTTTCTTTTTCTGTCAAAGAAAGTGTCGAAGCCTTCAAGAGATCCTAGTTCTCAATATTAGTGGTCTCTTCCTAGTTTGGATTGCTTGTTTTTATTTGTTTCAGAGTGTTAGAGATACACGTGGCCTGTATAAGGCTAGCACGTGTGTACATGCCCTCTGGCTCTACACAGCTCACGTGCACACGCTTGTTGTTGCATTGTTAGCAGTGTGCTTGTGAAGGATATTTTTTGTTGAGGTTGAGGCAGTGATCCTTTCCCTTGACAAGAGTGATACCTCTCAGGTTTTTTGAATCTATGTCCTAGCAGTCAGTAGCTTAGTTTTGATCTCAGCCATAACTTTGTTTTTTCATTTAAAAGTTATCATCAAAATTTTCTTTAGGGTTTTTTGACAAGTGGGAGAGTCCTTTGTTAAGTTGCTAGTGTGTGATTTCTTGAAGTGATTATTTGCGATCTGCAATTAGGCCAGAAGTTTTTCTTGGTTTTTGACTTGTTGATATTTTTCCTTTTTGCTTTGTGAGCATTCAAATAAAAAATAAAAAAAATCTTTGATTTCTCTGTTTGGTTGAAAAGTGTTGTTTTGCATTAGTAACCAGGGAAAAGTCTTTTCTTTCATAAGTTCTTGACAGTTTGCTTAGATCATAAGTAGCTCGTAGTTGAGTGAAATCCTACTTTGAGTTTGTTGTTGAAAAGATCTTAGAAAAAAATTTAAAAATTTGAAAAGTTGTTGAAAATTTGTGTTAAGTAAAGGTTTTTGTTTCCATCTTTCTGTTCATTTTTACTTTCATCTTTCAAACATCACTAGTTTCACTTTCATACCATTTCACATAAGACAAGACATAAAATTAATGCTAAATCTAAAATTCATTAGAATTTTATGTTTGTAGGGTTAACCAACTAGTTTGGGATTAGGGGCTTGGATTAGGTTGGAGAGGAAACTCTTCAAGGCCATTAAAATCAAACATTGGATTCTAAGTTAGGGAGTGTCCAAGTCCAGTATCATGAAATTTATCCAGGACCCCCCTCTAACACAGGGGATAAACACGAGGTCACATGCAGAAAGGTAGCGGAGATAACCCCTCCAAAGCTGGACCAATCGGAGTGGAGAACACATATAGAGGGCCTGTCTTGGGATTCCGTCGATTGCATTTTCCATGGAGCTTCATGGGTCTCGAATCCGTTGACAAGTTTCAGGCTTGATACCCTGCTCATTGTGGTCTACCCGACTTTCGACTGTACCCGCCTGGTGATTGTTCGCACCCTGGCAACCTAGTTGCCTATCTTTTCTAGGGACATGCACAAGTGACTGCGGGGGTATACCGCGGTACCTAGAATATACATCAGGCCACGCTTTGCAGAGTATACCCAGAGGGTGCTTCTGTGTTCGAGTTGCACTTGCACCAGTAATTTTCTCTAGTGTTGGTTGTTGTAACTATTCTTCCAATTAATTTAGTGTTTGTCTGTCTTATCTTATAGGGACTTTTTTAGTGTGTGTTTCTTTTGAACGAATAGAACTCCCTAGAGTTTCTTTGATCTTCTCACACAGTGGAGGATCACAAGATCCACTGGTCACGAAGGATTTTTGGCTTGTTGTCATTTACACTGGAGCCACCCACGCCACCACTAAGGTGAAAGCTATACCAACAAGGGTATTTTGAAGCGACCGGGTCACAAGAAATTGTGCCCGACCAACATCTAGAGGAATCAACCGTTTTAGGCCTTGGAGCGAAAGCTTTTGGTCTAGTTGAAACCTCCACCACTGATCTTTTGGCACCCACCATTGTATCAGTTCATCCTTATGAGTGCCAGACAGTGTCGCACACAACAATGGAAGCAAATGTTGTTACTCCTTCTGGGAATTCTTCAATTCCCTCTACGATTGTCACTACAGGAGAGTTTCCACCTCCTAACCCACCGTCACTGGTCTGAGCCACCATGGTCTCGACCACCTATACATCACACAGTTGTCTGATCCCGTCTCTGGCTGCGGCCACAAACCCTCTCACACCAAGTGCGACAGGCCCTCTGTTCTCATACAGGATGCCTAGTTTAGGTACAAGTCCTATACTTTCCTACTCCACTTCACAGACTTTAGGTATAGGGGAAAGGAGATCTAATGCTCCTCTTCAAGGCCACATGGGGGGCACTTCTGCTCCCTTTAACGCTTTCCCTTATGGAGGAGATCATATACCTCCTTCGTCCCCTTCACTCGGTGGCACACACCAGCCATCCGCCAGGCCGCCTGCACACCATAGTGTATTTGGAGCAGGGAGTCAAGGACCACCTTCGCATAAAATGCCAGTAGGTTTAACACCATTTTCTTTGTTCGATGTGTTTGGTAACAATGCCTTCTTGTCCGCTGATTTCCTGACTGGGGGAAATCCCGGTTTCGAACAACCTATTCCTATGTAGGGTACTATTCCTGCACAGGGGGTACACCCAGGAACTTCTTCCACATCAGGGTCATGGAATTCTTGGCAGGGATCTGTTCCCTTGTCAGGAATGCCAATCTAGGGTAATTATTTTCACAAACAATGGAACCCCGGACAAAGTACTCTGTCTATCCCCACAGGACTGACATGGGGCAACCCTTCCCAAAGTCCTTCGAATGTAATGCATGCCCAACCATCTATGTCCTATTTTGGAAATCAGCCGATGATGTCTCCTCACACGCAGAATCCATACATTGTCCATGGCCATGGTTTTTACCAGAACCCAGGCCAACAGCCAAACTTTTCCTGGCAACCTGGTGCCAGTCAAACTCTAGGCCCCTTTTTCCCAGGTTATCATCAACAACCCAAACTACCCTTCCTAGAAACCTTGCATTTGCCAGACTTGACAAGGTTGTTGAATGACCCTATCTGTCACGATCCATGTTGGCCTCCTATGCCGACGAAGTTTCCTTTAAACATCCCAAAGTTTGAAGCCAAACCTAACAAAGATCCAACAGATCATGTGACTACCTTCCATCTTTGGTGCTCATCTAACTCGTTGAAAGATGACTCCATACAGTTGTGATTGTTTCAACGTACTCTCATTGGGAGTGTCGCGAAATGGTACACTGAGCTCAATCTCTCAAGATACTCTTCCTTCGATGAACTGGCGATGGATTTCCTAAATCGTTTCCAGTTACCTGTGAGATACGACGCTGGCACCGAATTGTAGGCCAATTTCTCACAAAAAAAAACCGGACCATATCTCTGATCACATCCAAGAATGGAGACACAGAAAGACTTTAATTAAGGTACCAGTCCCACCAGCATTCTTGCTTGAGTGGTTCCTTAAGTCTTTGGTCCCACAGTTATCCAAAGACGTCGCGACGTCGGGAGTATTCTCCAAAGAAGATTCCATCATGAGAGCTCAACAACTTCGGCTAATCTATTCTCAGTCTAGTTTATTATACGATTATACGAGAACTTGCCAGATGTTCCACACTCAATAATTGATAAAACCAGACAGAGAGTTGGACCACATGCCGATGGTATTGTTGGATCAACACAAGCAAAGCCCGCTGAGAAATTAACGAAGCAGTTGCAACAATTGTCTATACAACGCAGAGCGACCAGCCAAACTATTGCTTTGGTTGCTCCCTCTACCAAAATGTCGGATGTACACACAGTGAAATCGAATAATCCAAAGGCCACCCAACAGCCTAAAGGAAATAAAAAACAACGAAAGAAGGGTAAGGGGGATAAAAAACCTACCGATAATGCTAGTGGGGACAAAACTGAGAAACAAAAGGTGAGGTATCCTTGCAACTTGTGCACGGAAGACCACCCGACCCATCTATGTCCTCGGCTTGCAGAAGCCCAAAATTTTTTTACGCAACAACAACCTACTGTGTTAACCAATCCATTTCAACATGGGAAAAATCTAACCCTACCCTCTGCAAGCATGGAAGTAGGAATCCAAGGACCCTCTCTGTCTTTGAATAACCCCGCATCCACGAATGTATATATGGTAAAGGGTGATGCTTTTATATCAACTAGAGTGCATGACTATAGTAAACCAAGCACTTCTGAGAAGGCCAAAGAAGCCAAACTCCCATCTCTTCCTCTACAGATTGATAAGACGTTGGGGGAAACAATGACACGCATCCCCAAAGGAACATTCAAAAAATATTCTCACAACCCAAATGCAAGGGCCACCCAGAACTATTCTATGGTGGAAGATTTATCACAAACCCCTTGTGCGATGTCCACTTTGGAGGTCCTCCAAAGATGCCCTTCCCAGAGGAAAGCCTTGTTAACCTCTTTAGGATCTACCGAGACTTGTAATCTAGGTACAATCATGTTGGATACAACCGACTTAAGACCTCATCTTCCTTACCACATAGCGTTTCAGATAGTAGTGGCTTATCCCATGAAAACTTTTACTCGTAATATCTTCTGCACAGTGGTTGATGAGGGAACCTCGACATGTGTTATGTCGTTGGCATGTTGGGAGGCCATTGGCTAGCCCGTTTTGTCTCTGTCACACACTCTCCTCACTACTTTCGATGATCGTTTGTTCTGACCACATGGTATCATTCCCTCTTTCCCCGTCCAATTAGGAGGGAAGATTGTGTGTGACCAGGTAGAAGTAGTCGATGCACCCCTTGACTATAACCTCTTGTTAGGGAGGAGTTGGAATTATGCCATGCAATCTGTGGTTGCTACAGTTTTTCAGGTCTTGTTGTTTCCACAAGAGGGCCGGATTGTGACCATAGATCAATTGTCTTTCTCCAAACCTAACCCTTCATTGGGGGCATCCACAGTCCCTATGATTGATAATCCTCAACCAGGCGTTGTCAAGATAGGGGTTGGTTTGTTCCCATCTTTGATGGGAACCTTCGATTACCTACCCTCTCAAGGAGATATCAAGTTTATATCCAGTCACCATAAAGTTGAGATTTTTCAAGTTTCGTCGTTCCGCACAACTTACTTCAACAATCTGTGGATACTTTCTTCCCCATCGGCCACGATGGATGGAAAAGGGCACCCGGGCATGTCTATGCCCTTGTTTGTAGTTGAAGTAGCGTACTCTTTAGTCCAGCAAACTTCATCCAATATAGATCCAACTCCTGCACAAGATTTCGATCCACTTCTAGAGCCTATTTGGGCTCAGGGTTCTCTCGCTGACACCGATTCATTAGACTTAGTCTTTCCCTCTGATGAAGCTATAATTGAAGCAATGACTAGTTCGAACAAACCTTGGGAATATCTTCATCACAGATCATACTTTCTCCCAGAGTTAAGCATAATCGAAGCCAGAGAATTCACCTTGACTATGACGGGAGATAGGTATTGTCCTATTAATCCCTTAGCTACACACGAGGTTTATGCTAAGGGTAATATGGAAACCATCGTTGAAACATTACCGATCAATATCTCCCGAAACCCTAGCATCGTGGAGAATGTTTTTGTCGGAGATGACTGCTCCCTCGGAGAGATTCAAATCTACACAGATCTTTTTAAATAATTTCGTGATGTTTTTGCCTAGTCTTACGAGGAAATGCCAGGCATCGATCCAAAAATAGTTGAACATGAAATCACAACTTATCTAGATGCCAAGCCTGTCCGGTAGAAGCTTCGTCCATTTAACCCCAAGAAAGCAACAACCATTAAGGTTGAGGTTGAGAAACTGCTAAAAGCCAGTTTTATCTATCCTATCCATTTGACCCAATGGGTGTCAAACCCCGTTCCGGTCAATAAAAAACAAGGTTCGTGTATGTACAGACTTCCGTGATTTGAATAAGGCATGTCTAAAAGAAAATTTTCCCACACCATTCATCGACCAGATCATTGATGAATGTGTCGATTGCTAGGCCTTCTCTTTCATGGACAGTTTTTCAGGATATAATCAAATAAAAATCAAACCTGAAGACAACAAAAAATGGCATTTATTTGTCCTTGGGGTACATTCGCGTAATGTAAGATGCCTTTTGGTCTCAAAAATGATAGAGTGACCTTTCAACGGGCCATGTCTTTTTCTTTCCATGACCTCAAGAATATAGTCGAGGCCTATTTAGATGATTTATCATCTCAATCTCACAAAAGAACAGATCATCCCACACACCTCTGACTTATCTTTGAGCGTTGTCGCTACTTCCGGATTTGCTTGAATCCAAACAAGTGCAGCTTTTGCGTAACATCAAGATGTTTGTTAGGTTTCATAGTGTCAACAACAGGGATCATGGTTGATCCTCTCAAGGTTGAGGCAATAATTCAGTTGCCCCCCCCACGCACAATCCTTCAACTTCAGAGTCTACAGGGCAAGGCGAATTTTTTAAGATGCTTCATTGCTAACTATGGTGAGATCACCAAGGGATTTATGAGCTTACTTAAGAAATACATAATTTTTTATTGGGATGATGCTGCTCAATTCTCTTTCACCAAATTGAAACATGCAATCACAACTGCCCCTCTACTCTGGCCACCTAACTATAAGAAGGATTTCTTATTATATCTGGCTGCAATAGAGTCAACCATTGGCATGGTCTTACTTCAAGAAGATGACTTGTTCTCAGAATATGTCATGTATTACCTGAGCGAAGGCCTCGTAGGACTGGAACTCAATTATTCTCATATCGAAAAACTTTCGTTGGCAGCAGTCCATGATGTTCAACGGTTCTGCCATTATGTTTTGTTTCACAAGACCATCGTCAATGCTGTTAGAATCCATTTCAGTACATGTTGACACGACGGGTAATAGGTGGAAAGATCAGTAGATGTATAGTCGTCCTCCAGGAGTTTGACGAAATCCAAAAAGTCATTGGTCTTCGCAGAACTTATTTCAGAACTTCTGGTTGAGTCAAGTGATCTTGTTCCTGAAGAGTCACCTATCAGAGGAGATATGTTTTTTATCACCTCTTCGGATCCCTGGTATGAAGATATACTTATCTATCTTCAGACTTTGAAGTGCCCCACCTCTGCTTCTTGTGATGAGCGTCTTTGCATATGCCATCAGACTAAGAATTATCTCATACTCGATGATACATTGTATCGAAGAGGTGTAGACTGCATCCTGCACTGATGTCTCACTCACGAAGAAGCAATTATCATGCTTAACGATTTCCATAATGGTGCCTGTGGCAATCATTTGTTTGGGTTGGAAACATCCCAAAAGATTCTACGAGTAGGTTACTTCTGGCTGACACTTATCAAAGATTGTATTGAATTGGTCAATAAGTGCTACCCATGCCAAATCTTCTCTCGAAATATGAGGGCACATCTCGCTCCCATGTTCCTGTCATCACAGTTGGTCCTTCCACCAAGTGGGGTATTGATTACACTACGTGAAACCCTCCTTCAGCAAAGGGGCACCATTATATCATCGTAGATGTAGACTACTTCACAAAGTGGGTTGAAACTATGCCAACGTTTAAAGATGATGGAGAGACTGCAACTCTCTTTTTATTCAATCAGATAATAGAAAGGTTCGACATCCCAAGGGAGATTGTCACTAACCATGGAAGTCACTTTCAGAACCAGATGATGACTAAGTTAACATCAAATCTTGGGTTATGGAAAGAACATTCATCACCCTACTACCCCCAAGAAAATGGTCAGGTGGAAGCTGTAAACAAATCTCTTAATACCATCCTACAACAAACAATCAACTCAACCAAGTCAAATTGGCATTTGATGTTATACTTGGAATTATGGGCCTACCGAACGTTTGTTAAGACTACAACTAGTTTCTCACCTTTTCAACTCGTATATGGGCTGGAAGTTTCCTTGTCTATCGAATGTCAGATCCTGTCCCTAAAGTTGGCAATACAATTATTGCCAGACACTTCTCCACTTGAAGAATGGTTAGTATACCTTGAGCAGCTCAATGAGCAGCGTCATGATGCATCCCTGGCCAATGAGGCTCACAAGAATAAAGTCAAGTTTCAGTATGATAGTTCTGTTCGTCCTCAGATTTTCTTTGAAGGAGACCTCGTCCTGGTCTATGACCAAGATAAGGACCCCCTGGGGGCAAGAAAATTCAAACCCATGTGGTTCGGACCTTTCATCATAAAAGAGATTTTGAAAAAGGGCGCTTATCATCTGGTTGAATTTGAATGGAATGCTTTGGAGGAGCCTAGAAATGGGCTCTACCTCAAGAAGTGTTACTCATAGGTAGGTCACTGTGGGTAACTTTTTGTAACATATGTATAGTCTTTGTACTATTACTTTCTAGTTTCTTTTAGTGTTATGAACGTGTCGTTGATGTTATCTTCATCACTGTGGCAGATGTCAAGTGATTCTGAAGTGTTCATTGGGTATGCAGACGGTGCTAGCCGACACACTTGGAGGATTGCCTCTGCAGCTTGGGTAATCTTTACACCTCAAGGCCAATTATTATCTTCTGGAGGTATATGCTTAGGTGACACCACAAACAATGTCGTCGAGTATAGTGCAGTTATTGAGTTGCTTCATGACTCTTTGTCATTTGGTATCTCTCATCTCTGGGTCTATCTCGATGCTCAGCTGGTTGTGTCTTAGTTAAATAGAGTATACCGGGTTTATGATCTGACTTTACACCGACGATTCCTTAGGGTACGTCTCTTAGAACGAAACTTTGATTATATTACATATTTTCATGATCCGAGGAGATTAAACCAAGTTACATATACTCTAGCTAATCAAATTTTAGACTAGCATCTTGCACACATATGAAAGAACATTCACATAAATATGTAAATACATTTTTTTCACACATGATCCATAAAACACAAAAGACATAAAAATCCATATATAATATCATAGAGTAACTAGAGTACACAGACGGACACAAGCACCTCAAAAATATGACCAATAATGAGTCACGGGACTTATGCCCTCAAAATATATATACAAGTAGTGCCCATGGCATGTGAAATGTCTAACTAAGGTTAGGGCCTGTGAGCCCTATTATACTGATCCACAACATTGCCTAAACACTGAAACAACCGGACCCACGTCCGTGGTGCCCCCACTACATGAGGCTACATAGATTGTGGTAGGTCCTTAATCTCTACCATAGGGACCGTGCGAGTGAGGGTAGTAAAGTTTTGCTCGACTCATATTAATACCCTCTCAGCCTCCCTAGCTAGAAGATCTCCTGCTACTGTTGGTCCCCCTGCGGTGGCAAGTGCGGCCCCTGGCCGAGGATGACGCCTGTTCATCGTGTAGTCAGCGGGTCGCACTGGTCCCACATTTTCACACAACGAACATAGATCCATCAAATACTCTGGTATAACAAAAAAATGATATATATAACAAAAACAACATAAAAATTACATATGTTTAACCATGTATTCGACGGTCGGTGAAAAACAAAAAAAAAAATCCGAGGATCAACTTGAGCATGTAGGTTAGGTTTCTACCCTGAATTTTGTATCTCATTGTATTTTTTCTTTGCCATAGGATCAATCCCATCAGGTTGCAACACAAAACCATCATAGCTACTTTAGCAGTGTCGCAACTTGGTGGTAGAGCTTACCGGAACATGGATGCCCTAGGTAGATCCTGGTTGCATTATGGTATCCATGCTGTGTCTAATCATTGTAGTCTCGAGAGTACTTGTTGTTTTTCCGGATTACAAGTTTGAGCCTCATTTTCATGATTCCTTTTCACTCTTGACCTCACCCTCGGGACTCCCAAAAGATATAACGGGTCTTCTTTTAAGCCCTTTTTAGACCCTCTAAACATGAAAAGATTGTTGAGCGATCTTGTGTCCTTTCATGCTCGTTAAACTGAAATTTGAAGTCATGTTTGTCTGGCGGTAGTTTACCCCTTTTTCGTTCTGGACGGTCAACTATACGAACAAAGGTATACTCTATAGAACTTCAGTTCTCTAGAAGAGTACCCTCAGGTATAATTTTACCCCCTTTTCAGGCCTGAGGGACTAAACTTATGAAAAAGGAACCCCCTTGGAGACCATAGTTAAGCTCTTTTCAGACTCCCTAAAATTGAAAAGATCGTCGAGTGACCTTATTCTTTCACACTAGTTAAACTGGTCTAGAAGAACATTCCTGACAGAGTCCATAGTTAAGATTTTTTCAGAATCCTTAAAAATGAAAAAATGGCTGAGTGAGCTTGTCCTTATCACACTAGTTAAAATGGTTTTGAATATATGTCTTTTCGGTGCTATTTTACCCCTTTTTCGAACCGACTAGACTATCTTTGAAAAAGGTACCCCACTGGAGTATCCTTTTACATTTTTTCAGACTCTCTAAATATGAAACACCGTCGATCTTACCTTCTCTGGACTCGTTAAACTTACATTGAAGGATGTTAACATTGTGTGTTTTGTTAATCGCATTTGCATACCCGCATCTTTGGCCTAATGTCGGCACCATGTTGCTCTCAACTGAACCATCTGAAGCATGCCTTATACGCAAGCCTTGTAGCATTTTGCCTCTGCGTCTTGACACCTTTGGCCCCTAGAGGATTTTTTCTGAGCTTCCTTTTCTTTCATATGTCTCTTTGCCCTGAACATCCTTGTGTTCCGTGTGCTTGGAACTAGTATGTTTGTGAGACTCGATTCTCCTTTGTAATGTAACATTCTTTTATTCTTTTTCCAAAATTATTGAAAAAAGACAAAAAAAAATCAAATATACCCCAAAAAGAGGAAGGGAAAAGTATTTTTTTTATTGGCAACATAATGAGTCACCCTTGGATAAAGCACATCTGTCTGTTTGATCATCAAACAGTAGGATTTAAAATCACCTTAGGAAGATTTTCTCGCTACATAGAGCTGTGTCCTCCTCCATTTGGTTATTCTTCCAAACATATGGAGAGTTTGTGTTGCCTCCTGCCTCATAAACTTATGTTAATGCCATGATGTCTGAGTCTCATCATTTGTCGTGTTGTTGTCCAGGGGAAGTTTGTCACCAAGCCTAAGTCGACCCCTCTGCATTGTCTCTTGCCCTCATACCCGGCCATCCTGAATGTCCAATCAAGTCCTTGTTCGAAATCAATGAAGCCTTCAATCCGATCATCAAGATTATCTAGTCCATGACCTACAAGCCATCAAAGACCTCTGGGTAGTGTAGTCGTACACTCATATTACACTCCTACTTGGATTTTTGAAGATTTTGAAGTTGTTGCTCGAGCTCTGAAGACCTCATCTCTAGCCATCAAGTCGTGTCAGCTTCTAGAAGATGGATACTCTATATGTATATCTTTTTGATTTCGATATGTAGCTCTGATGTGTATTGTTCATGGCTACACTTTATATAGTTATTTGACATGGATCTAGAGTGTATTTGATTGGTAGGCATGATTCTATTTTATGTCGAGCATGGGTATGCCCACCTCGGTGAGACATTTGTGATTTTGAGACGACGCCTCCTGGTTCTTGGTTCCTGGGATCACCTGGTCAGCACATCAATAAAGATTGGTAATGTATTTCGGCCATCAGATGCTCTTATGACCTCACACATTAGGGGGCATCTGTTATAACCCTAATTTGCACTAGACATGCTTACCTGGCATCAAGCCATATCAGATTCCTTCTTTTCCAAAACACTACTGAACAACTCTTTAAAAAACATCTTTTATAAGGGCCCACGCGCCCTACTCCATTACTGCACACGTGTACACGCTATATGACCTAAAACAACGCGCGTGTATCTACAAAAGCATGAAAAAAGGAAAGTTGTCGACGGAACACACAACTTTGGGTGAGTTAACTGAAACTCTCGGCCATGCATGGCCAAGGGTTTGTCCAAATACCTATCTTCTTCTAGCCTATAAAAGAAGGGTTAGGGGTCCCATTTGGAGGAGGAGAAAATAGTAAATAAACTCTACCCAATTGCACATTCCCATTGTCCCAACCCTTTAGTAATCCTTGTGCAAAGAGAGATACAGAGCAAAGAAGTTGGAGGACATGTGAAGAGGAGCCTAGGATCAGGTTCACGGAGAGGTGGCCGGTCTCAACATTGTAAGTTGATTCATTAAAGTTAATAATAAAGAAATGTTTTTCCCATCCCACTATATGAGTGCTTCATAGTTTAGTGAATATATGTTTGAATCTCTAACCCATTAATCTATAAAACAAATTCATGTAGAGTTTGTTGTTTGTTTTGTATGCAGGTCAGTCATGGGAGGATAGCTGCTAGCAAGCAATCAAGTGTGAAGAAGGATTGACATCGAACGTCCGAAACAATGTATGTTCATTTAACCATGTATTTTCTTAAAAGAAATGGGGATTAGATATGGGATGACAGTAAAAGCTAGGATTCTTTCGGTCTTATCTGCATGCATGATATAACCCTAGATGCTAGTCCATAGGGGGATTTCCCACCACAACAATAATGTCCTTTTCCAATTAATAATTCCAGGAGATCGATGTAATAGCCTAAGATATTTCCATAGCCTATAGTCAAATGAGAAAAAGGGAATTAATTATTTATTTAATCTCATCGAAGCAAGAAAACTAATCTTTTTAAAAGGTGAAATTGAGTAATTAGGAAAAAGGGTGTTCTAAGTGACTTTGAGTTAACAACGTCTCTTTACTTTATTAAAAGGATAAAAAGGTCATAAAAGGGTCAATGAGAAAATAAAAGGAGAATGAGGGCGTCCTCTCTCATTATGCATATGTTATTTTCTAAAACAAATTTGAGAGAGATCTTGTGGCTTTGGCCCTTGGGACAAAAAAATCTAGAGAGAAGAAAATTGATTTTTGTGGTGAGACCATCCACCATAGCTGGTCATAGAGAGAATATAACTTTGATTTTCATGGTGCTTCATTATGGTCAAGATATGCATCATTTGTTAGTTGGGCTTTTTTTCACAGAGGTCATTTTTTATTAAAGAGGACAAGTTTGATTGAAGCCACATTTTTGTGTGTTGGGGTCATGTTCTACTAGTTTGTGGTCAATTTTCCCATAGTGGGGATGAGTTACTCCTTTCTGGGATGAATTTCTCCTCATCCTGGGCATATTTACCTGCATCTGAGTGTATTTCTGTAGTTGGGTGAGTTAGTTTGATTTAGGTTCTTATTTCCTTATTTTGAGGTAGAGTTTCTTGCAAAGTGGCTGAGATTTCTTGTTGTGGGAGGGTGGATTTGAAGTGTTGAGGCTGAGATCAAAGACTAGTCTATCTTTCTAAAGTAGAGGTCGAGTTTTTTCTATTGCAGAGGTTGAACTGATAGAGATAGGGTTTGAATCCTTTGTGGAGGAGGTCAACCTCATATGTAGTCGTTTCCACTGCTATTGGGGACATGTTGTTGTTGTAGAAAAGGTTGAACGTGGGTTTGTTGTCATCTACATGCCATATTCCTCACCATATTTGCAAAGGAAACCTACAGGAAATACATAGCATGTTCTTATTTAATTGTTGTTATATTATTTTTTGAGTTCTATAATGTACTTTTGTTGTCTCAAACACTTAATGCAATAAATATCTTTGCCTCTCAATATGGGTGTTATATTGTAAATCTCAGAAGAGGGTATAAATACACATAAATTGTTTGGTGGAAATCACTTGTGTGTAAACGGTTTGATGAAATATCCGCATTGTTAAATTAAGTGAAAATAGAAAAACAACAGTGTGGATTTTACATCTTATGGCGAGGAGTCCCCACGATCTTGGAGAGAAACTAAGAATACTCAAGGATTTTCCTCCAATATGGGTATGACTATTAGTACTAACAAAAAAAAAGTCATGATCATTAAATCCAATCAGATCACATATGATACTTTCGTATATGACAACAACAACTTGGAGGAAGCGACTTCGTACGAATATATTGAAATCAATATTCACCACAAGCTCAATTGGAATTATAGGATTGATAAAAGGATAAATGGTGTAACAACCCTAGTTAAATAATTAATTGTAATAGTTAAATAATTGTTTAAAGTATATTAAGTTTAATTGATTAATTAATTATTTATCTTGAATTATTAATAGTTTAATGTATATTAATTAATTGATTAATTAATTAATTACCTCATTAAATATTTGGGTAATGAATTTAAGTTTAATAAATTTTAATTTATTAAAAGGAAACTTAACATATCGAAGGATGGAACCATTAAGGAGAAGGGGATAAGGTGGTTGGCATTGAATGGAGGGATAAGGTGGTTGGAATTGAATGGAGAGATAAGGTGGGTGATTCTTAATGAAATGAAGAGACGTTGAATGGGAAAGGGGAGTTATGAGGGGGAAAAACACTCGGGGAGAAGGGGACTTTGGAGGGAGCATTATTTTGAGAGGAGGAGACTGTATTGGGGCATTTGTTTTTGAGGGGATATTTTTTTTAGGAGATTGGAAGACTGTATTACGGTTTTTGGCTAGAGAAGCTTGTGGAAGGACTGTTACAAGGGGGGGTACCTGTTGCTGGGAGTTTTGGGCTTGGGGGCCAGGAATCCTTACGAAATCCTAGAGCTAGGGAGCCAGAGAGGCTCTGTTCCTAGTTGGCTGGGTGGTTAGACGGTTTTGGGCAGTGCATCAAGCAGAGCATCACGCAGAGTTTCATAACAACGATAGCATCAATTAGAGGTATGTATTTTCATTTTTCTGCTGTGTTATATAATTTATTATGACCTGCTCATAAAATTTAATTAAGATGAATGGTTATATGTTGGTTATGAAATTGTGAAGATGTTAGGATAGCATTTCTCTAATTTAATTTATGTTTTATAATTAAATTTATATTTTATAAGGCTTTGTATAAAGAGGCCTTACACATGGTATCAGATCCCTAGTTTAAAATTTGGGGCCAAGGGCCTACCTATCCACCCATCCTCTTGACTCTAGGATAAATGTCATACCTTATGATACTAAATCAACCATGAAAACCTGGACTTGCAACCTTGAAACCCTTACATCCCTTTAACAACAAAAAATATATATATATATAACCTACATCCCTTTAACAACTAAAAGAACCCAGAAAACCATAGAAACTGTTGTAAGACGAAGGGGTAGGTGGTACAAAAGAACCCCAAGATGTCCTTAATCTATGAGAACCAACACCTGTTCACCTGCAAACCTGTTAAAAAAAAAAAATTTGTAAGAAACCTCATAAAAGATAGATGAGCTTTTCTTAAAAAAAAAAAAAATGTTGTTTTTTTTTATATATACAGATCTACTTAATTATTTTTTTTATTTACTTACTTTTCTAAATAAAACTAGTATTATAAAGTATGTTTAAAAAATATATTTATATTAAAACAAAAACACACACACACACACAAAAAAAAAAAACAATATTTAAACCAACATGTAACCAAGAGTCGTGGGATATAGTGGTCGATGGGAATGGAACCTAGACCTTCCAAATAAAGAAAAGAGCAAATAAATAAAAATAAAAATGAACCTGCAAACCCTAACCTAAAGAAGGCACCCAACGACCAAACTAGACCAAGCCTAACACCTAAGCACAAAACCAAGCCAAGCGCATACACCAAGCACAAATAGGTAGCATAGGTGTTCACTACTCGAAATATGAGTTTTGAATTGCATACTGGAACCTTGTTACAACATTCATACATCTGGTCATGAGGATGCAACAAAATTTTTAGATCAAATATACATGCAAATTATGCATCACATACCATACCAAACTTAGCAACGAAAGCAAATCATTGTTATGGAAAACCGTCACTGTATACTATTCTCAGAAATCGGCCCACAAGACAGCAAAGATTAAGGAACGTTGTATACTCTAGGATGGTATTTGGAAGAATTTTAGCAGTGGAAGACCTGAAGCCACACCACCATACAAAGAAACTAGCAAACGATATCTAGGACAACAATCAGAAGAACGCATTTGCTTGTCGTATTACCCTGCAGATTTTGACAGTGATGATAGAGATATGATCAGTGAGAAAGAGGCAAAGACCCAATGACAAATCCAAGGGAGATGGAGAGCCACACACCTATAGCCATCAACAAAACAAGTCAATTACCAAAATAACTACATACAAACTAGTGCCCATAAGAAAACACCAACATACAATACGAGTTAGCAACAACATACGAAATTAAGCCAAAAATTGAGTCAAAGCCAGTACCCAAGCTCCAGCTATATGTCACATGGAGGAAGAGCCCACAAGGAAGAAAGTTATTTCACTACGCTTTTGCTCCGTGGCCAAGCTTGAGGTTTGAAGGCCAAGCTTCAAGCTCAAAGTCCCTGAGCTAGCACCTGCAACACAACACAAGTTGGTAAAGACTGAGAGCCTAAGAACCAGGCATCAAGTCACATAGGGAGGAGCTCATGAGGGGGGGGGGAAGGGTTGTGCTACGCGTCCAGGGAGGAGCCCGCAGTCCAGGGCCAAAGCCACAGGGAGGAGCCCGCAGGCCAGGGCCAAAGCCATAGGGAGGATCCTGCAGGAACCAAGTCTGCAGACCAGGGCCAAAGGCATCAAGGCGAGACCTCCGACAGTCACTCTGGAACAACTTACCGCTGCACCATCCATGAGAATGAAAGTGGGGTGTAGGTTTAGGTTAAGGAGAGCGAGAGGAAATGAGGGCAGGGCACGTGGGCTTCATGCGTGCCCGCACTTTATTTTATTCTATTTTTTTATTATTATTTTAATTTATATTATTTTTTTTTGTCGTAATGATTATTTGATTATCGTAATTTATTTATATATATATATTATTTTTTTTATTTTTTATTTATTTTTATTAAATATTCTTATAAAATTAAATTTTAAATTTTAATTGCTTATATTTAGTTTAAACTTTAATTATTTAAGAATGTTATATGTTTTAAATATTTTATGTTATAAGAAAACATTAAATTAAATATTATATGTTTTAAAATAAAATTGAAGTAATTATGATTAATCAAGGTAATTGGGTATGTTTTATTATTATAATTAATATGATTAATTAAAAGTAATTAATCATTAGAATAGAATCACTAATTAATCATTAGTAATTAATGTTTAAATTATATTTAAATTATATTTAATTTTATGATTCATGTTTAATTTAAAACTAGTTAAAGCAACTAATTAAATTGTTTAAGCGAAAAGTTTAAGGACTTGGCCCAAGATAGGCGTGAGGGGGCTTCGTGCACACTGGGAAGGTAAGTTAGAGGAATAGGCTAGTGTGGTACAGTGCTAGCGTAACTACCAGGTGAGAGGGTCAATAGTATTCTTAGGCGAATACATCAAGCTTAGACGCTTTAACCCTAACCTAGCCACTTCCCCTAAAGAGAGTAACGTATGTTTACAGACAAGTAAACAAAACTTACACCTAACCTTGTTTTCTAGTTTAAGTTGTGCAAATGTGAAATGTCCTAGACTCACCCTGATGAACTTTGGTTGATGCAGATTCAAGTATACATGATGGTTAGGATGAGAGGAAATCAAGGCAGAGGGGCATCAACGCAAAGACCACCAGCGCCACCACCACCATCGCCTGAATTAGCTCTCATTCTATGCTCTTTAGAGGCCATAAATGAGACTTTAAAGGGGCATCAACTAGCAGGGATCGAAGTAGAAACCCCACCATCTAGAATGGGTAATCCTAAAGCGTCGAGGGATTCAGGGGGAGGGCCTCCACCTGAAGAAATCACTAGAGAACTGCAGAAGATCAAACTTCTAGAATTTGTTGGGGGTCGTGCCAGTGAATGCATAGAGGCATGGTTGGAAGGCATGACAAGGTGTTTCACCTTAAGAGACTATGCCTCCACATCTAAGGCGAAGATAGCAATTTTTCAGTTGAGAGACAGTGCCTTGAATTGGTGGGGCAACCTGGAGAGGAAATTGCACCTTACCCCGGACACTGTCTCTTAGGAACTTTTTGAGGAAAGGTTTCGAATGAAATATCTACCAGCTTACTACGAGGAACAACAAGTGGGAGCATTTCATGGTCTAGTACAAGGAAACAGGACCATAGAAGAATATGAGATCAGGTTTATGGAATTGGTCAAATATGTTTCATACATGGATAATGATCAATGACAGGCAGAACACTTTGTCTATGGGTTAAACCCTAAGATAAGGGCCATGGTGCGGATGTGGAAACCATCTTCGGTAGCAGAAGAAGTTGAAAATGCACGTTATGCTAAGGAACACATGAACTTAAATGGAGGTACAAGATCAACCTTTCCGCATCGTCCTGGATTCGTGGGGAAGGCCCCTAAGACATTTCCCAGGGGAGGGGACTCAAGGCCCCTCCATATGGTAATAGAGTCACACCAAGGATAGTCTCCACAAGAATTTGAATGGTAGCGAGTGCAGCATTTCGTTCATCACCAACAACGCAGGCAGGTCCACGACCATCTCAGGGAGCAGCTAGTAGAGGCGGGGTTTCCAGGGGAAGGAACTCATTTCAGAGATCGTCAGAAAGAAGTACGCAAGTTCAATCTTGGGTTACATGTTGGGGATGTGGAGGACCCCATTACCAGCATGACTGCCTAGAGTTACAATCAGGATTTGTGCATAGAGAAGGAAAGGCCCCGATGGGAAGAGCAAGTGGTAGCCACTAGATTTATGCAGCAGTTAATAATCCCCAGGAAGAACATCAATCCACGGTGGTGGAATCGTCAGGTACGCTAAATCATATCAATGTTAAAATTTTATTTGATTCTAGTGCTACAGATAGTTTCATTTCACCATCTGCATTAGAAAAAAGTGGGTTGGAAGCCTATGAGCACGATGACTTTAAACAAGTCAAGATGGCTTCGAGTGAAAAAAAAGCGATATGACCTAGCATTGATAATTGTCTAGTAGACCTGGGAGTGTGTACTACCAGGTTGAAGGCATGCGTCATTGCCCTCGGAACATATGACCTAATCATTAGAATGGATTGGTTAGAATCCCATCAAGCTATGGTAGATTGTTTCACAAAAAGGGTGCCTTGTGTTGACGACGAAGGAAGGCCAGTAGAGATCCATGGTGTACGGAGAAAGGTGTCTCTACGATTTATCTCAACTATGAAGGTTAAACGGTGCATGAGGCAAGGGTGTCGACTTTATGTAGTGGAAGAAGTGAGTGAAAGGAAAGGACCCTCCTTGGATCAGTTCCCGACATTGTTAGAATTTAAGGATGTTTTTCCGAACAAGTTCCAGGGTTACCTCCTAAGAGGGAGCTTGATTTTACTATTGAGATAAAACCTAGTGCAGAACCAATTTCCAAGACTCCATATAGGATGACAGCGCCAGAGCTTTGTGAGTTGCAAATGCAGTTGAAAGAGTTACTCGACATAGGAATAATAAGGCCTAGTGTCTCACCTTGGGGTGCACTAGTAATTTTTGTAAAGAAGAAGGATGGTTCCTTACGACTGTGTATAGATTACAGAGACTTGAACCGTGCTACAGTGAAAAATAGGTACCCAATGCCATGAATAGATGATCTCTTCAATCAGATGAAAGGAGAAGTGGTATTCTCAAAGATTGATTTGCGATTAGGGTATCACCAATTAAGGATTAAGGAAAGCGATATTCCTAAAACTGCCTTTCGAACTCGGTTTGGGCATTACGAGTTCGTGGTAGTACCTTTTGGGTTAACCAATGTGCCAACAGTATTCATGAGCCTCATGAATAGCGTATTCCAGAAGTACTTAGACCGTTTTGTACAAGTCTGTCTATATGACATCCTCATCTATTCCAAAAATGAAAGAGAGCACGAGGAATACTTGCGAGTGGTGTTGTCCTGCCTTAGAGAGAACAAATTGTATGGGAAGTTTTCAAAGTGTTCCTTGTTCCAAAAATAAATTCACTATTTAGGTCATATCATTTCTGGCGAAGGAATCTCTGTGGACCTAGAAAAGGTAAAGGCCATTATGGAATGGCCAGTGTTGAAAAATGCTCATGAGGTGAGAAGCTTCATGGGGCTATCAGGTTACTATCGGGGATTTGTGGAAGGGTTCTCTAAAATAGAGAAACCTATCACCACTTTATAGTGCAAGGGGGTCAGGTATGAATGGACAGAAGAATGTGATAGTGCATTCATCGAGCTTAAGAGGTTACTAACTAGTGCGCCAATTCTACGAGTGCCAGATATGGAAAAGGACTTTATAGTCTATACGGATGCCTCGAAGCAAGGGTTGGGGGCCGTGCTAATGTAGGATGGAAGAGTGATAGCTTATGCATCGAGGAAGTTGAAGAAACACGATGAGATTTATGCTACTTATGATTTAGAGTTGGCAGCTGTAATGCTAGCTCTGAAACTTTGGAGGCACTATCTAGTGCGGCGAAACTTTGAGCTCAAAATGGACCATCAAAGTTTAAAACATCTCTTCACTCAAAGGGATCTGAATGCCAGGAAAAGATGATGGAGTGAGTTCATGAGTGAGTACGATTTTGGTATTTCTTATATCAAGGGAAAAGAAAATGTGGTCGTGGATGCCTTGCGTAGGAGACCACGTGTCTTCTCCTTGGTACCCTTAAAGGTCAATTTGAGGGAACATGTGTTGACGCAACTCCTTGGAGACAATTGGTATTTAAAGGTTACCTCAAACCTCCAGAACAGGAGGCAATTAGATCCTAAGTATGAAGGATATAGTCTGGAAGCAGACAAACTATTGAGATATCGAGGAAGGATGTACATCCCTGAAAGTGGGGATATTTGAAGCATCATAATGAAGGAAGCCTATAAAGCACTTTATTGTGCGCATCCGGGTGTGAAGAAAATGTACGCAGACATGAGGAGGCTCTTCTTCTGGGTAGGCATGAAACACGATGTAGTCCATTTCATCACCAAGTGCCTAGAGTGTCAACAAGTGAAAGCCGACCACCATCACCCGACAGGTTTCCTACAACCACATGATGTTCCTATGACCAAGTGGGAAGTCATTTCTATGGATTTTGTTGTGGGGTTGCTGCTAACATCTCATAGACACAATGCCATTCTTGTGATAGTTGATAACTTAACCAAGAGTGCTCATTTTATTCCGGTTAGAGACACTTATAATGTTACTGATGTGGCATGCGTGTTTGTAAGTGAGGTCATCCATTTTCATGAGATACCTAAGAAGATAATTTCAGATAGGGACTCCATATTCACTTCTAGTTTTTGGACAAGTTTGTAGTCAGCGTTGGGGACTCACTTGAACTGAAGCACAACTTATCATCCTGAAATAGATGGGAAAGCTGAGAGAGTAAATCAAGTCATGGAAGACATGCTTAGGATGTATTTCATGGATAATCAAACCCATTGGGAGAAGTACCTACCTTTGGTAGAGTTCACCTACAATAACAATTTTCATAGCTCCATCGGAATGCCACCCTATGAAGCTCTGTATGGAAGGTCATGAAGAATGCCATTGAGTTGGGAGAGGTTAGAAGACCGAGTAACAGTTGGGCCAGAATTGATTCAAGAGATGGAGGAATAGGTGATTCAGATTAGGCAGAGACTAAAGGAAGCACAAGATAGACAGAAAAGTTATGAAGATGCACACAAGACTGACTGAAGTTATAAAGTGGGAGATCAGGTTTTCATTCATATCAGGCCTAATAACAGTACCATACAGTTCGGGAAGGGGACAAAGTTTTCACCTTGATTTATAGGACCATTCAAAATCCAAGAGAAAATTGGACCCGTCGCCTATTGTCTCGTACTGCCACCCCACTTGCATAAAACTCATAATGTTTTTCATGTATATGTTCTATGTCATTATGTTGCTGATGAATCACATAAACTAAATTGGAAGGAATTGTAGGTATCAGACGTCAGAACCCTCACAGTAGAACTGTTACGCATATTGGACCATAGAGTTCGACAACTCAGGAACCGTCTGGTAGACCAAGTTAAAGTCTAGTGGGACAAGTTTAGTCCAGGATCTGCTACTTGGGAGGATGCTGAGACGTTATGACAAAATTATCCCTCTTTTTTTTTTTACCACCTCGAGAATATGTTCTTGAAGGTTGGGTGTATGTAACGCCACCTTTTGACTTAGACAACTAGGATTACCTGAGGCCTAAACACCTTTATTTTCTATTCACAGTGAAACTATTAAATGATACACTTGAACTTTTAAGACGTATGAACCTTTATGAATGTTTAAACGTATTTGAATAATGATGGATATGATGCGATATATTCTGAGAATTTAAATTTTATGAATATTTAAATGTTATTGATGATGATGGATATGATGCGATATATTGTGAGAATTTAAATTTTATGAATATTTAAATGTTATTGATGATGATGGATATGATGTGATCTACTATGTGAATGTAAATTCTATGAATGTTTAAGTGTTATTGATGATGAAGGATATGATGTGATATATTGTGTGAATGTGAATCCTATGAAGATTTAAATGTTATTTGAATGATATTGGATATGATGCAATCCATTATGTAAATGATAATTCTATGAATGGGTGTCGTTAATTGAATTATGGGATATTATGAGATCTATTTCTAACTTGAAAACTTTGATGTTAAAGTTGTTGGTACACGAGTACCGAATTGAAATTATGGTTGTATGCAATTACATTATGATAATGCATAGATATGTATGAGTTTGTGTTACAGACTAATCTATAGGTTATTGGGCTATGAGATAGCCAAGGGATAATGATGATGAAAGTGGATGTCATGACCACTGGCCGAGAAACAATATGGTATGAATATTTGTATGTGAAATTATATTGGTTTGGATACATTGCTATGATATGTGGACCAGTGCAGGATTTCAAGAGGTGAAACTTCCCAAAACCGAATAAACGATGACAAAACTCCCAACAACATGGTGCCACTGTATATTCCATGGTAGGGTGTGGACACTAGTCCTATTAGGAGGGGTGGAGGCATTTCCCATCATGTATCCTCCGAAACCTAGAGTCATGGGAGGATGATGTTAGCTCACACTCCCCTAGACATGTGATGATGACTGTCAGTTGTCTGTTGGGTAAGCTTGGTCAAGATAGTGACACTTCCACTTAGAGGTTCTATTTGGATTTAGGTCAATATAGTTGACGATCCAAGATAGTCCAACAGAGGAAGGATAGGAATGGAAGATGGAAGTAAGTTAGGGAGGAAGGATGAGTAGAAATAGTTGAAAGTGTATGGAGATTTGTCTTATGGTGGAATTTATTGTTTTTCCTTATGAAAAGAAAAGTGTATATATGAATATTCATAATTACTTAACTAAACTACAATTGTCTAAATAACATTGTTGAGCTAGATAATTGTAATTAAATGATTTCACAAACATTTGATTGGGTTATTGTCTTTTATAAAATGAATAGTCTTGTTGAATGGATTGAATGCATACAAAAATTACTATAGAGATGATAGTTATTGTTATTAGTACATGCACGAGACTTGTATGTACTAGCTACACATGCATTTCTTGCACATGTACACTAGTATGTATGAGTTTTCTTGGCTTACATACTAATAATGTCGGTTATTTGTTATGAATGTGTGAACCATGTGTCTTTTCCCTTGTATCATAAAATACTTTAACTTAGGGGTGAAGTTTCCTGAAGGGTGGGTGTATGTAACAACCCTAGTTAAATAATTAATTGTCATAGTTAAATAATTGTTTAAAGTATATTAAGTTTAATTAATTAATTAATTAATTGTCCTGAATTATTAATTGTTTAATGTATATTAATTAATTGATTAATCAATTAATTAACTCATTAAATATTTGGGTAATGAATTTAAGTTTAATAAATTTTGATTTATGAAAAGAAAATTTAACATATCGAAGGATGGAACCATTAAGGAGAAGGGGATAAGGTGGTTGGCATTGAATGGAGGGATAAGGTGGTTGGCATTGAATGGAGAGATAAGGTGGGTGTGTCTTAATGAAATGAAGAGACAGTGAATGGGAAAGGGGCATTATGAGGGGGAAAAACACTCAGGGAGAAGGGGACTTTGGAGGGAGCATTATTTTGAGAGGAGGAGACTATATTGGGGCATTTTTTTTGAGGGGATATTTTTTTTAGGAGATTGGAAGACTGTATTACGGGTTTTGGCTGGAGAAGCTTGTGTAGGGACTGTTACAAGGGGGGGCACTTGTAGCTGGGAGTTTTGTGCTCGGGGGCCAGGAATCCTTATGGAATCCTGGAGCTAGGGAGCCAGAGAGGCTCTGTTCCTAGTTAACTGGGTGGTTAGGCAGTTTTGGGCAGTGCATCAAGTAGAACATCAGGTAGAGTTGCATAACAACGATAACATCAGTTAGAGGTATGTATTTTCATTTTTCTGTTGTGTTATATAATTTATTATGATCTTCTCATAAAATTTAATTAAGATGAATGGTTATATGTTGGTTATGAAATTGTGAAGATGTTAGGATAGCATTTCTCTAATTAAATTTATGTTTTATAATTAAATTTATATTTTATAAGGCTCTGTAGGAAGAGGCCTTACAAATGGAGGATGGAAAGCTTATTGTGGGCTTGAAAACAATTGCAAATCAACCGATATTTGGATATGGGATAAGAAAAAATGCCTCTTTGATAATCTTGTTACTCCTATTATTCTATATGGATGTGATGTTTGGGGATGCAGTATCTCTGAAGAATCATGGAGAAAGATAGAGAAAATCCAAACGAATTTATAACCTATAATCTCAAAATTAGAGGAAATACACCCTATCCTATCTTATCCTATCCTCCTCTTAGAGGCAAGTCTTTCCCCCATTGAGAGAACGACTATGACTAGATAGCTAATGTATACGAACAAGTCAAACAACATGGAAGACAAGAGGATTCCTACAATTTCTTCAAACTCCAACCATAACCACCTTCAACTCAAGCGGGGATGGAATAAAAATTCCCAGTCTTGGCTAAACCATTCAGGAATCATGGAAGATACCATTTTGTAGAATAAGGATATTGTTAAAAATATTATTAAATCAAAATTTAGGGAGAAAATGTGGTGTGATAAAGAGTTAGAGGAAAAATGAAAATTAAGGTATTATAAGGAGGTAATCAACCCTAATCTAGAAGATCAAACTTATCTCTCTATTTTGACAAGTGTAAAGAAAAAAATAAGCATTGCTAAAATAAGAACAAATTCTCATGAGCTCCATAGTGAAACCGAGTGTTGGTTAATTCCTAAAACACCATAGGACGAAAAAGTGTGTCACCCTTGTGACACTAAGAGGGTTGAAGATAAAAATCACTTTCTCTTAGATTGTCCATCGTATACCCAAATTAGATCTCAATTTCAAAATATTTGTCACACTACTAGCCTTCCTAACCTTTTAACTCAACAAAACTATGGTCATCTTGGAAAGTTTCTCTTAATGTTTTTGGAGCACAAAAACAAAATTCTAAAGAATTGCAAGTAATCCCTTATCTTCTTAAGGTACGATAGATTCTCAATAAACACTAATCATCATCATCGTCATCAACACCATCGTATAAATTTGTAATTTTTTAATATTAAAATGTATTTTAAATTATTTGTTTATAATTATTAGATGTATAAATATTTTTACATATATCCAATTCACACATAATATCTATAATTACATGCATCCAAACTAATATATAAAAAATAAATATATAATAATACTACGATAATTATTAATATAAACGTAGTCATACATTCCGTTCAATAAATCATGCATATTTTAATATTAATCATTAGACACAATTTAATACTTTTTAAATCATTAGACACAATTTAATACTTTTTAACTCAATCAATAATAGTATATATTTTATGTAAAATATGTAAATCTATATCATATTCATCTCGCCAAGAATATGGATTCCACCAATAACTCTCCCTTAAACACTTTCAACTATATATTGATACTATGATTAGTCTCGCGATACCATTTTATAATGTTTACTAAGAATAATAAAACTATCCATCATTTACCTTGGATATCATTTGGGTTGTTTTCTTTTTATTTTTTTGGTACAATCTTCACTATTATAAGTACACAATTGTACACCGATAAAGTCTCCTTCTCCCATTGTATGTGATTTCAACTTGTTAAGCGATTACACGGTGGCTCTTTTCGATGGCGCTGCGAAGTCCAGTGGAGGTTGCTGTGGGGCGGGGGTATCTTCAAAACCCACCCGAATAGGACCACCATGTGGTTCTTAAACTGTGGAGAAGGCACAAACAATAAGGTCGAGATCCTGGGCTTATGGGCCTCTCTCTATCTCGCCTCCTGCTGGTTTCTTAGTCACATCCACGTCCTTGGTGATTCGCGTATAATCATTGACTAGATCTCCCAAAAATCCAAGCTCCAAACAGTCCAAAACAATAGCTGGAAGGATAAAACGATGGCGCTGCTAAGATCCTTCACTGATGTCAAATTTCACCATATTCCCAGATCTTTCAATGGTGAGGCGGATGCCCTCTCAAAGAGGGCTTTAAGCGAGGTGGTTGGCAGGCTCTCGATTTTCCACAAGGATAGTGGGATAGTGAGTCCCATATCCTCTATTAATGTATTTGAATGAGGTGGGCTGGATAGCTTTTCTTTTGCCTTTTGTGATTGTTTGGATTGGCCTCTCGCTCTTTTGTATTTTCTGCTGGTATGTATTTCCCTTTGGGGACTATGGTTTATGTTGACGATCCTATCTGTGAGGGTGCTGTCTTAGTTGGTACAGCTGACAGACAGATTTGTAAAGAAATTTATACTTTATATAAATCTGAGTAATTTTCTCGTGGAATAAAAAGTACACAATTGTACACAATTTTATATTTTGTACACGTTGAAAATGGTTACATAGAACAACACAATTATTCATTATCGATTATATTTGATATCATTTGGGTTGTATTTCTTTTTATATTTTTAGTACCATCTTCAATATTATAACTACATAAAATTATATACATGTTTAAAATAAAGGAAATTAATATTATTAAACATAATTATAATTATAATTATATTATAATTTAAACTTTATGTATAAAAAAAAATGTTTAATTTTATTAAATTTGATATCATTTGGGTTGTATTTCTTTTTATATTTTTAGTACCATCTTCAATATTATAACTACATAAAATTATATACATGTTTAAAATAAAGGAAATTAATATTATTAAACATAATTATAATTATAATTATATTATAATTTAAACTTTATGTATAAAAAAAATGTTTAATTTTATTAGATTAGATCATTAAAATTGAATTGAATTTATAATTTATGAAATTATTTATACATATATAACAATAAAAACATAATTATTAAAAAAATATATAATCATACATTTTCACTTTCTCTCTCTCTTTCATATTATATATATATATATAATAACCATCTATATTTTTCTCATACAATAAGATCTTTAAAGTAAAGATTATAATGACGTAAAGATTATAGTGATGATATCACAATGAAGGAAAACATCACCAATAAAATTCTATAATGAGAAAATGTAAATCTCCGAAATTTTAGGAAGAACATAAATCCGTATTCAATATATAGTTGTGTTCTCGTTAATATGGTCAAATCTTCAACTTTAATAAGAATATTCTATGTATTATATCTATGATAGATATATATTATTATTATTAATGGAATATCTATGATAGATATATATTATTATTTTAAATGGCATATCTATGATAATATTGGTTTTATGATTTAATTTTCTTTCGTGCTAATAAGATTGTGATACCACAAATTTGGAATTGAGTTATGTCATCATCACATTCTATATTCTTTAGATTTATGTCATCATATTCTATATTGATAATATTGGTTTTATGATTTAATTTTCTTTAGCGCTAATAAAATTGTGATACTACAAATTTGGAATTGATTTATGTCATCATCACATTCTATATTTTATAGAATTGATTTATGTCATCATCACATTCTATATTTTATAGAGTTATGTCATCATATTCTATATTGAGACAATATTTTTAATTTATGTATTTAAAAAAATTAGAGTTTTTTTAGTTTGTAAATTTTATTACTTGCTAAAAATAGTAATGTACATATAGTTTGAGTACATTTGACAGGGTTTTCATTGAGGGAAACCAACTTATCACAACAATTGTTTAAGTTTATTGGCTCCTCAAGGATTCACAAAATAGGATAGTCTGAAAATAGATATGTTGTCTGAACATTTTGACAAAACAACTAGACTATCATAAAATGTGGAGAATAGACTAGAACCAAAACTTGGAGTGAAACTAGAAACTGTAATAAAAAATACTACAATTAATCATTATGCAGAGTATGTCCCTAATGAGAAGTTTTTCCTAATGGGAGAGGAATGGGTTCACGAAGCAGGATAGTGTCTAGAGCAGTCATACCGAGAACCGAGATTTGAAGAACCGAGCTTCCTTGCATCACCATGATCCATGAGAAGTGTCCATGGAGTTGTTCAATGTTAAACTTCAAGTTTGTCATATCGTTGCACATTTTGAAGACGAGATTGAGCAAAGTATCTTTGGAAAGGTAATTGAGTGGAGTCTGATAATTCATGTCTTCCATGTTGGTGTGAGACGAGCTAGAAGGTCAAGAAGAAGAAAGGTGGCCCAAAGGAGAATTTGGAGGTGGCATTTAGCCAAAATTACGGACCATATAATCTGGAAACTCCTCAACGACTAGGAAGATCCATGTTTCCATGGATTCCAAATCTGATTGGGCTTGAGGAGCATGGGAAGGAGAATTTTCGGTTGCATGGCCTGTGAAGCTTAAAGAAAACCCTACTTCATTATGACGAGTGTTTCGCCTACCCTAAGAGGAGCGAGCTCGCTCACGCATTCTGGACCCAAAAGTAAAGGTGAGACTGACAAAGATCGAGCACTAGCATTGTGACAAGATATGACATATACTCTAAGAGGGTGATACGCTCAAGACCGATAACGAAAAATATTTCCTCCCTGTGATGAATAAACTAGCTCATAACGAGGAGCAAAGGCCTAAGCATTGAATTTGGAATTGTAGAAAACGAGGGGGCAGTAAAGAGCCATAATTGCTCTGTCCTCAAACATACCAGATACCTCTTGGATGGTGTTCATCCCTTGTATATGAAACATGGGCTAGAATCTCCCATTAATCTCAACAAGACTGGAAATAATTAACAAAGGAGGGTGTTGGTGAGTGTGCCTCTAGGTGACACTCCCTCTGCATGATATGAGCAGGGTCATTGTTAGAATGACACCCCATCTAGGGAAAAAATTATCTTCTTTCCAAGTTGATGCATTCTAGAAGAACGAGGTGCAGTGTAAACTAAGAATAGCTACATTCCAGATCGGTATTGGCCCTACTCACCCCAATATTGGCTAATTTTTCATCCACCTTGTTGGTGTCTTTTTGTACATGCAAAGAAATTAGAACCATGTTGTTTAAAAGTAGAGACTTGAGAAGCTCTAGGTTGTTGAGCAGACACAAACTAGGGGAGAATTTTGTTGGTTCTTATCCATTAATGACATGGGTGAGGAGAGATATAAATACCTATGTGTCACCTTCAATGATTATCTTGTTATACCCGAGGGAGTTGGCATTTTGGATGCTCTTGAGGAGGGCCCATAATTCTAGAGTGTTGTTTGTGTCATGGCCTAAGTTTCATGCAAGAATATGGAGGATATCCCCCTTTTCATCCCTGAAGACTACACTATACCCAGCGGGTCCTCGGTTTCCTTTAGAAGAACGATCAGAGTTCATCTTGACGAATCCCGAAGGAGGTCTTTTCCACAAAGAAGAGTTGATAGTTGAGATTGGGTGGGAGATTTGTGAGGTCTGATCTTGAGGCAGAGGTTCCAATTTTGGAGATCATGCTATTCACGACTGTCACATTTGAATTCGTCTTCAGTCTTGTAATGTCCCCAACTAGGCTAGGTGGAAATATTATGTTTTATGTCCCAAAATTGTTATTTCATCTTATGTGAATGTGCCAAACACTTGTATAATGGTTTTTTTAACTTCTTACAAATATTTTTCTCATATAGGAATATTTTCAAACACATTGCATGCATCCATTACACAGAAAATAGAGTAGATAACCATGGCATCTTATTATGGATGGAAACTCCCAAAATAAATACAATGATATATAATGGTTGTAAGAACAACTGCAGAATAATCCTAAGCACACAAATCTAATGGCTGCGAGGAAGTTGGACAATCTACTACATAATCAATACAAAAAAACATGGAATGATTCCAATCTATGATGTCCATTAATCCAAGGCTCTCCAATCCCTACACTTCTCTATTCCAGTAATGTTTGATCTGTAAGAGGGCCTCCAATATATTCTGAAACCCTCACAAACCCGATCTTGAAAAATTGTTCAATCCCTAATTTGCAAAGGTTCTGGCTGGACAACTGGGGGATGTCTAGAGGGTCCTTGCGAGACAAATCATGTTCAACCCGTGAGGGTGTCTCCTTCCACAGTTATGTGAAACCCTCCTGGAACCTACAGATATGATGACCGGCCTCCTCCAAAAAAATGTCGCAAATACCCTACACAACTTATATGGAAGGGTTTTGCTAAACCCTAACAAAACAATGGCTCCAAGAGCACTCGAAAATGAGAAATCAAATGATAATGCTAAAGAGAAGGGTTACCCCTCTACTATTCATTCCTTCTTACCTTCTAGATATTTCTCCTTTTTGACTAAATCAAACCTTCACTTTATTTTCCCTCCAATTCCATTTGAATATAATTTAATTTTTTTAATGTCACTTTTAGGATTTATCATTCTTCTTACCTACTGACACCAAATAAACCTCCTTGACTCCATTTTTCCTTGTTGACTATAGCCTACATGAGTCATATAGGCTATTGAGTCATCCTTCATCATGATCAATTGGAAGGGGACATTATAGTCCTCCCTTCCCATGATTTATTGTCCTCATGAAACTCTAGATCAGGGTGTTGTAAGATCTCCTCTCCTTCCCAGGTAGAATCTTCTATGGGAAATCCTCTTCATATCACCTAATACTCTCGAATGACCCTCCTCAGTACCTGTTCCCTGACATCAAAAATCCTCTCAAGAGCTAGAACCAATTGTCCTTGCTCATCTACTGGAGGAAGATTTTCCGAAGCGGTGACCTGTTTTCTAAATTCCTTCTTGATGTATGATACATTTAAAGTATAGTGGATCTTTATACCCTTTGGTAGCTCCATCTCGTATGTTGCTTCCCCAATTATCATGACCACTCTATAGGGTCCATAAAAGAAAGGATTCAACTTCTCTACACAAATCTTCTTTAATGATGACTGTATGTAAGGATGCAATATGAGAAATAATATATCTATAACCTCAAAGTTGCATTCTACCCTGTTCATATCCACATACATCTTCTATTGATTCTAAGTGGCATGTGAGTTCTCCTTCAAGACTCTCAATATGTTCGAGCTTTCCTATAACCATTCTTTTGCCTTGGGAGTTCAACTCTCTCCAAATTTCAAATCCACAACAGATGGAACTTCATATCCATGGAATGCCCTAAATGGGCTCATCTCGATGGACATGTGATGGGTGGTTTTTTAGCAATGCTCCCCAATATGCAACCACTTTATCCATGTTTGTTGTTTCCCTAACACATATTTCCTCAGGTACCCCTCGATCCATTTGTTTACTATCTCGTTCTTCCCGTCTATATAGGGGTGATAGCTAGTACTAGGTGCCAACTCTATCCTAGATAACCTGAATAGTTCCTACCAAAATGTAATAAGAAACCTGCTATCCCAGTCACTAACTATGTTCCTCAGAAGACCATGGAGTCTGAACACCTCCCTGAAGAAAAAATATGCTACATGAGATGTGCTTTACTCTATAGGAATGGAAAATAAGTGCACATATTCATTTAATTTGTTCACTACCATGTAGATATAGTCCTTGCCCTATACCTTTGGAAATCATATGGTGAAGTCCATGGAAATTATATCCCACTTCTTCTCCGAAATTGACAATGGTCGAAGTAGTCCTGCAGGACATGTTGACAAGGCATGCACTCCCACACATGATTAAGTACACCCCCCTTGAGACCATTCCAAGAGAATCTCTCCCTCACTTGCATATATGTCTTTAGATACCCCTGGTTGCCTCTGAGTAGTGTGTCATGTACTACCCTCAAAATAGTATCCTTGAGTGTCAACTCGGGGACAAGATAGATCGTGTCTTTCTAGTAGATGATGTCATCCACTACCTTGTATCTGTCATCCTGAATACTTCCCTCCATCAGGTCACAAGAAAAGGTATTCTTGGAGTATTCCACTAAGCGAATGGACTTCCAATTGTTGATATATATGGCATGGATAATGATACAAGTCTCCTGGATAAGGCAGAAACAATTATATTCTTCTTCCCCTTTACATACTCAATGTCAAAATCATGTTCCTACACCTTACTCACCCATTTTTTCTCCCTCTCATTTAGGTCCCACTGCTCCGAGAAATATCTCAAGTTGTTGTGGTCAATCCTAACCACAAAGTGTCCTCCTACCAGGTATTATTTGAATTTTTTCATTGCATGGATGATGTCCAACATCTCCTTATCATATATCAGATAAAACTTCCCAGGCTCCCTTAGATTTCTTCTCTCAAAATCTATCGAATGTTGGTTTTTTATCAATACTTCTCCTATCCCCTCACTGGATGCGTCACACTAAAGGACAAAAGGATACGTGAAATATGGGAGTGATAATATTGGGAAAGTGTTCATCACCCTCTTCATTATTTTGAATGCTACCTATTCATCCTCTAGACATCAAAACGCCCCCTTCTTGGTGAGGTATTCCAATGGAACATCCAATTGTGAAAATCCTTTTACAAAGAACCTATAATAGCTACATATCCTTAAGAATCCTCATAGATATTTGAGTGACCTAGGGGTGGGCCAGTGTAAGATGGTCTGGATATTCTCCTGATGCACCTTTACTCCGTCAACACCAATCACATGCCCCAAATAGAGGATCTTTGTCAACCCGAACTTGCACTTTGTCACCTTGGCAAAAATCATTTGCTCCTCCATAATGGTGAGAATCTCATCCACATGCTTTATATTTTCCTCCCATGTCCTAATGTAGATTAGAATCTCATCAAAGAACAACAGTAAGAACTTCCTCAACTATTTTTTGAAGATATGGCCCATGCATGAATAAAGATAGTTGGTGCATTAGTCAACTTGAAGGGCATGGCTAGAAACTCATAGTGGCCATAGTGACACTTGAATGTTGTTCTATGGATATCCTCCTCTCTGACCTGGATCTGGTGGTATCCTGATCGTAGATAAACCTTTGAGAAGTACACTTCCCCATGCATCTCATCAATCCTAGGTATTGGGTATTTGTTTTTTATGGTATTCTTGTTTATTTCCCTATAGTGTATGCACATCCTCATAGTGCCATATTTTTTCTTCACAAGTACATCTAAAAAAGAAAAAGGACTAGAGATAGGGTTGATATGTCCCATATCTATCAACTCCTTTATGGCCTTCTCTATTTTTTCCTTGAATCTCTTTGGATTCTTATAGGGGGTGTTGATCATGGGCTTCGACCCCTCTTCTAGTTCAATGGCATGCTCAAATACTATGTCAGGTGGTCTCCTTGCTGGCAATAGTTCAAACACTATTTCATGCTTTCCAAGAAATGCTTGGATATTCGTTGGGTCATGTTGATGTTCCTATGATGGTTTATCCATGGTGATCAACACTCTGCTACACAAGCCACCTCCCCATGTCTAAAACAGGACTCCATGCACTGGTTAGATAGATCCTGGGGGAACCTTTCAACATACCTCTTAGGATGACTCACTTTCCACCCTTATCCTAGAAATCCATCCTCATGTCCTGATAATTCATGAGGATATATCCCAATCAGTACAACCACTGAAATCCTAGCACCACTTAAGTATCTTCTAAATCCACAACATAAAATTCATCGATCAACTTATAATTTCCCATTGTTACTTCCAATACACTAATCCTATGAGTACACATCATGTTGTATCCATCCTCTACTACCATATTGAATCCCTCTAAATCCTTCACATGGATTTTTCTCCTGGTGACAAGTGTAACATCAATGAAGTTGTGGGTGGCTCCACCATCAACCAATGGTGTAACCCTCTACCCCTTGGGGATATCCTTCAAATGGTCACTCCCTTGGGGATATCCTGCAATGGTTTCTTCTCTATAGCATGTGATGTCTCACCACTATCCTGTCCAATACCTTCATCATCATCATCATCATCCTCATCGTAAACTACCTCAATGTAATGAAATTTACCTTTTCCCATACATTGATGACCCGACTCCCATGAATATTTTCAACTGAAGAAATGTTTCTTCCTCCTTAGTTCTCTTCAATTATTCTCATCCATCCTCTCCTTCCCTATCCATGTCTTATGGGGAAACTTTATCTCCTTACCACCTTGAGGGGTGAAGATTTTTTTGGTACCTTCTTGGAGAATGCATCTCTCATGTCCTTGGTTCTCATGATGGCCTCCTGTAGTGTGGTTGGCATAAATTCCTTCACCCTTCCTCTCATGGGTTCAGCTAGATCCTCCGTGAATAGAATCACCAACCTTTGCTGAGAAATATCTATCATGATAACTGCCACCCTATGACAATATGTGATGTCATATTATGGTGTACCTATCTATCTAAATTGTGCCAACTCCCTGAAGTGTATCTCAAGGTCCTTCTTGTCGAACCTATCCATCGAAATCTGAGTGAAGTCCAAATATGAAGCGATGTTGGAATGCACTAATGTCACCATCCCATGATACCACCATTCATGAGATTATCCTTCCTAGTGGAGGGTGGCATACTTAATTGCTTCTGCCTTGGTCATTGAGTTAATTTGAGGGTAAGTGTCCAACTTATGTACCCATGCTCTAGCCGTGATCTTGGTAGACCCATAAAAGGGTGGCATAGTCAACCTTCCCACCTTGTGTGTGAGGTCAAAGTTCTATTGGCTCTACACTCCTCTATTCCACTCACTAGGTCACATAAGTCATTATAGGAAATTTTGTCGCGGATATATTCATCTATCATCTCATACTCGTTGTATGAGGTGTTCATATCAAGACCTTCATCCGGTTTCTCTTTTTCTCTTATAGGTTTCCATATCAATAACTGTGGTAATAAGGGCCTAGGGATCCTTAGGCTCCCACTCTAAGTTGGAGTATGGTTATTTCTACTCTTTGTATGTATCTTGTAATCCCAATGGGATTTAGTGGGTCCACATTGACCTGGACCACTCGTATTCCCATGTTGTCCCAACAGCTATGTTAGCAACTCAAGGGTCTATTGTTGGAATGTTGTTATCTCTTCCTGTCTTTGGTTTTCCTCATTCTGTCCCTTGACCATGTATTTTAATATTTGGAGCATAGTCTCTTCATGGTTGTCTCCCATGCTTCCCTCTATCTTTGACTTTGTTCGGTTTTCTTCTGTTTCTCTTTCCAGTGACTCTCAAGAGGAATGTCTTCCACTCCCCTTTATCCTAGGAATCATTGTAGTCACAGGCTGGCAGAACCAACAGATTTGATACCACTGTAATCTACCCAACTAGGACAGGTGGGAATATTATGTTTTATGTTCCAAAATTGTTATTTATTCTTATGTGCATGTGCCAAACACTTTTATAATGGTGTTATTAACTTGTTACAAATAGTTTTCTCAAATAGGAATATTGTCAAACATATTGCATGAATCCATTACACAAAAAATAGAGCATATAACCATGTCATCTTATTATGGATGGAAACTCCCAAAATCAATACAATGATATCTAATGAATGTAATAGAAGTTGTAGAATACTCCTAAGCACACAAATATAATGGTTGTTAGGTAGTTGCACAATCTACTAGAGAAACAATACAAGAAAACCTAGAATGATGCCAATTGTTGGCATGCAGTTGTAATACCCTAGGTTCAATTTATTCTCCCAACAAACCCTGTAGACACTAGCCCTTTTGGAATCACTTGCATGCAAGTAAATTCTCACATGAGGAATCTATTAGGGTCGTAGGAACCAAGTTTTTGCAGGGATGAGGGGTTGGGATGCTATCATTGTTTTCATTCTTAATTATCTACCAGGTGTGCAATATTCTATATGGGTGAAATCATGAAGGTGGGTTACACTTTTTCTTGTTTTATGAGAAAAAAAACTGTATTTTCACAAGTTATTCAACTTCCGACATATAAAAGTATTTTTTTTATTTAGAATTTCACTTTACAGTAAAAACAAAACTTGTGAATAATTGTGTTAGCTTTCTAATGACTATTTTTCAATTTTTTTTTATCATGATTTGATATGTCAAATTGACAATTGTTTAACAATATGTTTCTTAAACACGAAATGAATGATAATGAGTTACTTATTTCTACAACTGTGTTTTTTTTATTAAACTTATGTTTTGAAGAAACAAAATATACTGCAACAATCTAC
>ML780336.1:1074154-1085697 GCA_009831015.1 Picea engelmannii
AATCATTAGTTTTGGATTGGAGGTTACAATTATTCAACCTTGGATATTATTTTTTTTCTATTGATGAAAAAACTTTATCTGTATCTGTTAGTTTTGAAGTGAATTTTAGATCTGTAGAAGCTCAAATTATTTTAACTAACCATCATGATTGTTGTTATGTATCCGGGCTGAAACTGAATATTTAGTAGTCCTGTTTATACCTTAACTGAACAGAGTTTCAAAAGCAGAGAATTTCAGTTGTAATTCGTTATCACTATGTTAGTTGGTGAGATCTGGATATATATTGATATGATTGAATTCAATGAACCTCAGAGTAGGCTCTTTGTATATATATTCATTTTCAGAAGTGTGGAGGAAAATAATATAGACGRCATTGATAATGTTTTCGATGAACATTGGTTGCACTTATAATGTTTTGATTTTATACTAATTGCCTTTAGGGACTAAATCTTGTCAAAATTTGGTACCTGGTCATATGAGTTTTGTAGTGGAGTATAATAAAAATTTGCGGCATACTTTTTCCATTTAGCCCGTGGTTTACGGCGTGAAAATAGTGAAAATTTTTTTTTTAAATAATATAAGGTTACACTTTGATTAACAGAGTGATTAGAGTGACCAGAGTGATTATAAGTTATAATATAAACAGAGTGAACAAAGTGATAATATAAACTTAAGTTTACACGTTAAATTCAAGTTTATATGTGTGGATTTATAGTGTTTATAAGAGGTTCGGCAGAATATAGTGTTTATAAGTTATAATATAAACAGAGTGATATTATAATATAAGTTATAATATAAACAGAGTGAACAGAGTGATAATATAAACTTAAGTTTACACGTTAAATTCAAGTTTATATGTGTGGATTTATAGTGTTTATAAGAGGTTCGGCAGAATATAGTGTTTATAGTGTTTATATTTCCATAGTATAGGAAATATAGGAAATATAGACAGGAAATATAGTGTTTATAGTGATTAAATCTAGGTTCGGTCGAATATAGGAAATATAGATAGAAAATATAGGTTCGACCGAATATATTTCCACACTGTAACTATAACTATAACGCAAACCAAATGCAACCACAAACCATAACTGTAACTGTAACTGTAATATATTTCCACGAATGTAACTATACGCAAACCATAACTGTAACTATAACTGTAACTGTAACTGTAATATATTTCCACGAATGTAACTATTTCCAAACTATACGCAAACCATAACCGTAACTATACACAAACCATAACTGTAACTGTAAATGTAATATATTTCCACGAATGTAACTATTTCCACGAATATAACTATACGCAAACCAACCGCAAACACAACATACCTATACCCAAACCAACCACAAACCAACCGCAAACAAACAAAACTATACGCAAACCAACCGCAAACACAAACATAACTATATGCAGACCAACCGCAAACGCAAACACAAACATAACATACAAAAACCATGTAAATTACCTCCTCGGCGCTCGAAATTTATCCCGCAAACTCGGCGACCACTGCGTCCTCGGTGACCTCTGCTCCCGCGAACTCGGCGACCACTGCTACATGACCTTGGTGAAACAGAGCCTCACACAGACCTCACACAGAGCCTCACACAGATCTCACACAAAGCCTCACACAGAACTCGCACAGAGCCTCATACAGACCTCGCACAGAGCCTCGCAATGCTACTACAACAAAGAAAATTACTAAACGTCCAACATCGATGTGTGGAAATTATATAAATAATCTTCCGGCCGAACTATTGTTCGGCCGAAAAATTGTTCAGTCGAATAATCTTTTGGCCGAACTATTGTTTGGCCGAACAATCTTTCGGCCGAACTATTGTTCGGTCGAAAAACTATGGCCGTAAAAAAAATATCCGACCGACCAAATTTCTACACGCAAATCGAGGGCCCGGTTATGGCTCCATTCGATTTGACGTTTAGGTTTTCGTCCGAACAATAGTTCGGCCAAAAATAATAGCTTTCGGCCGAAAAATATATTTAGTTCGGCCAAAAATGTGTTTTTCGAAATTTTGGAGACCCGATTGTCACGAAAGTGTAACCCACCTTCGTGATTTCACCCATATCTCTTCCCTTGATTAATTAGTAAACACCAATTATGCAGCATCATTGTGATACAGATTGAAACATAACTTATTCATTGTAACATGGATCTTTAATGTGCATTAAATATATACTACACAGATCTAGATCTAGTTATACATAAATAGAACATTCATGAAAAATCGCATAAAAAGACTTCAGACACAAAATTTAATGTGGTTCACCCAAAATTTGGGCTATGTCCACAACAGTTGGTTTCTTTATTATTATTTGTGAAATCATATCAGGCTTGTGCATTGTGTTTACAATAGATACATCATGAGATACTTCCCCATCTTTCCTAGCCACTCTGTAGTGCAAGCCTCTCTACAAAAATCTCCTTAAACATTCATACATAGACTCTCTCTCATTATCGATTTATTCTCTCCCTCTCTTAGAGAAACCCATTCTTCCCAACCCATTACATATTTATACATAGAATTTAGGGCTCAAAACCCTATTCGCTTATCCCAAAACCCTATAACAACTCATGAATACTCATTGTTCAACTATTTTTTTCCTATCTTTGCTCTTGCATGTTTCCTTTACATTCCCAACTGTTGTCCTTCCTTCTTTTTCACATCTATCTTATTTTGTATGCCTAAATTATTTTTTGCATTCCTTCATTCTTCATTCTTCGAATTTCCTATCCATCATCGATCTATGATGTCCATTGATCCAAGGCTCTCCAAACCCTACACTACTCTGCTCCAGTAATTTCCTCTCTGGAAGTGGCCCTCCAATATCTCCTGAAACCCTCACAAGACCAACCCGACAAACTGGTGAAATCCCTGATTCATAGAGGTCCTTGAGGGATGACTTTGGTACTCCTAGTTTGTCCTAGTGGGACAACCCATGATTAACCTATAGGGGTGTATCCTTCCAAAGTTATGTGAAACCCTCCTGGCACCTGAAGATATGACGATCAGCTCCTCCAAAAAAAAATTGTGAATACCCTATGCAACCCAATATGCCTCCAAACTCTCTGCACGATGAAAAAAAACACCATAATGGACTCAAATGAGGACTCCAAATGAATCCTCCTCCTGTCTAACTAGGGTGGATATTGCACCACCAAAACTAAATTGAGATAGAAGGGTTTTTCTAAACCCTAACGAAACAATGGCTCCAAGAGCACTCCAAAATGAGAGATCAAATCATAATGCTAAAGAGAAGGTTTACCCCTCTATTTATCCTTCCTTTGGACCCTCTATATCTTTCCCCTTTTTAACCAAATCAAACCTTCACTTTATTTTCCCTCCAATTCCATTTAATTATTTATTTATGTAATATCACTTTTAGGATTTATCATTCTTTTTACCTAGTGACTCCAAATAAATCTCCTTCACTCCCATTTTCCTTTTTGACTATAGCCTAAGGGAGTCATATAGGTTATTGAGTCATCCTCCATCATGATCAATTGTAAGGGGACATTACAAGTCCACTTGGAGATTCAAACCATTTCTAAAATGATATCCTGTATTTTGGTCTAAATTTTCTCCCATTGTGTCTGGGTGGATAAGAAGATTCTCCTATTGAACTCCTTCCAAAGATGCCAAACAATGAAGCCAGGAAAAAGTTTCCATATGCGGTTCAGAATGGGATTATTGAAAGCTTAAGATCTCTAGCTAGATAGAGTATTATAAATGTTGTCCCTTTGTCTATCCATAGTGCACATGATTTGGGCCACATAGTCCCAGACTAGGGAACTAAATTCACATTAGTTTAGGAGGTGTTTCGTTGTTTCCTCATATTGTTGGCAGAGAGGTCAGAAAGAGGGGCCTATGAATCTTGTTTTTTGAGATTGTCCCAGGTGAGAATGTGATGATGAGATACCAACCATAGAAAGGTTCTTAGCTTCAACCAATGATTTATCTTCCAAATGTTGCACCAGATGTTTTCTTTGGAAAGGATATGAAAAGTTTATTTCATACCAAAGGCCTCTTTGATCGAAAAAGTACCTTTTTTGGAATATCCCCATATGAGGATGTTTGGACCAAGTTTTATTATGATTTTTCTTCTAGGAACCTCTTCTTTCCAAGTAGTGAGATCAATTTCCTCCTAGAGGTTGAGATCCGTGTGAGTAGTTTTCCAAGTTCTCCATAGTGAATTAGGGGCACCCGACTTCCAGTAAGTATCAAATTTTTTGAATTGTGTTAGGTTGAGGATGACTTGGATTTCCAATAGGTGATCTTTAATACTTAGATTTGGAAGTGTCGAGAATTTGTCTAGAAAAAAACTTCCTTTCCTTCTCTAATTTCCCATAATGAATGATGTTGCACAATGAAATTGTTGTGTCTGGTAGCATTCCACATTAGGGAGACCTCAATTTGGTTATTTCGTTGAACAAGTTGATTCTCTACTATCACTGGTGCGTATTTACGCCTCCATAACTTTTCCCAAATGTCATACATATTCTTGAGCCATCTTGACAAGACTTTGGTTCCCATAATCTAATAGAGCAACTGAGGATCCCTAAGGCCAAGGCCTCCTACAATTTTTGGCTTACATAGCATTTTCAAACTCACCAAGGCCCATTTGTGCTCATATTTAGTTCCTTGCCATAAAAACTTGCGTTGGATACTCTTAATTGTTTTTAGAATAAATTTGGGAGAAACCTGTTGACGGTCATTTATGACACACCGTCAACGGGAAGAATAGATATGGACCAGGGTTGTCTACTTAACCCAATCCGTTTGGTATGATCTAACCTGACGAGTTTTATGGCTCCGTTAGCCAACTAGGATCCTAAAAACAACTAAATGAAATGAACTAACTAAATATACAATTCTAAGAGTCAGCACATGAATTACAAATGTTCAACTAAGAGTGTTAATGTACAATGATTATATACAGTTTACAAGGTTTGCATAAAACCTTGCAAAAGTAGTTGTTTGAGATAATGTTTCTAAACAAGATTAAGCATAAACAAAACTTATTCTAATAATTTAAATATCAAACTAGTAAATAAAGAATGAATATGATTGTAATGATATAATGAAAATAGACAAAGCTAATTAACGTCTCAGTAATGTAATCACTATTCATTCACATATAAACAAATCAAATAAATAATGCATCAACTAACCTCTAGATAATTAGCATTAATAAACTAAAATCGTCTCTCTATGTTTGTGTGAGCTCCTCTTGTCCTATGTCAAGTGAAAACCTATGACAGAAACAATCATAGTATTTCCTGAAGAAATTCAAGGAAGTGTTTCATATTCTAGAGCAAGTTTATGACAACAGAAAGATAAATAATTATATATCCTGTAACCTTGAGATATCCAATAACCGAGAATGAAAGAAACCTCAACCCTCTGTAATGGCGTTATCAACCATTTAGCATCAAAAATAAATTCAAAATACTGAAATAGATGATCAATCACAGGTATAAACTAGACCATAATATAATGAACAACATAAAGAAAATCATGATATAAAATATTATGTGGAGTGAAGACTAAAGATAATTCGACACAGATAGCATTTCATATCAAAAAATTACATGAGAAGAAAATGAAAAGCACTGCACAGTTTACACAGGTCTAAAGCCAAAGAGAAAACTTCTTTCTCATATAATTTCAAAAATATATGTACATTCTAAGGTCCAGGGAAAACATGCTTCTATCACTAGGCAACATTGTTATTTAAACATGTTTCTGATATGTTACCTCCTATCATGCAAGATAGAGGTAGATCTATTAAAATAAGTTTTTCACTAAAATAGAGTAACAAAAAGATACTCATGTTGGAGTCTTTTAATCATAAAATATTTATATTAATGAACATTGTTTTTTCAAAATGGGAAATTACTAGTCTGTTGAATGCTTAACCCATGATTCCTTTCCCTAAGCATAGCACCATAATCTGTTGTTTACCTGAAATGATAAGATGAAATCAAAATTTAAATAACAATCCCAACAAATAATTTAAATAGACTGGCTACAGAATCTTTCGACTGTGTAGCTAGTCTCAAAAATAAAAACAAAATAAAAAATGAATCTAACTATTATTTTTCGAACATAATCAAATTGTAAAAACAAAATAATTATTTACCAATTCAGAAATTTGACAGAGAGGCATTAGACATGTCTGAATTTATAATGGTATTGAAGTTTGTTGAATTTTTAATGATCACATTCTTAGATCGCTTTATCTTCTTGTTAGCCCTGTGTACGTTTGATAGAATGCAGACTCTCAACTCGTCGTTCTCCCTCTGAAGCAATGAATTTTGGGTGACCAATTGGTTTAATTGTGCCTAAAGGTGGGTGACATCGTGATAATATATTTCAATCCAATCGAAACAATTTTTGCAATGAATCATTTCTCTGCTAGGCAAAGGCTGAGTCTGCTTTGTAGTGGGTACTTTAACCTGTTCCATGATTTTCTTCAGATCATGTTGTATACCTGAAATACCCTCCTTTTTCTTTAAGAATGGGGGAATATTCGATACAAAATCGAATTGTGGTGTATCATTATCGATAATGTCCCGAGGGATTCAAACATCGATATCATCCTCAACAACTCGATCATATATGTCATCCTCAAAAAATCGATCATCGACCTCAATCACAGGAATTGGTTTCTCAAGATCACGCTATCGATTTCTTAGCATTCGAAAAATAAGTTTTCCAGGTATTTTATTTTTAAAATTGATGTTTGGACTCTATTACTTCTTTTGCCTACCCTGTTTCTTTATATCAATTTCATTTGAATCAAACCGAATTGGCTCAGGATTAGGGACATTAAGGATTTTATCCTTTAAATCATCCAATACCTCTTCTAAAGATTTCCTACAAAGAAAATCACATATCGGTTTCTTTCCTTTGGATGGATTCTGGAGAACAACAGGGGTTTCATTCAAATACATGGGGCTTTCTTGTAGATCGACATGTAGATTTTCCAAAGGTGGGTTTGATTGACAAGGACTGAGAATTTCATCAAAATGTAGAGGAAATTTGATCACGTTTTCAGGTAGCGAAAACCCGTTTGAATAAATGAAATTGTTCCAACTATCCCAAACCTTAGATAAATGTGAAATCACCAGAATTCATATGAGTTCGTGATGGAATAGACTAGACTGGGCATTTAGGTTTTGTCTCTAGTAGAACCTGGCCATTTTTTGCAGGCTCCTAAGTAGATAAAATGGCATATTCAAATTGAAACCTAGAAATACCATCAATAAACGAACATGATACAGGAAGACCAAACCGTATCTACCCTCACAGGTAATAAATTGCTTAAGCATCAACAACAATCCATGCCATCGTGGTTTAAATAAAACAATGGGTATACCTTTTGCACTGTAACACGATTTCTCGGAATCCATGAGTGAGTTCCATGGGACGCCTTCGAAATTGAGGTTTTTAAACCAATGAGGTCCCTCTTGGGGCAATCCACTAGCCTTTGCAATTGAAACCTTGGTCACCTATAACTGCAAATCCCCAATTTTATCCCTGGTGCCATAGAAAGTCTCAGTAAAGGCTTGAGCCACTTTGAGGTTGAAACCCTCAAATCGTTTTATGAATCCATCCCAGCCATAAGCCACAAGGTCATCCATGACATCATCATGTGAGAGGAGAGCCTATGAACCATTGGGGTTGATCCTCACCATGGGCACCATTGATAAGGTTACACAGAAACAACATGAGTAGCGAAGGGTGGGGGGGTTTGAAAATACACGAAATATAGGATGAGGTCTTCATATTCAAAAGAAACCCGATACCTAAGGCTTTGGAAGACCACCATAGTGACCATTTGGAGCATTGACTGGATACTAAACCAAAGGACGCGTAGAACGAAAAACCACTATGTGAAATGAATGACAAACCCAAGCACCAAAACTTACCACTTGAAACAATGAATGATTGCATGTGTTATGCAAGATGAAGGAGTGATGTTTGAAGGTATGAGTGTTAGTCCTGTGCCAAGACAACGAGAGTGTGATATGACTATTAGGGGTAGGATTCATATTTCAAAATAAACCAAAGTTTTAATTGTTGCGCGATCAAGGATATGTTAATGTGAAAACCAAAAATAATCAAGGAGTAGAATGCCTAAGTCATAAACCAAGGTGGATAACTCATGCGCTATGGTAAGGGAACAACAAATAATATGATAGGTTTACAATCTTTAAAGGTTTATGAAAATACTAGATGCCCTTAGGTGTTATCAAATTTGGAAAAGGAAAATCCACAAACTGTATGATTCCCTCAAACCAAAGATTGTTCTAATTTCATGCATACAATCATGAAATTGGACAAGAGAAACGATAAATAAAAAATAAATGAACTCATACAGAACTAATCAAATGAATCTTTTTGAAACCAAAAGATGATAGAAATCTTTGCAAACAAAAGGAGGAAGCTATAGAAAATTTTATCCCATTAAGATGACATTTTGTAATGATAAAATTGACATGAATTGTTGGTTGCCAACAATGGTGACACGTTGGGCAAAGAAGCTATATTTGTATCATCATAACTTTAAATCAGGGAACAAATGACTCAGATAGTTATTAGAAACAATTAAAAGAAAAATCAAGCTTTTTGACATCAACTTAGAAAAATACCACAGTCATATTATTGGATAAAGTTCTGTCCAAAAATTGCAATCCGATATACTGTTTCGATCATGGGGGAACGATATTTATACCGGTAACTCCAATACCGTTGACATGGCCACTTCTTCCAACAAGCATCTATAGCCTTGGAAAGGATGCCATTTAACCCACTCTAGTACTTCTATAAGGTCCAAGAGTAGTCCATTTATGATAAGTATCATGGCATCCAATCAATTTAAAAACATACCTGAGGATCTTCAAACTTGACATTGGTTCGCTGCCAACAGGCTTGTTTAGTACCTTGACAAAGTTGTCTTGGTATCATGTGTGCATTTACCCGCTGGACGGCCACTTCTTCCAACAAGCATCTATAGCCTCAGTAGGGATGCCATTTAACCCACTCTAGTACTTCTATCACATCCAAGAGTCATCCATTTATGATAAAAGTATCATGGCATCCAATCAATTTAAAAACATACCTGAGGATCTTCAAACCTGACATTGCTTCATTGTCAGTAGGCCTGTTTAGTACCCCGACAAAGTTGTCTTGGTATCATGTGTGCATTTACCCGCTTCCAGTAGACTTGTTCAGTATCCCGATGGGTTTACACATAATTCCCACACATTACAGTGCTTCCATTTCTCTAAAATTGTTTGTAATTTTTTTTTTAGAAACTTCATGATAATAAGAGAGCGGGGTGATACTGAAGATTTCACAGCCAGGCAATGATAGGATTGATTATTTTTTCATTCTTTGAGAACTGATAACTTTCTTCAATATTTGGACATTTAGATTTGAGCCAAGAAATCATCTCCAGGACGGGGAAAGACTATAAGTTTTTCTTATTAAAACATGGACGACGTGAGAAGTTTTTAAAGATAATCGTGTTTCCTTGAGATATCAATGAAAACCCAGAACAATGATTGGACAAAGACTCACTGCAACTGATCTCAGTTCATAATTTAGTGTGCATATGCTTTGACCGTTATCAAACTGATACTAATGAAAGATCCAATTCCCCTCCATAATGAATGATGACTCAAAAATAATCATTAGGGAAACAAAAATCAAACTGAAAAAAGAAAAATAAAACAAAAGAACATGCAAACTAAATAATATTTACAATGGGGCAAACCTGATTTTCTCAGGTGAAGTACTTTTTCAGAGACTAGCCATTCACTGGAAAAGTGTCTGGTTGTCCCTCTAAGTTGTGCAACCGAAAATAACTAGGACCCAATTTTTCAGAAATGACAAAAGGCCTCAGCCACAGGTTTTGGAACTTGGTATGTTCTCCTTTATAATTGTTTGCTTTGTCCCATTTGAGGACCAAATCCCCTACATTAAAATTCCTTTCAGCGGATGAACTTGTATCGAACCATCTATTTACCATTTGTTGATGTTGATCCAATTTTTGTTTTGCTTGTCTTCTTATTTCTTCCAATTTTAATAAAGCGTTTATCCGATTTTCTAGAGGACATTCCTCTTCTTTAACTTTCTACGACAATTGTAGAGAAAGAAACAAGAAATGTGGGGGAAGGATGGATTCTCTTCAACTAGGAAGAAGGGAGAGTTACCAATGGAGGCTTTTGGAGTCACTCTATCGGCCCAAAGTGCCTTGTACAATGCATTGTGCCAATTCTTCTGGTTTTCTGACACTGTTCTCTTTATAATATTGAAAAGATTCTTATTTGTTCATTTGACCAAATGTTCCCTTGAGGGTAATAGTTGGCAGAGTATTTTTAGTTTAATCCCTTTTTCTAAAGAGAAGACACTCATATCCAGGGAGGAAAAATAAGAAGCATTGTCAAAAATGAAATATTCAGGAATTCTGAAATGAGTGATAATATGAGTTTAGAAATGAAACTACATTATTTGTGTTGACTACCTTTAATGGTAAGGCTTCAGACCATCTCGTAAAATAGTATGTTGTCATGATAATGTATGTGTGTTGCTATGAGGAAGGGGTATTAATCAGTCTTATAATATTGAGGCCTCATTGTTGAGAAGGTGTGTATACCGTAACATACTGCAAAGGAAAAGTTGGTTTTTTCACCCATCCTACATCCTTTTGACAGATTATACATTTGCGGGACAAAGTGTGAGAATCCTTGAACAAGGTAGGACAATAGTATCCAGCCCTTAGTACTTTATGGGTAGTGGTATCTCCACCAAAATGACCCCCGACATCGTAGGAATGAAGTTCAACCAACACCTTTTCGAATTCCTCTTTTTCTAAGCAACGCAGAAAAACACCATCAAAATTATTTAGAAATAATATATCATTAATTAATTGGAAAGATACATATTTAATCTTTAGTTCTCTTCTATTTTTTGGATCAAGATTACTAGGACCAGTTCCATGCAACAAATAAGATCTAATATTATCATACCATGAATTGGGCATAGATGTAATTACTTTGGGTGACATAGATGTAATTACTTTGGGTAATAAAATCTAATAAAATCTAATGGACCAGTTCCACTATTTGAAGGTGACATAGATGTAATTACTTTGGGTGAGTGTATCCAACAAACGGAGCACCAGTTTTCTATGAAAAAATCTTCTATTGAGAATAAACTTTCATTTACTACCCTCAACTTCACCTCAAATCCACTTTGTTGGTGGTAATCCTTTGCTTAGAAGAGGAAGGAAGTGGGTGAGACTATGACCATGTAAGAAGGACTAAAAAAAGCATGAAGGGAAATTTTCATCCCATGGGAACGCCTATTGGTCATATGCCATGTTGAGTATATGTAGTGGTAGCAGTTGCACCAGAAGCAAAGCCACTAGGTTCCTAACTACATTGTAGAGTTTAAAGTGACACTGCATCGATAATTTTCTTCATTTTTGTTTGTATAATTTGGGATTTCCCTCC
>ML780336.1:1086035-1107757 GCA_009831015.1 Picea engelmannii
ACATATACATTTCATCTTCCAAAAGAGATCCATATATGATTCGTACATAGCCATACAAAATCAATCTAGACAAAACCTAACATAACTAGAATCGTCTTTAACCTCCAAGAAAACATAATTCTATATCTACCCCAAGACCTATCGACCAAAAATCAAAACATAGACAATTGAGTAGCTTCTAGTAGAGCATTGTCCTTGTATTCACATTCCCACAAGGAGCCTTGTAGCATGATGTCTGATTTTGACAACATATCCTATTTTTTATTAAAATCCATGTAGATATGGAAAAATGAGGCCTCCTCGAACATAGATTTTTTCTCCAAGCATAGTGCCATGATTGGCTCCAAGACCAAATATGTAATATTAAATTTTCCATTATCCCAATCCATCAACAACTTAAAATCTCCAAGAACTTGCAAACACCTAATATTTTTTTCAAGTGCCACTTTCATTAACATCTAGAGGGTGTAGAATTCAACCATGTTATTTGCTCCAAGACCTGCTCCATATTTTAAGGATAAGAAGTGGTAATGATCTAAAAAGAGTATGAATTCATCCCCACACATTTTTGGAGAACCTTGATAAGCTCCATCAAAGAAGTCCCAAGGATTTGTGAAATCAATACGGGGCTCATGCAATACCCTTTGGGATTTAATATTAATATTAATATTAATAATAATATCAAAATTGATGCCCATTTTTTTTTTTTTTTCTAAATAAATTTTGGTCGTCGCATATCCGACGACAACTTTTATGTATGCGATAGTTTTTCTATATAAACATCAAAAAGATGTCATCGCATATGCGACGACAGTTTCTATTGATGCAACGGTTTTGCTGTATAAACAACGAAAAGTTGTCGTCGAATAGGCGACGAAAACTTCTCTTGATGCGTCGGTTTAGCTACATAAACAAAAAAAAGTTGTTGTCGAATAGGCGACGACATCTTCTATTGATGCGATGGTTAAACTATATAAACAATGAAAAGTTGTGTCGAATATGCGACGAAAACTTCTATTGTTGCGTTGATTTAGCTACATAAATAACAAAAAGTTGTTTTCGAATAGGAGACAACATCTTCTATTGATGCGACGGTTTAGCTATATAAACAATGAAAAGTGGCGTCGAATATGTGACGACAACTTATATTGTTGCGTCGGTTTAGCTACATAAACAACAAAAAGTTGTCGTCGAATATGGGACGATGACTTCTATTGATGCGTCTGTTTAACTTTAAAAGTTGTTGTCGCAATTTAGATGAAAAGTTTGTTTGATATTGTTTCCCTATATCGTCGCTTATGCAACGTTTGATCAAGTTTGTCGCAAATGCCACATCACCTAAACCAACATTTCAAAAACTCTAAATTCATCTCCATATAAGCGACATAACATCACAATAGCGTCAAAACAACCATCGCAAAATGGGCCAAATATGCTACTGGTGTGAGGCAAGAGGAAGCTGGTGGAATTGAAAGACAGTGCTGAGGAGGAGTTTTTTTTCTAGGTTCTCCCTCATGGATTCATGGTCAGGATAGGGGGTGAATCAGGCAAGTAATTTTTGGCTGCGCTATTCTATGGTTGGGAGGAACGTGGTTGTTCCCTTTGTCTTCCCATGAACTATTCCATATATGTAAACCTTTCCTTCTCTGTGTGAATGATTATAACTATTTGTTGTAATGCAACGACGTGAATGACTATTTGTTGTAATGCAACGATGTGAATGACTATTTGTTGTAATATAACTATGTGAGTGATTATATCTGCCTATTGTAATGTATCTAATTGTACTAAGTTGTGATGACTTCCATAGATGATATATGTTCATTGTATGAAGTTTTATAGCCAAGGATGAAATTCTAGGATTAAACCTCCTGCATTAAAATTGAAGGCAGAGTTATCCATGTGCAAGTGAATTGAAGGTATAAAATTTGTCTATAGGTAAATGTTATATTTTTAATCGTAATATCAGACAGATCCATCTATGAGTATTCAGATTGAGTAGGTCTGTATATATAATCATGTAGACTTTTGTATATATAAGTATAAAAGGGGGTGATGTAAGAACTGGATTTGTAACTACCATATCCAAGCCTGGTACTCACGTTGTCTATGTCCACGTAGATGGAAATGAGCACATTAATTTCACTGGCACCCAAACCCAAAGAAAAATCTAGATTCCACTCCAACATTTATGAAGGGCCATTCTTAGTACTCCTCTCACGTTTGGCCTGACTGGCACAATACCTTGGAAACGAATCATATGGATATAGGAATTTTGTTTAAAAGTTTATGGTGCCATAAGGTCGATATTAATATGATTATAATGTTACTTAGCTATATAGTGGCACAACTATTCAACCATAGATATATATATGCACAAGTATATGAATTGTTGCGTGATCATGTGTGGCAAAGTTGTTGTATAAATGATTTGGTATGATTATATATGTATAGTTTGACCAGGAAAAGAATGTAGCCTAGGCGATTAGGATAATGAAATATTGTTAGGATTACCAGGAGTCATTTGAAGAGGAGGTAAAATTTATAATATCACTTATAAAATAACTCTGGTAAGTTTCAACGTAGAAGGAGAAATGTTTAAATCTCCCTTGTAGCAAGATTGAGCCAGATATGAATTTGAATTTAGAGTCTATGCCCACAAAGAAAGACTAAATAATTTATTTATTTTTACAGTAATTAGAGGTACATTACATATGGTATCAGAGAAAAAGTTACAATACTGGGCCAGAACAGGGCCACATTAGTTGCTTAGTATATATACTCTGATTTATGTAAAACTAATAAATCTTATGGTTACAAACATAAAGCCCTTTATGTTTTGTGTTAATTATGGCAGCTCAAGAGGATGCAGAATCGGGATGGAAGGAAATCCACAACAAAGACCTCCTGGAGATTCAATACAAAACAGTGACGGAAGCTCACCCATGGAGGTGTTGGAAATAATGAGGAATCTTATTGTTGAACTGCAGGTTTTCAACGCTGACAATGAAAAATTGAAGAAAGCATAACAGGAATAACAAGAGATAAATGAAGTCCTACTGCGTAGTATAGTGACCAAGAAAATTCCAAAGGATGATAACCATGATGAAGAGGTCAGCAAGAGAGCCTCCAAGAACTCTGGGCCAGAAATAGAAAAAGGAGATAGTTCGTCTGAAGGAACACCTTCAGCTGAAGAAAAAACTAAGACAGACAGAAAAACAAAACAAGTAGACCACCTTGAAGGAGAATTTAAAAATATTAAACCAGCTACCTTTGATGGAGAATCCAGGACAAGAGAAGAAGTTGAGGCATGGTTGTTGGACATCAAAAAATACTTCCAGATCTACAACTATTCCAGAAACATGAAGGTCAGAATGACCATCTACAATTTAAAAGGGAAGGCTAGCATTTGGTGGCAAGACCTGAAATTGGCCAAGGGCCTAAAGGCGAAACAATTGGAATGGTCTAATTTTAAGAAGTATTTCAAGAAACAATACCTTTTTGAAATCTATTGTGAATGGAATACGAAATAATTTTACGAGTTACGACTTGGACAGATGACAATGGAGGACCTTATAAATAAATTTCTGGAACTACAAAGGTTCGTACCATACATCTAGGAAGATAAGGTAAAAATCCAACAATTCTTAAGTTGTCTACCACAGTCCTACAGGGACAAAATTGAGTTTGAAAACCCCAAATCCTTGAATGAAGTATTCAGAAAAGCATAAATGTGCTATGACTAGTATAAACAACGAGTAGAGTTTCCCAAATCCTGGAAGGATAAGAAACAAGATCGAATGAACCATCAAAAGAAGGGATACCAAACATCTCCTTATCAGAATGCAACAAAAAGATTTCTGAGAAAGGATTTTCATTCTAATCATCTGAATATGCAAGGCAACTGTAAACCGGTAAACCTGTGAATGAAGAAGTTTGGGGATAGTTTCTGCGAGCCAATTAAGTGTTGGGAATGTGGAGAGCCTCATCTAAGGAGGAACTGTCCACTTTTAATTTCAGCAAACAAAATTGATGTTCATAATTTGTAGGAAACCTCGATGGTGGGAGATGTGGACATAAGCCTACATCGGATAAATGCAGCCATAGATGGTCGACAAGCTGACCACCAGTCCTCGGTGGTAGAAATCAAAGGTAAAATCAATAACACCCAAATTTCTTTTTTAATTGACCCTAGAGCTACGTTAAGTTATATTACTCCTAATGTAGTAGAGTCAAATAAACTTAAGAAGCCGAAGCACGCAAAAGCATGGCTTGTACAACTAGCAACATGTATTAAAAGGAAAGTAGTTGAATTTATTTTTGATTTTGAGTTCAGCTTAGATGGTCAAAATATAAAGACTAATTTGAACATCCTACCACTAGGATCTTATGATATGATTATCTGGATGGATTGGTTGGAACAACACAAAGTATTACTAGATTTTTATACAAAGATACTTAGCTATAAAGACGATGTTGGCACTACTAGAACAACCCAAGGTATACAAAAATATGTATCAGCCAGACAAGTTTCAATGATGCAACTCAAGAATGTATGAGAAAGGGATGTCAAGTTTATGCCATCCAAGGGACGAACCTGTTAGGAAAAGACGATAAGCCAAAGTTAGAAGAATTTTCTGTCCTACGTGAATCCAGTGACATGTTTGTGGATGAGATACTAGAATTACCCCCTAGAAGGGAAATAGACTTCTCCATAGACCTACTACCCGGTTCAGCCCCTATCTCAAAAACACCTTACCGAATGAGACTACCATAACTGACAGAATTAAAAATACAATTATAGGAATTGTTGGACAAAGAGTATATCAGACCAAGCGTTTCACCATGGGGGGCACCAGTCCTCTTTGTGAAAAAGAAAGACGGTACTCTAAGACTATGTATCGATTATAGACAACTGAATAAAATGACTATTAAGAATAAATACCCCTTACCAAGGATAAATGATCTGTTCAATCAAGTAGGTGGGGCCAAGGTATTTTCAAAGTTGGATTTGCGATCTAGTTATCATCAAGTTAGGATAAAGGACATAAGCAAGACAACGTTTCTGACAAGATATGGACACTACGAATTCATAGTCATACCTTTCAGACTCACTAAAGCACCAACCACGTTTATGTGTCGGATGAACAGTATTTTCAGTCAATACTTAGACAAGTTCGTGGTAGTGTTTATCGACGATATTCTGGTTTACTCAAAAACAGAGGAAGAACATGATGAAGACTTATGGATAGTTATACAAACGTTGAGGAAACACAAACTATATGCCAAATTTGACAAGTGTGACTTTTATCAAAAAGAGATACAATATCTAGGACATGTAATTTCAGCAGAAGGCATTGTCGTAGACCCAGAGAAGATAAAAGCCATTATGGAATGGCCAGTACCTAAGAATGTAGTGGTTACTAGTCATTCATGAGAATCACTAGATATTACCACAGATTTATAGAAGGGTTTTCCAAGATAGCCTACCCTATCATGTCATTACAAAAGAAATGGACCAAGTTCAATTGGTCAGAGAAGTGTCAAAATAGTTTTAACTAGCTGAAGGAATTATTGACAACTGCACCCATATTGAAGGTAGCAGACCTAGATAAAGACTTCACTGTATGTGTTGATGCAAGTAAAGAAGGACTAGGTGGTGTCCTAACTCAGGAAGGACACGTTATTTGTTATGAGTTTCGGAAATTAAAAGAACACGAGCGAAATTATGTCACTCATGACTTAGAATTGGTAGCGGTAATACATGCCCTAAAAATGTGGTGACACTGCATAATGGGCATAAAATTTATACTATTGATGGATAATAGCGTGGTAAATTATATGTTTATCCAACCAGATCTTAATGCAAGATAAGCAAGATGGCTAGCCTTCTTGAGAGAATTCGACTTCGAGGTCAGACATATCAAGGGTAAGGAAAATAAAGTAACATACGATTTAAGTAGAAGAGTCCATGGGTTATTTGAGATAAATATCAGTAGGGCAGAAAGTGATCTAGATTAAAGAATAAGGATGGTAGGTATTGACGACGGGAATTACACTAAAATAATGGAAAAATTACAAAAGAATACCACAAACTCAGATAAACCAGATCTAAATATCAACAAGAAGGGACTATTACGATTTAAAAATAGACTTTACATACCAGATTCAATAGAGTTAAAATTAACAGCTTTGGACAAAGTGCATAAGAAACCGTATTCTGGCCATCCAGGGTACCAAAAAACAATAACAACACTTAGAAAACTATTTTACTGGCCTAATATGAATGGTGAAACAACAGAGCACTTGGCTAGGTGCCAAGATTGTCAGCAGGTTAAGGCCAAACACCAACATCCAGCCAACCTATTACAACCATTACTAGTACCAGAATAGAAATGGGAGATCATATCGTTGGACTTTATAACAGGTTAGCCTAAAACTCAAAAAAAAAATGATTCTATCATGGTGGTAATCGATAAACTCAGTAAGTCTGTACAGTTTATCCCTGTAAATTCTACTTATAAAGCAATAAACATTGTTGAAATATTCATGAAAGAAATTTTTAGACTCCATGGTATTCCTGTGACATCCCCCAAAAATAAAATATTTTTTATGTGCTGGAAATTTATTTCCGTTTTTGGCAAATTCGAATCTGGAAAATTTTTGCCATTTATGGAAATTCCGAATTTCAAATTTAATAATTGTATGTAAATATTGTGACTATTGGGAAGAGATCTGTTTAGACTCAACTAACTATTTGACTAGGACACTTGTATCACAACTGAATATTTATATAATTGCGGGAGGACAAATGGAACAACCATGTTAAAATCAGCTGACCATGACTCCATGAGTGGGGAACATGTTGGAACTACCTCTAGGCTAATTACGAGAAGTGGAAAATCAGAGATTTGGCCACTGGCAGCCCTTGAAAATCAGGGATTAAGAGACCTGCGAAAATCCCCAAAGGAGGGAAAAAGACCTGGGAAAAAATTGATAAACAACATATGCGAGGAGGCAGGACGCTGCCAAGTATGTTGGGGAAAAGATTTTTGAGCTCTCTTGCTGTTATGAGCAATGTTGAGTAAGTGTGAGGCAAGAGGATAACTGTTGGAATTGGAGGAGATTGTTGAGGAGGAGTTTACAAGTTCGCCCTCACGGATTCATGGTTAGGCTAGGGGGTGAATCGGGCAAGTGACTTTAGCTTCCCTGTTCTATGGTTGGGAGGAACATGGTTGTTCCCTTTGTCTTCCGACAGATTGGATTTAGATATGTTGATCTACCCCTCTCTATTTTGAATGGCTATGTTTGATTGATGTCATATATCTGTTGAGTGATTATATCTAATTGCAGTAATGTAATCTATTTGAATGATCATATCTATTCGTTGTGAGGAATACATGTGAAGAAAATATGTATTTATATATATATTTGTAATATGTCTGTTGGAATGTTCACATCTGACTATTGAAATATATATATTTGTTGCGGAAGATAAAATATTTTCATGGATATAATCTGTCTGTTGTCGCGAAGTTCGAAAATAGACATCCCAACCCTAGAATTGTTCCTCCTATAAGTAAAATGCTAGACGGAAGAACCTATAATTATGTTATATACGTAAATAAGAAAAAGAGGAGATTAACGTTAGTAGGGAAAATCCTTTCTATAGTCAAAGACCCAGGAAGCCAAACATGGATCCTACGGAACACTAGTATTTAATCACAAAACTCTTATGGAAATGAAATTATATTTATGATGCACAGATCCAGTAATGTTGGTGTCTAATACACTGATTAAAGGAGACTCTAAATTATTATAATATGAATTACTTTATACAGAAAAAATTGTTGTTCTATTGTACCCTTTTATAGATTATATGCATATAAACTCTTAAGTTTAGATTTTCAAAATTCTTTTAGGTAAACATATATTGAATCCTTATACACCTATTGTTTCAGAAAACGAAAGTAAGAATACCAGTACAAGGAAAAAATATTAAAATTATGAAAATAATGTGAATTTCGACATTCGGGACTTGGTGGTTACATTTATACAAAGTTTCCTTGTTTTTCTAAACCCCGAAACCCTGAATCCCGAAATCCCAAAGTATTGGTTCCACATCCTTTCACTTTTCGGAATTCGGGAGTTGTGTGTTGTGGTTTGGCTGTTGAAACCCCGAAACCACGAATCCTAAAATCCCGAAGTATTGGTTTCACATCCTTTCACTTTTCGAAATTCGGGAGTTGTTGTGTGTTGTGGTTTGGTAGTTGAAACCCCAAAACCTTGAATCCTGAAATCCCGAAGTATTGTTTCCACATCCTTTCACTTTTTAGAATTTGGGAGTTGTTGTGTGTTGTGGTTTGGCAGTTGAAACTATGAAACCCCGAATCCTGAAATCCTGAAGTATTGGTTCCACATCCTTTCACTTTTCGAAAGTTTTTTTATGTCGATGTTTGGACACCAGAACTTGGAAAGTTTCGAACCCTGAAATCCCCAAGTACGGTACCCACCTTTATTTTTTTGCATTTCAGAGGTTTGTATATGTTGTTGTTTGGGGCACTTGCACTTGTGAAATCAAGAACTTTGAATTCCCTAAGTACTGATCACCTTTCGCAATTTCGGGAGTTGTGGTGTGTTGATGATTGGCTTTTGTATTCATGAAATACTGAACCCCAAAACCCTAGAGTGCTTGGCATATTTTCACAATTTCGAGAAATGTTGTGTGTTGATGTCTAGCTCTTGTACTCACGAAACCACGAATCCTGAAACCTTGAAGTGTTGGCCCACAGTCGTTCCATATTTCGGGTTTCGACAAACATCAGGGTCCTCTGTGTGCTCAACATTTGTAATCACTGAAAACATGATTGACCTCTGTTCCTTCACAAAACTGTAGGAACATAGTAGGAATTATTGTTATAGGAGCAACTCATATACTGTAATGAAGAGACTGGTAGAAAGCGTTGGAGGATCTTCATCTGGGATAGAAATATAATAATAACAGTTCATATTTCAGGTCACTATGTACGGGGCATGACAAGTACCTAAATTATTATATGGAGAATATATGGGTATATACTTACTTGTAGGTGGAAATAAGTACAGATGTTAATAGAGAGTTAAAGAAAATTTCCTACAGTAAAAATGATAATATCGCCTTTACACGCACACATAGCAGACAGTCAAGTTACCTACTGTTCTAGTAGTCATGAATATCTAGACTTGCAATCACAAGCATAATGAAATGTGTAGAACTGAATTGATTTGACAACCTTCTGTTCGAAGTAAACTAGACTGGTGTAATGATGTCTTTATGGATCAAATTGAATATTACCTTCTCTTAAACTCTAAGCTTAAATGAAGTTGATTTATGTCATAAAATATACTTTTTTATTGTAAATATGAGGTACATTACATATGGTATTAGAGAAAAATTTACAAAACTAGCCCTGAACAGGGCCACATTAATTGCTTAGTAGATATTCTGATATATGAAAAAAAAAAAAAAAAAACTAATAAATCTTGTGGATTACAAACATAAAGATTTTATGTTTTGTGTAATGGCATCTCAAGAAGGTGCATAAATCAGGATGGAAGGGAATCTGCAGCAAGGACCTCCTGGGGATCTGAGATACAACAGTGATGGAAGTTCACCCATGGAGGTGTTGGAAACAATGAGGAAACTTATTGTTGAACTACAGGTTTTCAAGGCCGACAATGAAAAATTGAAGAAGGCCCAGCAGGAACAACAAGGGATAAATGAATGCCTACTGCGTAGTATAGTAAGCAAGAAAATCCCAAAGGATGATAACCCTAAGGAAGAGGTCAGCAAGAGGGCCTCCAAGAACTCTGGTGTGAAAACAAAAAAAGGAGATAGTTCGTCTGACGGGACATCTTCAGCTGAAGGCAAAACCATACCAGACAAAAAAAGAAAATAGATAGACCACCTTGAAGGAGAATTTAAAAAGATTAAACCAACTACTTTTGATGGAGAATCTAGGACAGGAGAATAAGCCGAGGCATGGTTGTTGTACATCAAAAAATACTTCCAAATGTACAACTATTCCAGTAACATGAAAGTTAGAATGGCCATCTACAATCTGAAGGGGAAGGCGAGCATTTGGTGGCAGGACCTGAAATTGTCCAAGGGCCTAAATGAGAATTAGTTGGAATGGTCTGACTTTAAGAAGTATTTTAAGAAACAATACCTTTCTAAAAGCTATTATGAAAGGAATATGAAATAATTTTATGAATTACAACTTGGACAAATGACGATGAAGGACCTTATAAATATATTTCTAAAACTACTAAGGTTCGTGCCATACATCCGGGACTATAAGGTAAAAATCCAGTGATTCTTAAGTTATTTACCACAGTCCTACAGGGGCAGAATTGAGTTTGACAACCCCAAATCCTTCAATGAGGCATTCAGGAAGGCACAAATGTGCTATGACTAGTATAAACATCGGGTAGAGTTTCCCAAGACTTGGAAGGATTAGAAGCAAGATGGAATAAACTAGCAGAAGAAGGGATACCAATGAAATCCTTATTGGAATGCAGCAAAAAGTTTCCCAAGGAAGGATTTTCACTCCAATCATCCGAATACGCAAGGCAGTGGTAAACCGGTAAACCTGGGAATGAAGAAGTTTGGGGACAACTCCCGCGAACCATTAAAGTGTTGGGAGTGTGAAGAGCCTCATCTAAGGAGGAACTGTCCATGTTTAATTGCAACAAACATAACTGTTGTTCACAATTTGCAGGAAGCCTCGACAATGGGAGACATGGACAGAAGTTTTGCATCGGATAAATGCAACCATAGATGGTTGACAAGCTAACCACCAGTCCTCGGTGGTAGAGATCAGAGGTAAAATCCATGACACTCGAATTTCTATTTTAATTGACCCTGGAGATACGTTAAGTTATATTACTCCCGATGTAGTAGAGTCGAAGAAACTTAAGAAACAAAAGCATGCAAAATCTTGGCTTGTACAACTAGCAACAAGTACTAAAAGAAAATTAGTTAACTTTATTTCTGATCTTGAGTTCAGCTTAGATGGTCAAAAGATAAGGACCAATATGAATATCCTACCACTAGGATCTTATGATATGATTATAGGGATGGATTGGTTGGAACAACACAAAGCAATACTAGACTGTTATACAACGATACTTAGCTACAAAGATAATTTTGGCACTGTTAGAACAACCCAAGGCATACCAAAACCAGTGTCAGTCAGACAAGTCTCAGTGATGCAACTCAAGAAATGTATTAGAAAGGGATGTCAAGTTTATGCCATCCAAGTGACGAATCTATTAGAAAAAGAAGATAAGCCCAAGTTAGAAGACTTTGCTATCCTAAGTTAATTCAGAGACATGTTTGTTGATGAGATACAAGAATTACCTCCTAGGAGAGAAATAGATTTCTCCATATACTTTCTACCGAGATCAACCCCTATCTCAAAAGAACCCTATCGAATGAGTCTACCAGAACTAACAAAATTAAAAATACAATTACAAGAATTGTTGGACAAAGAGTATATCAGACCAAGTGTCTCACCATGGGGAGCACCAGTCCTCTTTGTGAAAAAGAAAGACAATACTCTAAGACTATGTATCGATTATAGACAACTAAACAAAGTGACCATTAAGAAAAAATACCCCTTACCCAAGATAAATGATTTGTTCGATCAAGTTGGTGGGGCCAAGATCTTCTCAAAATTGGATTTACGATCCGGTTATCATCAAGTTAGGATAAAGGACCGAGACATAAACAAACCAACTTTTCATACAAGATACTAACACTACGAGTTTGTAGTCATACCTTTCGGACTCACTAATGCACCAACCACCTTTATGTGCTTAATGAACAACATTTTGAGCCAGTACTTAGACAAGTTCGTAGTAGTATTTATCAACAATATTCTGGTCTATTCTAAAACAGAGGAGGAACATGATGAACACTTACGAATAGTTCTGCAAACACTAAGGAAACACAAACTATACGCAAAATTCAACAAATGTGATTTTTATGAAAAATAAATATAATATTTAGGACATGTCATTTCCTCGGAAGGTATTGTCGTAGTCTCGGAAAAGATAAAATCCATTATGGAATGGCCAGTGCCTAAGGATGTTGTAGATATTCGGTCATTCATGGGAATCACTAGATATTATCGTAGATTTATAGAAGGGTTCTCCAAGATAGCCTACCCTATCATGTCATTACAAAAGAAAGGGACCAAGTTTAATTGATCGCAAAAGTGACAAGACAATTTTAACAAGCTAAAAGAATTATTGACATCGACACCCATATTGAAGGTAGCAGACCCAGATAAAGACTTCACAGTATGCATTGATACAAGTAAAGAGGGACTAGGTGGAGTTCTAACTTAGGAAGGGCACGTGATTTGTTATGAGTCCCAAAAATTAAAGGAAAACGAGTGAAATTATGTCACTCATGACTTAGAATTGGCAACAGTAATACATACCTTAAAAATGTGGCGACACTATATAATGGGAAGAAAATTCTTACTATTAACGGATAATAGTGGAGTGAAATATCTGTTTAGCCAACCAGACCTTAATGAAAGGCAAGCAAGGTGGCTAGCCTTCTTAAAAAAATTCGACTTCGAGGTCAGACATATCAAGGGTAAGGAAAATAAAGTAGCATATGCTTTAAGCCGTAGAATCCATGGGTTATTTCAGATAAATATCAGCAAGGCAGAAAGTGATATGTAACAAATAATAAGAACGACAGGTGTTAACGACGGAAATTACACTAAGATGATGGAAGAATTTCAAAATAGTATCGCAAACCCAGATAAACCAGATATAATTATCGACAAGAAAGGACTTTTAAGATTTAAAAATAGATTTTACATACCAGATTTAGTAGAGTTAAAATTGATTGTTTTAGACGAAGTGCATAAGAAAATGTATTTTGGCCATCCAGGTTACCAGAAGACAATAACAACACTCATAAAACTATTTTACTGGCTTAACATGAAGGGAAAAACAACATAATACTTGGCTAGGTGCCAATATTGTCAGTAGGTTAAGGTCGAACACCAACATCCAACTGGCCTATTATAGCCATTACCAGTACCTGAATGGAAATAGGAAGACCATATCGTTGGACTTTATAACAGGTTTGCCGAAAACTCAGAAATAGAATGATTCTATCATGGTTGTAATCGATAAACTCAGTAAGTCTGCACACTTTATTCCTGTAAAGTCTACTTTTAAAGCTATTAACATTGCTGAAATATTCATGAAAGAAATTTTTAGACTGCATGGTATTCGTAAAATGGTGATTTCAGATAGAAACGTAAAATTCACATCCTCTTTTTGGAAGGAATTGTTTGCAGGACTAAATATTAATTTGAATTTCAGTAAAAGTTATCATCCACAAACGGATGGACAGACCGAAAGGACAAATCAAATCATATAGGATATGCTTCGCATGAATGTAAGAACAAAGCCGAACAAGTGGGAAGACTACCTACACTTGGTAGAATTTGCATATAACAATGGGTACCAAACTTTGGCTAAGTTGAGCCCTTTCGAAATATTCTACGACAGAAAGTGTACAACTCCAATTAGTTGGGATAACTCGGTTGACAGACTCATGGCTGGACTAGAGATGCTCCAAGAAATGGAGAACATGGTAAGGAAGGTACAACAAAACTTTAAAGAAGCATAGGACAGACAGAAGAGCTATGCGGATCAGAAAAGAAGACATGTAGAATTTCAAGTGGGAGACCATGTTTACTTGAAGGTCAAAGCCTGAAAAAGCTCGTTGAAGTTAGGGAACTGTGCCAAGCTGGCACCCAAGTTTTGTGGGTCCTTCGAGATACTAGCTCAAATTGGACCCATAGCATATCAACTTACACTCCCAGCTAATCTAAGAATTCATAATGTATTTCATGTTTCTTTGTTGAAAAAGTATATCCATGACCCTACTCATATGATTGATTGGAACTTGGTGCATATAGAACCCAAAGGCAAGTTCCAGGTAGAACCCCTGTGCATTCTGGACTAGAGAGAAATAGCACTTCGAAACAGAGCCATCGCTCAGGTAAAGGTGCAATGGAAGCACTTTAGTACTGAGGAGGCCACTTGGGAATTGGAAGGAGATTTGCAGAAATATCATCCAATCCTATTCCAGGAAAGGAATGAACACTAAGGACAATGTTTTACTGAAGGGGGAAAGGATGTGACATCCCCCAAAAATAAAATATTTTTTATGTGCTGGAAATTTATTTCCGTTTTTGGCAAATTCGAATCTGAAAACTTTTTGCTATTTATGGAAATTCCGAATTTCGAATTTAATAATTGTATGTAATTATTGTGACCGTTTGGACTCAACTAACTATTTGACTATGACACTTGTATCACAGCAGAATATTTATATTAATTGCAGGAGGACAAATGGAACAACCATGTTAAAATCAGTTGATCATGACTCCATGAGTGCGAAACATGTTGGAACTGCCTCTAGGATGATTATGAGAAGTGACAAATTAGAGATTCGGCCATTGGCAGCCCCTGAAAATGAAGGATTAAGAGAGCTTCAAAAATCCCCAAAGGAGGGAAAAAGACCTAGGCAAAAATTGATAAATAACATATGTGAGGAGGCAGGACACTGCCAAGTATGCTGGGGAAAATATTTTTGAGCTCTCTTGCTGTTATGAGCACTGTTGAGTAAGTGTGAGGCAAAAGGAGCCTGCTGAAACAAATTTTTCTTGTTATTATGATCATTGTTGAGTAAGTGTGAGGCAAGAGGATAACTATTGGAATTGAAGGAGATTGTTGAGGAGGAGTTTCCAAGTTCGCCCTCATGGATTTATGGTCAGGCTAGGGGGTGAATTGGGAAAGTGACTTTGGCTGACCTGTTCTATGGTTAGGAGGAATGTGGTTGTTCCCTTTGTCTTCTGACAGATTGGATTCATATATGTTGATCTACCCCTCTCTATTTTTAATAGCTATGTTTGATTGATGTCATATATCTGTTGAGTGAATATATCTAATTGCAGTAATGTAATCTATTTCAATGATCAAATCTGTTCGTTGTGAGGAATATATGTGAAGGAAATATGTATTTATATATATATTTCTAATACGTCCGCTGGAATGTTCACATTTGACTGCTAAAATATATATATTTGTTGCGGAAGATAAAATATTTTTGTGGATATAATCCGTCTGTTGTTGCGAAGTTCGAAAATAGACATCCCAACCCTAGAATTGTTCCTCCTGTAAGTAAAATGCTAGATGGAAGCACCTATAATTATGTTATATACGTAAATAAGAAAAAGGGGATATTAACGTCAGTAGGGCAAATCCTTTTTATAGTCAAATACCCAGGAAGCCAAACATAGATCCCACGAAACTCCGATATTTAATCACCAAACTCTTATGGAAATGAAATTATATTTCTGATGCATATATCTAGTACTGTTGGTGTCTAATACATTGATTAAATGAGACTCTAAATGATTATAATAGGAATTACTTTATACAGAAAAAAATGTTGTCCTATTGTACCCTTTTATAGATTATATGCGTATAAACTCTTAAGTTTAGAGTTTCAAAATTTGTTAGGTAAAAGGATATTGAATCCTTCTACACCTATTGTTTCATAGAACGAAAGTAAGAATACCAGTACAAGGAAAAAATCTTAAAATTATGAAAATAATGTGTATTTCTTCATTCGGGACTTGCTGGTTACATTTATGCGAAGTTTCCTTATTTTTCTAAACCCCGAAACCCTGAATCCAAAAATCCCGAAGTATTGGTTCCACATCCTTTCACTTTTTGGAATTCGGGAGTTGTTGTGTGTTGTGGTTTGGCAGTTGAAACCCCGAAACCCTGAATCCCAAAATCCCGAAGTATTGGTTCCACATCCTTTCACTTTTCATAATTTGGAAGTTGTTGTGTGTTGTGGTTTGGCAGTTGAAACCCGAAACCCTGAATCCCAAAATCCCGAAGTATTGGTTCCACATCCTTTCACTTTTCGGAATTCGGGAGTTGTTGTGCGTTGTGGTTTGGCAGTTGAAACCCCGAAACCCTGAATCCCGAAATCCTGAAGTATTGGTTCCACATCCTTTCACTTTTTGGAAGTTTTTTTATGTCGATGTTTGGACACCGAAACTCTCAAAGTTTCGAATCCCTAAATCCCGAAGTATGGGACCCACCTTTCTTTCTTTTCATTTCGAAGGTTTGTATATGTTGTTGTTTGGGGCACTTGCACTCGTGAAATCCTGAACTCTGAATTCCCGAAGTACTGATCACCTTTCACAATTTCGGGAGTTATGGTGTGTTGATGATTGGCTTTTGTATTCACGAAATTCCAAACCCTGAAACCTCGGAGTGCTCGACATCTTTTCCCAATTTCAGGAAATGTTGTGTGTTGATGTCTAGCTCTTGTACTCGCGAAACCCTGAATCCCGAAACCCTAAAGTGTTGGCCCACAATCGTTCTGTATTTTGGATTTCGGCAAACAACAGGGTCCTTTGTGTGTTGAGCATTTGTAATCACTGAAAACCCGATTGACCTATGTTCCTTCACAAAACTGTAGGAACATAGTAGGAATTATTGTTATTGGAACAACTCATATACTGTAATGAACAGACTGGTAGAAAACGTTGGAGGATCTTCATCCAGGATAAAAGTATAATAATAACAGTTCATATTACAGGTCACTATGTACGGGGCATGACAAGTACCTAAAATATTATATGGAGAAGATATGGGTATATAGTTGTAGGTGGAAATAAGTACAGTTGTTAATAGAGAGTTAAAGTGAATTTTCTACAGTAAAAATGATAATATCTCCTTTACACGCGTACATAGCAGACAGTCAAGTTACCTATTGTTCTAGCAGTGATGAAGATCCAGACTTGCAATCACAAGCATAATGAAATGTGCAGAACTGAATTGCTTTGACAACCTTCTATTCGAGGTAAACTAGATTGGTGTAATTATGTCTTTATGGATCGAATTGAATCTTACCTTCTCTTAAACTCTAAGCTTAAACGAAGTTGAATTATATCGTATAAATTTACTTTTTTATGGTAAATATGAGGTACATTACATTCCTAAAATGGTGATTTCAGATAGAGACGTAAAATTTACATCCACTTTTTGGAAGGAATTGTTTGCAAGGCTAAACACTAACTTGAATTTCAGTACGAGTTATCACCCACAAATGGATAGACAGACCGAAAGGACAAACCAAATCATAGAGGATATGTTGCGCATGTACGTAAGAACAAAACTGAGCAAGTGGGAAGACTAACTGAACTTAGTAGAATTTGCATATAACAATGGGTACCAAACTCCGGCTATGTTGAGTCCCTTCAAAGTAATGTATGACAGAAAGTGTACGACTCTAATTAGCTAGGATAACCCGGCTGATAGACTCATGGTTGGCCCAGAGATGCTCCAAGAAATGGAGAACATGGTAAGAAAGGTACAACAAAACTTGAAATAAGCATAGGACAGACAAAAGAGCTATGTAGATTAGAAAATAAGACACTTGGAATTTCAAGTAGGAGACCATGTTTACTTGAAGGTCAAAGCCCGAAAAATCTCATTGAAGTTAGGAAATTGTGCCAAGATGGCACCTAGGTTTTGTGGGCCCTTCGAGATACTAGCTCGAATTGGACCCGTAGCATACCAACTGGTACTTCCAACTAATCTAAGAATTCATAATGTATTTCATTTTTCTTTTTTGAAAAAGTATATTCATGACCCCACTCATATGATTGATTGGAGCTTGGTGCAGGTGGAACCCGAAGGTGAGTTCCAGGTGGAACCCCTGTGCATTTTGGACCGGAGAGAAATAGCACTTTGGAACAGAGCTGCCACTCAGGTAAAGGTGCAATTGAAGCACTTTAGTCCTGAGGAGGCCACTTGGGAATTGGAGGGAAATTTGCAGAAATCTCATTCAATCCTATTCCAAGAAAGGAATGAACATTGAGGACAAAGTTTTACTGAAGGGGGAAAGGATGACACATCCCTCAAAAAATAAAATATTTTTGAAATTTAAATTTGTTGGAAATTTATTCCGTTTTTTAGTAAATTCGAATTTGGAAACTTTTTTCCATTTATGGAAATTATGAATTTAGAATTTGATGATTGTAATTAATTATTATGACTGTTGGGCAGAGATCTAATTTGACCCAACTAACTATTTGACTATGACACTTGTATGAAAACAAAATATTTTATATTGATTGCAGGAGGACAAATGGAACAACCATGCTAAATTTAGCTGACCATGACTCCATGAGTGGGGAACATGTTGGAACTACCTCTAAGATGATTTTTACAAGTGGAAAATCAGTGATTTGGCCATTGGCAGCCCCTGAAAATTGAGGATTTAGAAATATGTGAAAATTCCCAAGGGAGGGAAAAGACCTAGGAAAATGGATAAATAACATATGTGAGGAGGCAGGATGCTGCCAAGTATGCTGGGAAATGAGATTTTTGACTTTCCCTTGATGTTATGAACACTACTGAGTGAATGTGAGGCAAGCGGAAGCTGGTGGAATTGAAATACAGTGCTAAGGAGGAGTTTTTTTTCCAAGTTCGCCCTCATGGATTCATGGTCAGGCAAGGGGGTGAATCGGGCAAGTGATTTTTGACTACCCTATTCTACAGTTGGGAGGAACATGGTTGTTCCCTTTGTCTTCCCGCAAATTGTTCCAGATATGTAAACCTTTCCTTCTCTGTGTGAAAGATTATAACTATTTGTTGTAATGCAACGACGTGAATGACTATTTGTTGTAATGTAACTATGTGAGTGATTATATCTGCCTTCTATAATGTATCTAATTGTACTAAGTTGTGATGGCTTCCATAGATGATATTTGTTCATTGTATGAAGTTTTATAGCCAAGGATGAAATTCTAGGATTAAACCTCCTACATTAAAATTGAAGAGGCAGAGTTATCCATGTGCAAGTGAATTGAAGGTATAAAATTCGTCTATAGGTAAATGTTATATTTGTAATCATAATATCAGATAGATCCATATATGAGTATTTGGATTGAGTAGGTATGTATATATAATCATGTAGTCACAGATCTTGTCATCATTTTAGACATTCAAACTCTACGAATAAGAAAACAACTACATCTCAAATGAGAAATAACTGAAGCAAAGAGTCTAGAAATTCCTCATAACTTACTATAGTAATATAAGTAAGACATTGGTCTATTATAAGATAATGCAGAGGTAAAATTTGAAAACATTTATTCCAGAGTATACAAGTGAAACTGCTGTGAACGGTATAGATTAAGCAATTATAGTTCCGTGTATACAACATGCGATTTTCAAAATCCTACCATGCCTTTTGCCTAAACAATGAGGAAAGTACACACACACACACACACACACACACACACACACACACACACACACACACACACACACACACATATACTTTTGAAAGAAAAAAATAAATAAAATCGGAACTTTACACAGTCCATATATTTAATCTAATTAAACGCTATTACAGATTTAAACCATATTGGAAATAATTACAAGGAATGCCAAAAAGAGATAAAAATTTTAATATTATAGATCTAGCATAAGTCGAACCAATGTCTAGCATTTGAAAACAAGGTTTGTCTTCAAGGTAATAAACTTGGTATTAAAAATTTAGGGTATGACGAGACTCGAAACATAAATCGGTTAACAAATCTTTCTTTTACTCCAACAAACAAGACAATTTTGTAGAAGAAAATTTCTACAAAAGTTATACTGTAATCACCGAGACCAAATCCCCTTCTTCCAAACCTGATGAAACTCTGAGGGAATCGAATCTAGATGACCCACTTTAATTTTGGCAACCATGACTATTCCAAAATCCAAAAGGGTTAAGAAGGGAACTCAATTACCTTTTGCACCATGTATGGGGATGAACACCCAAGAATATTGCATAGATGAAAAACCTAGAAAATTCACCTTACAAGGATTAGAAAGGCATACTTAAAGAAAACTTGAAGAAACATAAACAGAATGATAATTGTTTTCCTTTAACACCTCATGTCTACTTAACTTTCAACCCGAGCTCGCATGACCTTTCCCCAATTATTTTCTGGTTGGACAGTCATTCAGGGCCGATGGACAGTAGCTCGCTGATGAGTATCCTCGCATCAAACAGGGCCCATCATTAGAGTTGTGTATCAATTCAAAAAAAAATAATGAATTAAAACAGTATAGTGATTATCCTTATACCACAGACATAATTGATAAATAGAGAGAGCAACTGTGCTAAGCCCATTCATACAGAGACGTTGAATATTAATGGAGTGTTTTAATCCTTAAGAATTTCTTTCATACCAGCAAGCGTATCTAACTGTTGAGATTAAACTATCTTTTAAAAAGAAAACTGTTAAACATAATATGCACAGACGTCATAAAAACTCAAGGTACAAGAGCTACTCATTAGCTGAGTTATAGACCCACTTTTACAGGGAATATAATTTTAATTCAACGATGGTTATAGAAACCCTAGCCACTGGTTCAAATCATAAGATTAACAAAGAGGACAAACAATATTTGAGAAAGGTCAAGGATGCTTTACTGGTATTGAAGAGTTATCTCAGCATGCCAGAGTCATAGAGGCCCTTGGTTCAATATCGAACAACCGGTTGGGACCATGATGGAGGCAAGGGGTTTTTCTTACGACGCTTGGTACGTTTCGGGAAGGGGTTCTTCCGTGAAGCTCCACCCTTCCTTAGATAAATGAGATAGCATTTACAAAAAAAAAAAAGATAAAACCTAAGAAGGATGGCGTACACAGTAAACAACAAAGAATGCAGTGACTATAACCAAAGTAAATAAACCAGAGATATCAAGAAATTTATAACCTTTCCACTATTCAAATTACAGACTGTAGGGTAACCTTCATATCAAACGACCCAGTAACCAGAATGATTTTACAATACAGAGAATTTCAAAAGAGCCACTAACCAAAAGCTCTTACCTTATCATGTGGAGTTGCAATGGTAGAGACCTGTCCAATACGCTTGTTCCCATAACAAGATCACGGCTTCAACATTGACTAGTTAGAGAGAAGATGGGATGACTCGGTAATTGGTTACAAGGAGCAACACAGAGTCAAATTTTCGAAGGAAGACTAATGAAAATGATAGTTCTAGAGCCCATCTACTAGTTTACGGATGGTTAATGGCGTCTTTTAGTCAATACTGCAGTTAGGGAAATGTGGTGAGATTTCAGGGAACCGTTTAGCTCGTGATAATCCCAAGAGACTGTTTCCAACACATCGTAAATGCTTTGGCAAGAGGGTCATTATACCTCCTCCACCATATCCGAGGGTAGTCCCGTCCAAATCCACAAAACGGAATTGACGAGCATTCTCGTCCTCTGGTTATAAGTTTACTTAGGGTTCGCTACTTGAATAGGATGTCAGTTGTTCCAAAAAGGGGCGATGCAAGAACTAGATTTGTAACTACCATCTCCATGCCTGGTACTCACGCTGTCTATGTCCACGTAGATGGCAAGGAGTGCATTAATTTCACTGTCACCCAAACCCAAAGAAAAATCTAGATTCCACTCCAACATTTATGAAGGGCCATTCTTAGTACTCCTGTCATGTTTGGCCTGACTGATGCAATACCTTGGAAACAAATCATATGGATATGTAATGGATCCGACTCGTTACGACAACCATTCTAGTAACAGGTGCA
>ML780337.1:41560-56338 GCA_009831015.1 Picea engelmannii
AGAGAGGAGACTGTGAGAGAAAGAAGAGGAAGTTACATCGAGTTTTGCTGTAGGTTGTATCCCTTCATTTGTTGGATAATAATAAAGGAAGGACCTGGCAATTTCTCTGGTGGACGTAGCCCACACTGGGTGAACCACGTAAAACTGTGTCTCTCTTTTATTGTGTGTCTTCTGTGTTTTGTTTCTGCATTTGTTTTATTTTATTGCTCTGTGGTCCTGTTTTTCTAACAAGATCTAGATTTTGGGTATAACCAAAGCTGTCAGATCAAAATGATCGATCGTCAGTCGTTGACCGGAGCCAAGCAAGAGATAGAAAACTTTAGGACTCTGGAACTACTTCGGTGATTATTGGAGACAAGGTAGAGGCATGAAATAGTGAAAGATCTAAAATCCCTCCAATCATCAGATCGAGGAAGAACTTTAGGTGAATTATCGACCATCCGATCGATTATAGTGAAAGGACATGGTAAGCCACAAATTCCCAGAGTCATAGAGTGTCGAAGCCCATAAATCCCGCCAATCGTCGGATCAAGGAGGAACTTCAGGTGGATTCTCGATCATTCGTTCGAGTATAGTGGAAGGACAAGGTTAGCCCCAAATTCATGGATTCCTAGAGTACCGAAGTTCTAAAATAAATAAAGACCGTCCATCTCAACACTTGATTAAGTCATATCTGTTGGATTAAGCCAGTGGAAGGATAACGTAAGGGGGAGATGTTAACTGACAGTAAGCAGTCTCATTTCTTTATGACCACTTCGGTAGGTCAAACTACAGGAGAGTTGGAAGATTTTAAAGGGGGAATAGCCCAAAGGCCGAAGTCCGGAGGACTTGGTTCCAGCCCCCTGTCACAGGTTATGATCACATGGGCGACGAAGAGCCAGTGTGTAAGGAACTTGGAGATTAAGTGTCATTTTTATCATGTGGTCACAATGTTGGGTTACATGGAGTAAGCACATGGATAATAGGTTCTTAAGAGGATAAGCACTAAGGACTAAGCTCTTGGTCATAGTTATCGATCATGTGGATCTGTGACCAAAACTCTGTTGCTGAAGTGGATACTTCATTTGGAAAGTTTAGAAGGTGGTTGCAACAATAAATCTGAGAAATTTTCCTTCAAAGAACCACACATACTATTCACCTCTAACATTTTCTAGGGAAACTACCCATTTATCAACTAATTGGACATGTTCTACACAAAACCCATGTCGTAGAATTTTAAAATTAATTGTCATCGCCCGATAATATTTGTACGAAAATCATTGTATAATTTAGTGTTCAAAAATCAATTAATAAACAAAAGGTTACCATTTGTGTTAATTAAATGAAGAGGTGAAATGATTCATTATTAAAAATACACAATGGTTCAATTACATACCTATTGGAATACTATATAACTAGAAAGGTATGGTGAAAGAAAAGTGTCCATGTGGTCTACATCAGAAGATCAGAAGTAAGTGCAAAGTCCAAGGAAGAAAGACAAAGATACTTATGAAGTGAGGGTGGAAGGGAGGAGCAAGGAATGATTAGTATCCTTTTGCTAATTAAAGTGTAAAAATAAGGAGTTGGTGTTTCCCAGGGTTGGTGCCCTAAAACAAGGGAGTTGGTGCTTCCTAGGGTTAGAGCCCTAAAACCAAGGAGTTGGTGATTCCTAGGGTTGGTGCCCTAAAGCAAGGGAGTTGGTGATTCCTAGGATTGGTGCCCTTAAACAAGGGGATTATTGTCTCCTAGAGTTGGTGCTCTAAATAAATCTTTATATAAAATTGCAATTTGTAATTTAAACTTTAAACTTATTGATGTTACTTACTAAAGTCTCTTGTTGATCAATAAAAGTTAATAAATAGTTGTTTAAAATTGTTAAAAGTTATCAATATTGATTCACCCTATCCTCTCATTATTGAACTACATTCCAATAATTGATGCATGCGCTCATAGTTCATTGGGATCCCCTTGGGAAGACAAATTGAGTTTAATGGTACAATTGGCTTGTTATTGAGCCAAATTTGTTTACTGGGTACAAGTGGGTTCTTGTTCTCTATCCAAAACTGCATAGAAGGGGATGCCCCACATTTTTTCTAGAGCTACATGTCCATAATGAGGCCTTTGGAAATAAATAAATAGTAAATCTTGGCTCTACAGGCTTAGATTTAGACGCTAGGGAGGAAAACATGCTTGCAACTTTTCATATTATAGGAAAATTAGATCTAAATTTACAAAAAGTGGTTGGTATAGGCATGCTATGTGATAATGGTTAACCTTCTATGTTCAAACTAGAGGAGGCAAGTATATCACATCCCTGTAAATATCCATAAACTAGAGTTTTGAATCCACGGAATATGAGAAAAGAGAGACTTTTCCTATGACTCATTTCTCCAAATGATGAGATTTATGAACTACATGCAAAGGATATACATGCAAGGAGACCCCTTATATAGAAGATTATCCTTTGAAACTAGGGTTCTCTCTACATGTGTGATAGAGCCTTTGATACCTGAAGAAAAACCTTTAACAAGGTCAACTCCCTCTTTCTAAAAGAATCATATAGTAACTAGAACATGAATCTCGTCAAGGTTGATTCCCTCTTTTTGAGAGAATCCAACAACCATGTCTTGGTACTCTTCAATACTCCCATCAACTAAAAGCTTGGAATTTATTACTTGTTTAAGTTTACAAAAAAATGAATGTTTTGAGAATTTTATTGTAACAACAAAATTCACTTGTAATATTATGTTCTTGTGGTTTCCTCAATATTTTCATCACAACCATTATGACACCCGCTGACTATTTCTCTCATTTGATGGTGTTATAGGACGTACAATAAAACATGTATTTCTCAAATCTATCTTCATCGAGTGAGGGAAGTTCAGATAGAATAGAGGAAAGTGAGACATCTAGTAGGTTTAACAGACATAGATCAACTAGAGGTGAGAAGATCAGAAGAAAATTCCATAGACACATGGAATTTTTCTTACTAAAGGGGGTCATGTTCCTCTGATGATGAGAGCATATACGACATCGATGTGCCCTTGAGGTACAAACGTATAGTAAAATGATGGGTACCCAAGGATCTTCCTGAAATAAGCACCGATTTTTGTGTCAACGAAAGGATATACCGCATTGGTCCATCATCATTACATGGTTTGGGGATATTTTCCATGAATGACATAAATGTTTGTTACAATGGATTAACTGAATTGATGGAGTATGTTGGACCATGTTACATCTATAAAGATTAGATACGACTAGTCCAATATACAAAAAGTATGTGAAGATATAGCGTGGCCACAAATTATATATAGCTAAAAGACAATGATCAAAATAAAGGAGAAACTATGTATATTTACGGAAGGCTAAAAGTAGCAGGGAATATTGCAAGGTTTATAAATAGTACACAACCCAAGGTCACAAATAAGCAACTCAATTGCGTATTTGATAGGCATGAAGAAAATTGTGTATTTGTATGTGCAATAAAAGTAATAGTTGCAGGGGAAGAGTTGTTGATTGATTACAATTTGAATCAAATAGATACAGACGTTTCTATTATGGGGGAGGTATGTATACTATTTTACCCAACTTGTAAGCAATGAATCTTATATTTTATGATTTTCATTATGTTCTTTAGTCACTATTTACTTTGATGTTTTTAGCATGCCATGTTTTAGTCCCATGCATATTCATGAACTAACTTTATGTCTTATACATTTGAATTTATTATATTTTTTTTCTAATTCTAATATACGCTTGTCCCAGAGTGACATGGGGAAGAAAACAACCTTGGAGCAGTCCATCGATCCTCCTAAGGACATGCTTACTGAGGAAGAAAAATTTTCATCCACGAACCCAAAGTAAACAATATAGAAGATTGTGAGAAAAGAAAACATGGAACTCCATTCTTTTATTCAGATTTGGTCGTAGACACGGGAGATAACAAAAAGAATTAATGCCTTGATGGACAGAATTTATCACTATGGGGTAAGAAAGATCTGTAATTATCCAATTTTATTTATTTTGGATTTCAATTTATATACTCTTATAATTCCTTCATTAAAAACTCTTTATTTTTACAGGAGTTTTTGCGGAGTTTTGATCCCCAAGGTGTGTCGATGGAGACTAGTGTTGGTACCAGCATCATTGCTACACTGACACAACATCATACGGGTACACCCCCCAGGTTCGGTTTTGATGTCGTTACTATTCCATTCACTCAGACTGGTACACACCCAAGGGTCAATGTTAATACTACACTTGACCTTGACCAACACATGCCTTAATCTACACGGGATGTCGTTGATGCAGAACATGGAATTACACATTTTGAATTATGCTTTCCTGGATCTTCCTCTATCACTAGCATGGGAACACTACTAATTACCATTTTTGTAGACAATGATCTCATCCCTATGAAAATAGAGAAGCTTCCTAGTATATAATATGTGCTTTAATTGTTATGTACAATCTATTTGAAATTTACGTATAATGTGTTATTATTTAAACTAATGATAATATCGTTTTACAGGAAACAATACATTTTATAGACGCATGGATGGCATTGCCTTGGATATATTTGGGCCCACCATACGCACAAGGTGGAATTCCCAAAGTTCCAAGTTAAAATATGAGTTCATTAAGAAGTTGGTTGGCCTGTTTTGTGAGGGTACCTTCAATAAATATGGAGTCTTCTCAAAAGCAAACGCACATTTAAAATACATGCAGGACCAATAGCATTCATCTACAAAAGAACCCTAGGTATGAGTGTCCTCCAATGATTCTTGAGAGGGAGCGGAAGGCCCTACAGGAACATGCAAAGGAGAAGATGCTCCGAAAAGAAGGAAAAACACCACCTGACTCAGGAAGGTATGAGATAGTACTAATAATGTAATTATGATTCTTTATCATCATTGCAACATCTAATTACATATTTGAAACTTTTCAATACATGATCCTAGACACATCCAAATCCACCGAGGCTAGGATAGAAAAACATGGGCAACACAGACTTGGCCCGGGTGGTTACTTGAAATTGGTCATACAAATTGTAAGTATAAAAAAATCAATTGCATCCAAATAATATATTGTTAACAATTTTAATCTAGTTTCACATAAGAAGCGAAATTCATTTTCTTATGTAAAATTTCATGGCATGGAGTACAAAGAAGCTCCAACACAAGAATACCTCAAGATTTCTTTCAAGCAAGGCTTTAAAGCCGTGGTTGAACGCAGAAAAAGCTTCGGGGAAACACAACCTTCCGACACTCAAACAAACACTCGAGTAAATAAAATCAACAAAGACTATTTTTAGTTTATTGCTTGTACCATTTATTGATTATTATTTTCAGCCATAAAGTAATGTGTTTTTCTTTTTTAAGCAGGCAACCAACATAGAAACAAGTGTCCCCACTAGTGGAACACAATATAGTCACGGTAGAGTGCCACCCAATGAAGGCAGTTTGCAGATAAGTACTTAAGGTATTTCATGTGCTATAAAAAATGTAGTATGGATTACACTTAAAAATATTTAATTACACATGGTGTATTAATTATAACCTTTCCTATTTCAACTCTAAAGCTTGTAGAGGACAAGTCTAGACAAGAATACAAACATATGGCCGCATTCCAAACTATTTTGCTTGCCTCTGCTACTCAAGCAAGTAAAGATCACTCAAATTCTCGTGTTATTAATGAAATACTTGTAATAATGATAACTTCATATATCAATTTAACGTTTCTTTCTTATTGCAGTTGATGATCCCTCCCCCCTTTCAGAAGCCTGGACATCGTGAGTACATAACCAGTTCGTCAATAAGACATGCATAGGGAAAAATAACCGAAGGGGAAGAAGGATCTGATGAAATCCTTTCTGAATTCATGTAAAAAAAAAGAAACTGAAAAAAAAAAATGATTGTACTAGCTATGTAAAACAAAAAATCATGCACCATATTCTAAAAATATATTTTTGATGATAAAATTATTTAAATGAAGTATTTTGTATCTGTGATTAATCAATGAATGAATGATTGTTATATGTTAATGAATGACTGTTATATGTTTCTTTATGCACAAAACCACATATGTTTCTTTATGAATTTGTTGTTTTTCTAGTGTCTATGCATGAATCTTAATGTGTTGCTTTCAAATATTTTCTAGTAGAAAGATTGGGTATTGGGGGATTGAGAGTGATGTGGGAGGGGAGGGAGGAGAGACCATAAGAGATTCCAACTGCACGTGGTTGTCCCTGTTCAGTTGAGAATAAATTAGGATTTGGATAATCTTGGAGCAATCTTCCCTAAATCCAATAGAGAAACAACGAAGTCAATGTTGACTTCGTTGTTGTTCCGTCAAAATGAGGGAGGTTTAATCCAATATTAGACTTGTAAGATCCAGTTTTCACTGACCACATTTTCATAACACATACTATTCTTTGAGGAAACTTGAGTGCAAGTGATCCGACTAAACATGGTACTTTATGATTATCTGATTTGGTTTATGAGTTAAAATTTATGCTATAATTGAGAATTGAATTTGATATGTTATTAATATTGATGAATAGCATTGGCAGGTATTATGATGAGGTTTCCTGAGTATACAGGAAACATGAAACAAACAGGATGTTGATGGAATCAACATAATTCCTTAGACTCCATATTGAGTCAGGGAGTGGACTATTGACTTTGATTATGAGTACTTGATATTATTACGCATGTGTTATGATGATGATTTCAGTTATGGAGTTCATGTATAAGAGTTATTAATATTATTTTTGTCAGTGGATGCAGACATGGTGACGCTTGCTAATTCGACTCACATATGGAGTAAAGGGGTCATACACAAATATCAGATTGATTAGGGAGAGGTGTGGCATCACCCCTGTGATAGCCCAATAATACTCTCGTCATGACCTGAACTAAAGGTTAACAACTACCTTGTTCCTAAGAGGTTCACGATGCCATGAGGGTAGGCTAAGACAGTCACTCATGAGGATTTATCAGGGTGCGCAATAAAGCAGATTCATTATTCATCAGTAATCCCTTAGTCTCACACAAGGTCAACAAGTGGAGTATTGACTCCTAGCTTCAGACAACTTCCAAACTAAGTCAAAGGCGTACAATAAAAAGAATGATGAGTGACACCCTTGGATCACATAGGTGCATATTGAAGGGTATGTCGCATAAATAAAAATTAATAAGTTAATAAAGACCTAGAAGACCATAGAGAATAAAACAAATACTTGGAACTGATAGAAAAGAGAACATAAATTTTATATCAATTAGTGAACTAGAATATAATAAATCTAAGTCTAATTGTTATGCCTAAATAAATTTTATAGAAATGGGTCTAAGGGAAAATTAGACTAAATAAAATCTAGAAAAGGGAGAATAAAATTTAAGACATGTGCACAATTTGTGCATGAAATTAATGAAAATATTTTTAATTAAAAGAAATTATTTCATGAGAGAGTGTGGTGTCAACTTAGAGTTAGAGTCCTAAGTTAAACTAGACTCTAAATCCTAACTAGGAGAAGATTCATAATCAAACTCCAACTTCAAATTAGTTAGGAGACACAATAAAGGAGAAATTGGGGAACTAAGGGACAACTAAGAGAAAATCTAGGAACTAATTGAGGAGGTGAGGAAAAATTTTAAATTTATTTAATTAAAACATGTGCAACTGGAGGGAAGTGTGACATGTGTTGAGGGTGAATAATCTCTAATTTAATTATTAAAAAATATTTAATTATGCATGAATTGACAAGTGTCAAGACAAATTTTATTATAAAAAAAAAGAAGAGTAAGGAGGAAAACACCATATTGTTGGATGATTGAAATGTTGTCAAAATTTTTGTGACTATGTTTACTTGTGTGAGTTGGGCTACAAGTTTTGCATAAGAGGTGGAAGCCTCTTCTTGTCAGGGCAAGCTTGAGCTATTTTTGATATGAAATTATGTCTGTGACCCATTTTCAGCTCTGGGTGCTAAGGGGGAAGAAGATTACCTCTAGCATTGGCTATGAGGTACTAGTGAAGTCATCGATTATCAAGCAAAAGGAGAAGGACGTTGCACAAGTTCTGGATTGAAGATATCTTACTCTTTTGGTTACGGTACTCAATTGTTATAGTTATTTTATTTTAATGGAATATTTGATTATTTTACTAAATATTCATGGACTGTGAGTTTTAATTGAAATGTTATTCCCATAACTACATGTATTTTTATAAAAATGTTCTGCATGGATCAAATGGTTGAATCAATAAGTTATTCCTGTGAACTATTTGTATTATTTTAAAAGAAAAATTAAGCATGGATCGAATGGTTAAAACTAAATATTATTCTTGTAACTATGTATTGTTTTTATGTGTATGGATCGAATGGCTGAGAGGAGACATTATCTTCCTGTAAATGTAAATATATATATATACTTACTAAGGTGAATGGGTAACTAGACTCATAATAAAATGTACAATCGGCATATGAATGATTGACAACTCTGTTTTTATGACCTTCTTTACCTCATATGTTCATCGTGTTGGGCAAAGAATGGCGAGGATTGGTATTCGCTCATTGTCCCCAAAAAAATGTTATTTCCCATCTTTAAGCATTGGATCTTCATGCAATTATCTTATGAAAGCTTGATCATTGATTCGGGTATTACAATTTTTCTTGTCAAGGATATGTAGTAATGTTGGGTCAGATATATCGGGCCTCAGGAATGCATGTAAGGTTTCAAGCAACGTAAATGACCATCCAAGCTTACTTATGAATCTCTTTACACAGAGTGTTCCGACGCAGAAACAAAAACTGCACGGGTTTCTGAGTCTGGCATGGAGTCCATCTCACCGGATGAAAGAAAAGAGTCCATCTCTTCTTTTGTTTTTTTATTAAAATAAGTAGGTACACTATATGTTGTACTATGTACAGTGCATCTGTGCATGCACACAAAAATAATTATATGTTATGAATTAGATATGCAGTGTGTTTATTGCACATAGTAGCACAGGTCTACATTAATTCTAGATGTACAGTGTGTGTTGTACACGTAATTGTAAGTTTCTTTTTGTTAAGGTTTAAGGTATTATTATAGTTCTTTGCATTTCACTAGATAACAATAGCATAATATAGGATCACTAAGAAATACACAATCACAAGAGACACATCATTTATCCCGGGAAACCCTCATGGGGGAGAAAACCCAACAAAACTTCCTTATTATAGATAGCCAATACAATGCCAAGAGATAACTCAAACAAATACAAAAGTCCTCTCTCTCTCTCTCTCTCTCTCTCTCTCTCTCTCTCTCTCTCTCTCTCTCTCTCTCTCTCTCTCTCTCTTCTCCAACTACAGCTCTGAAACTTGCTCCTCAATGAACAAGTGAGTGTGTGTCTAAATGAGGCACTAGCCTCCTTATTTATACAACTCTGGCACGTGTGGAAGTGTCGTTTCACTGGTAGGGCCTACTTCTCAATCTGGGTGGTTAAAGCCACCTTTAATATATTATGGGGCCTCTTTAATTTATTATGGGGCCAACTTCTTATTCTGTCTGTTACAATTATGTTTTGACCATTCCGCAAAAGGGGATTTGGTCTTTTACAATAGCCGACATGATTAATCCACAATAGGGGATTGATCTAATGAATAATACAGCAATAATAATTAGAATACACTTTGCAGTTACATTATTTCAACACTCCCCCTTAACAAGAAGGTTATTCTATAACAACATCAGGCGAGAGAGAGGACAACATCATCAATAACATCAATTGGGTGAGAGGACATCATCATCAATATCATCTTGGAACACTGTCTGGCGTATCTATAAATCATCGAATTTTTTTTCTCATCATCAACACAGAACATAGGTTGGAGCATCATCAACACAGCATGGAGCTGGAGTAGCATCATCATCCTCATTGGTATGAGGCTAAGGCAACAACATCATCATCTTCAACATTAAAGATAAAATAATATCATCATCTTCTTCTTCAACAAGGAATTAAGAGCTGAAGTGGCATCATCATCATCATCTTTAGCAAGAACTCAGGAGCTGAAGTGGCATCATCATCTTCAGCAAGAGGTTGAAGTAGCATCATCATCATCAAATACATCGACATGGATTAGTATAACATTAATACATCCTCATCATGAATAACAACACAAGGTTGATACAACATCAAAAGAAACAATATCACAGCACAAAGGCTGGCAACACATCATCACAGCACGAGGCTAGAAACACATCACAACAATTAAGATGGCACATCATCACAACAATTAAGATGGAACATCATACAACAATTAAGCTAGAAAACACCACACAACAATTAAGATGGAAACACAATACTGGACTGGATTTACGTCACAACTATCAAGATGGAAGCACAGTACTCGGCTTGCTTTTCGTCACAACAATCAAGTTGGAAGCATGGTACTCATCTTGCTTTTCATCACAACAATTAAGCTAGAAGCATGGTACTCGTCTTGCTTTTGGTCACAGCAATAAAGTTGGAAGCATGGTACTCGTCTTGCTTTTCATCACAGCCATAAAGAGGGAAGCATGGTACTCATCTTGCTTTTCGTCACAGCAATAAAGTTGGAAGCATGGTACTTGTCTTTCTTTTCATCACAACAATAAAGTTGGAAGCATGGTACTAGACTGGCTTTACGTCACAACAATTAAGTTGGAAGCACAGTGCTAGACATCTCTCAACACAACAACTAGACTTGCTTTACATCACAAGGGTTAGGCTGGAAGCACAATACTAGGCATATCTCAACACAACAACTAGACTTGCTTTACGTCACAGTGGTTAAGATGAAAGCACAATACTAGGAACATCTCGACACAACAACTAGACTGGCTTTACGTCATAACGGTTAAGATGGAAGCACAGTACTAGGCACATCTCAACACAAAAACTAGATTGCATTTATGTCACAGCGGTGAGGCTATAAGCACAGTACTAGATATATCTCATCACAACAACTAGACTGGATTTATGTTACAATGGTGAGGCTGGAAGCACAGTACTAGATATATCTCATCACAACACTACTCCCCCTTTCGAAGAAGTTCCTTTAGAACTATACCAAGCTTATCTCGAAAGTGATCAAACTTTACACAAGATAGAGGCTTGGTCAACACATCGACAACATGTTCATCCATGCTAACGTATTAGAGCTTTATGGCTCCTTTCTGCACCATGTCACGAATGTAATGATATCGGATATCTATTTGCTTCGACTTGTCATGGAATACAGGATTCTCTGTCATCTTTATGCAACTCTGGTTGTCACATAGGATCATGGTTGCTTCCATCTCTAGGTCAAATAGACTGGTCAACAACTTTCGAAGCCATATAGCTTCGCAGCTAGCAGAACACACATCAATGTATTCTGCTTCCGTTGTATTGAGAGCAATGCTAGATTACTTACTACTCTGCCATGAGATCATGGCTGATCCCAAACTGAAACAACATCCTAAAGTGCTCTTCTTGTCAGATATACTTCCATCCCAATCTGAATCAGTGTACCCACTCATTGTGAAATCATGATCTCCATCATAGTTGAGACCACAATCTAATGTATCCTTAAGGTACCTCATCACATGCTTTGCAACAACTAGGTGAACATGTCTGGCTTCTACCAGAAACTTACTCAAGGTGTTCATGGTAAAACAGATGTATGGTCTGGTGTTCGCTAGGTACATCAGCGATCCAATGATCTATCTATACAGCATGGCATCAATCAATTCTGACGAAGTGTCGACCAATAGCTTCAACTTCACTTCCATGGGTGTATTCATGGACTTGCACTCCAACATGTTGAATCTCTTCAGGATTTCGATTACATACTTCCCTTGGTTAAGGAAGATCCTCTCTGAACTCTGCCATACCTCAAGACCTAAGAAATAATGTATTAGGCCAAGGTCTTTCATCTCAAATTCTGAAGTGAGCCTCTTCTTACATTCGATGATGAGATTTTCTTCTCTAGTTAAGAATAAGTCATCCATATACAACAACAATATCACTGGCTCATCGTTCATAACCTTGAAGTAGAGGTTAGAATCTTCTTTACTCTTGGTAAAGCCCAAGTTCGTCAGAAAACTGTCTTTCCTGCCATACCAAGCTCTAGGAGCTTGCTTCAATCCATACAGAGCCTTCTTCAGCTTGCAGACATGAGACTTCCTGTCTTCAACTTCAAATCATTGAGTTTGCTCTATATAGACTTCTTCTTCGATGACACCATTTAGGAAGGTTGTCTTTACATCCATCTGGTGTAACTTCCACTTCATCTTAGCTGTAAGGGCTATGATGGTTCTGATAGAAGTGTATCTAGCTACATGAGCGAATGTCTCTTCATAGTCAATGCCTTCTTTTTTAGAAAAGCCATGAGCACCAAATCTTTCTTTATGCTTCCCAATACTTCCATCGACAACATTTTTTATTTTGAAGAGCCATTTGGAAGATACCACATCCTTTCTCTTCAGTCTGGGAACTATTTCCCATACATCATTTTTTTATTATGGATTGGTATTCTTCTTTCATGGCATCTGCCCATTCTTTCTTTTGAATGGCTTCTTCAAAGAAGGTAGGCTCCTTTTCTAGGACATCACACATCAAATCCATATAACTGGAGAATGACTTAGGTCTCTTCACCTGTCTCGTGGTTTCTACAGGAACACGATACTTCTCTCCGTCTTGAATAAGCTCCCTAGCCCAAGCAGGCTTTCTCTTATGGGAGATCGTCATCTGAGGAGGTTCTTGAAATTATACTATGTCACGATCTTCTATAATTTCCTCATCATGGGAAGTTACGACTTCCCTTACTAGTTATGCAACTCTCGGAACCTCCCTCACTGATTATGTAGTTCTGGGAGCTACAAGTTCCTCTTCATATAATTCTTCAAGCTAGCATCTTCTTAATTTCTTGAGCGTTGCATCTTCATAAAAGGTCACATCCCTGCTGATCTCTTACAGGATATACTTGGTGTTTCATACCAAGTCTAAATATGAAATATTGATTCAGGCTTCAAACGAGGTCTGCTTCACGTTCTAATGTTCGGTCATCTTTGGAGCCTTCTTCTCCTTTCAATCAATCTTCATATGAGATACTCTGAATCTCAAGAGATAGATTCTTCTTCATCTTCTTTGGTGCATGAGTGTATATGGTCATGTAAATCGTTTGCTTCATGTCTCATATAATATGTTTCCTTCTGCAACCTTCACTATAGCTTTCTCAGGGTTATCACCTGTGACTTGAAACAAGGTCAACAAAACAACAAGCTAGAATAATATCCTTTTGATAATAATAGATAAATCAATAGCATGAATAATCATCACAGTAGCTCCTTTAGAGATATCATTCGTGGCTTATCTGAAGAAATGATCAAAAGTAAGAGATACACTATGAAATGAAGTCAACACTCTTATAGTGTTGTGATCGAACATTCCTCCATGGCAACCTAGAAATAACACATGAGTTTTCTCCTAGAGGAGGTGTTAGTTGTATTAGGCAAATGATTGCATTAAGTATTTACTTCTATATGCTCACATCCTACCAAGTATAATACTTCAAAAAGACTGCTATCTCAACTATAGTGATTAATTGTAAAGAGGTAGTCATCAATTTGTCATATGTACCTTTGAATCTTATCAACTTGATTAATCAAACCTGGAGCCTAGTCCTCAAGAATGAGTGTGCTTTCTTTTCTTCCAAGTCTCCTTCACTCAAGATGATGAGTGCTTTCTTCAACCTATCTTCTGTACTAAGACAATATGTTATCTTGACAAAAGGTTGGGTTAGAGGATAAATTCTATGATCTCAAATTTTAATCCATCTAATACCTTGACTCATATTTTGACCAAAGGTTAGAATGATGGTCATAGCTACAACATGCAACACTGATCAAAATAATGTCATAGAAAATAGGTGCATATCAGAATAATCACACCTGGGTTTCATCATTCCTCTGAATGTTTTGGATCTTGACATCCTTTTGGAACTATGGCAAGATATCCCTTCTCCTGCAAATACCCTCTAAATCTTAACCATTTAAACATGTGTGAGTACATACCTCTAATGACATTTGCAGGTAGAGGCACCATCTGGTAGCAGCGGTAATGATCACCAACTCTTAAGAACTTCAAGGGTGACTGCAACTGGTACTACGACTGCAATTGATACTACAATTGGTTCTGAGACTGCAACTTAGGGTTTTATGAGGAAACCCTAATTTTTCAAACTTCAAATTTTGAAATTCCGATTCAGGGGATAGATGTGCTGAGCTGAGGTGAGTAGGCTGGTGTAGTCAGATTTATGAAAATCCAACTTTTATCCCCTCAAATTTGACCAGTGGAATTTTGGACTAGCGCTTCTAGTTTTTTGGTACTTCTGGTACTCTGGTTTTCTGGTACTTTGTGAAAACTAGGGTTTCACTTTCCAGGAGATCTAGCCACTGAAAAGTTGCACTGAGGATTCCAAAGTGATCCTTGAGGAAGGGTGCACTTTTCTAGATGGTTTTGGGGCTGAAATACTTCTTCAATAAAAATCCCTAATTTGCATGTACGACAACAATGACGTTTTTTTCTTTCTATTGTGAAAGATGTTATCTTTAGCTTAGCTCTAATACCATGTTAAGGTTTAAGCTACTATTAGAGTTCTTTGCATTTCACTAGATAACAATAACATAAGATAGGATCATTGAGAAATACACAATCACAAGAGACACATCATTTATCCTGGGAAACCCTCATGGGGGAGAAAACCCAACAAAACTTCCTTATTATAGATAG
>ML780337.1:56712-67132 GCA_009831015.1 Picea engelmannii
CTCTCTCTCTCTCTCTCTCTCTCTCTCTCTCTCTCTCTCTCTCTCTCTCTCTGCAGCTCTAAAACTTGCTCCTCAAATGAACAAGTGAGTGTGTCTAAGTGAGTTGCTAGCCTCCTTATTTATACAATTCTGGCACGTGTGGAGGTGTCTTTTCACTGGCAGGGCTGACTTCTCAATCTGGGTGGTTAAATCCACCTTTAATATATTCTAGAGCCTCTTTAATATATTATGGGGCCGACTTCTTATTCTGTCTATTACAATTATGTTTTGACCAATCCGCAAAAGGCGATTTGGTCTTTTACAATAGCCGACATGATCAATCCACAATAGGGGATTGATCTAATGAATAATACAAAAATAATAATTAGAATACACTTTGCAGTTACATTATTTCAACTCTTTTACCTTTTGATATGCAGTAGATGTTATATGCAGAACACAGATCTTTATTTCTGATCGGATATATAGTAACTGTAGGTGACGTGTAGACAGGAACATAGGCCTAATTTATTGATTAGATATACATTGTGTATGAATTGAACACCAAACATGTGTCTATATTTAATTATTACCATTACATGTACAAATTTTTCGTGTTTGTGTATGCACCACATAGGTATATTTTATTGATTTAATATACACTATGTGTGAGAGCTGAGATATGCGCACAGAGTTAGGTTTCTATTGCAGTTAGATGTACTTTACCTTGTCTCTGTTGTGCACTTAGAAACGTAGGTTTCTATTCTGACTTTAAGTAGTGTGTATATGTCCATAGGACACACAGAAACACAATAGTCTTCTAGATATATACATACATAATTAAAGGTCCTTTTTACTATATATAGAGTGTATGTGTAGTAGATATTGAAGCACATGTCTTGTAATAAAGATTATTTAGTGAGTAGTGTGTGACATTTTGAACATAAAATATGAGTTGCATCTTTGATTATGATGCAGTGTTTATTTATTACCCTAAAGCAATGGTGTTTTTGAGGAAACTTTTTCCTTGGATTAATTTAATTCGACTTGTGTTCCCTCAATGCCTTCTTCTTTTGGCATATCCTGGAAATTTAAACCATAAGAGGTACAGGAACGCGAGAGATAAATAACGGTGACACTGTAAATGTGAACATGTATATACGAACCTAAACCCTCTCCATCAGTGCCATTATCCAATGTATCTCTCTATGACACCGGTGGTACTTTTGGAGTCAACTACTAGTTTATTCAATGGAGGCCACTATATTCCAGGAGCAAGATTTCAAATGTTGGTATCCAAACTTCCCAAGGAATATATATATATATATATATATATATATATAAATAATTAAAGCACCTAATCCATTTCTTTTGTTCTAACAAATGAATTCTTTAATAAAATTACTAACATAAAAATCTTAATTATAGATCATCGATCGACAACATAAAAATCATTATATAATATCCTAATTAAAATCATTCAGTATTACTTACTCATTGATGACTAGATTTTGAGCATCATTACATCATTGATAACTAGATTTTGAGTGTCGTTACAAGACTACGCCAATAAATTATTCTTGAAACCAAGAGGATACCATTCAGGTATCCATGCACTCAAGTCTTTTTAATTATTATTTAGTCATAAAAATGTTTGTTAATTTATTTTATTATTTTGTTGATTCTTTGAGTGTTGATTATATTTGTAGAACATCTACTGGAGGATATTATTGGAGCAACATTAAACGAATATCATATGAGGACAACCATCGAATATCCAGGTATTTGAGTTGTTATTCTATTTCTAATTGCAATTTATTTGTATGATTGAGATGATGATTTATATTTTGATTTTGGTTATTGAAACTCACATGCATTCCTTTTATAGGTTGCACTTCCCATAACTATTTCATATCTTTATTGTCACTGAACTTTGGTTTTTTGGTAATTTTCATAGTGATTTTTAAAAATCTAGGATATCTCCCAAAATATAAATACTTGTTGCCAAATAGTAAAGGTTTTCATTAGTTCCCAATTGATATCAGTTAAGATTTTTTGCTTTATTGAACAAGTGCCCAGGGTTAGAATAGAGATGTCTGCCAAACCCAAAAGAAATTCTAAGGATATGTAGGCATCACTTCTACATGGCTTCCTCATATAAAGAGGCCAATTGTCTACATAAATAAAAGATAATGAATGTATCCAGAACATATTGTGGAAAAGGGGAAGGGTGCATTGGAGAGCCATAAATAATAATCCAACAATATTTTTCATCCACAAAGTAATATAATTTTCCATAAAGAAAAATAATCGCATCCTCGATAATGTAACTTGGGATATGTAATTTTTTATCCATAGGAATCTGCCATTTCTGATGCTGAGGGAATTACGAGTATCTATAACAACGAAGTTTCATTTTAAAATCTTTGACTATTGAGTATGTTAGACTTGATTATTCATGAAGGTCCTATTTAGTAACCTTTTGTGCATTCTCAAACTACTTTTTTCCATCCTGCTCCACCCTAAATTATTTGCATGGATGTTTATGGCACTAGGGAGCACCTTTCCCTTTCGTACCTTTGAATGTTTGGAAGTTTGGATTGGTTGGATTCAATGTTCCTTTGCTCATTATATGAGACTTTTTCCTTTGCAAGTAAGGATTGAACTATGTTGAATAACCCAAATATTATATGGTATGTTTGTTGGGTATATGTGGCCATCATTGAATGTGTTCGGTCATGGGCTTGTGCATTTGGTTTCAATGTGTTAATGGAGGTCGAGCCCAGCATGTATTCAACACCAAATCCACTAAACCCAAGTGAAATGGACAAGGTAAGCTCTAAGCAAGGAAGAAGCTTGCATTTCCTTTCCATTGTGTGATGTTTGCATGGTAATTAGGTTGATATGAGGCTAGGGTAACTATTTGTGCATTTACAACCTCCAATAACTTATTAATTCATTCTTGTCTATTTTGGCTAGGAATCCTTTTTCATAACCTCTCTATATCTCATTATTTTGCAACAAAATGCACAAAGGCCAACCTCTACTTGACCTCTTGCATTGATTTTTTTATGATTATGAGCATTAAAATATACAACTCTAATACTTGATATTCATGACATGTGTATGAGAGGAAAAGTATGCGAGGCTCAAACCCAAATATTTTTAAAGCGAAAGATTTGTTTCCATACTTTGTTGCAACATATATGTTGAGGTTGATTTCAACCTACGTATGAATGGATTAGTTATGGTTTGAATGGTTATCCACCTAGCAAATAGATTACATGATATTAACATCGAACTATGCATACATTTATGTGCAAATTGTGGAAGAATATTACCCTTGAATTTGTTAACAATGTTACCTTATTCAAGGTTGTCACCTTATTTGTTAATATATATATATATATATATATATATATATATATATATATATATATATAATATTGACACGTTTGTCGGATATCTAACACACGTAATGTAGGATATCCTACGTTAGGCTCGTTGGATAGTTGGCGAAATCAATCGTCAGATATCCTGTAGGACCTTCGGTTATCCAATGCATATCCTACGTTTGGATCGTTTGATATCCAATGATACCAACCATCGGATGCATAACAACGTTTTCGGACGTATTGTGGGACCGTCGGTTATTCGACATATATAACCAAAAAAACGATGGACATCACGCTATCAGATATATGGCATCTCCGAAAAATATATCCTACTTGGTAGTCGGATATTCGATGGGAGTAGATATCGAAATTTCAACGACTAGATGTCGAAAATAATGACAGATATGAACAATGTTTTGACCCTTATGACTGTCGGCATACCAATGAATTTGTGTCGGAGATACGACGGTACACTTTTCGTTGGATAATTCGACTAAATTAAACCGACGAATCTGGTAGCCACATTTCATCGAACTACCGACGGACATGCATCGAGAAACCGATGTAAAACTGTCAATTTTTTTCAAAATTCGAGTAGTGTAATTGAACATGCCAACCAAGGTAGAGCATGTGTGGGAAATGTTTTTCATGCTTAGGTAGAAGTCCCACATATCATCTTCAACTTGGGGAAGCATTCTCAAGTTTGAATAAGGTAGAGTTGATGTGGGCAATGTTTTTCATGCTTAGGTAGAAGTCCCACTTTAGCTTCAACTTGGAAACACACTAATAAATTAATGGCCAAAAGGGTTTAAAAAAATCATGCATTGCGAACAAAGGGCATCATGCCCTCTACAAAGCCACCCATAAATGAGACAATATGAGCCCTTGTATGTCAAGAAAACCCATGCCCAAAAGTATCACCCCCATCCACCTCATACTCTTAACATGAATTAGATAGGGTCCACTTGGGAAATACTCCTTGACTTGGGGAATGATTCATCCAATAGGGCACCTTAACAACCCTCCCATACCTAAATTTAGAAAGTTGAATAAGGTCTTTGAGAATTTGTTTATTTTTAGAGGGGGGATTTGATGCACATGTTTGGGTGGTTCTTTTATTATATATGGCTTACTTAACATGATTCTTGTGACTTGGGAGATTTTAGAGGGCAAATTTTCTTGTCTTTGCAGGGCCTTAACAGGTGGAAGTCATTTCGTGAAGGCACAAGGTCACTTGGACCTTCACTTGGGGAATGAAATACACATATTGAATTATGTTCCCTTGCTTCTTGGACACTTGGATGAGGGATGTTTCCTTTGGAGGCACTTGAGGATCCCTTGCAGTTGATTCACTAGCCTTCCCAGTCCCAACTACTTGCCTTTTGAGGCCATGCGCTGCACTTCTGGGGTATGTCGTCACACTTCGAAGGTTAGGGTTTTGGTGGTGGTGATGATTTGATGATTACTTGGAAGGTTTGATGGATAAGTACCTTTACACCATGAATATATAGGCTTTGGAGGCCCAACGTCTCCTTCAAGTAGCTCAACAATTTGCTTTCTATGCCAAAATATCACCCCTTTAGGGAATTTCGTCATCATTTAGGGCTTTTGCTTTTTGTAACTTTGAAATTAAATTTGTAAAGGGGAAAATTAGGAGGTCAGCCTCCCTAATTTGTGTTTTACCCTAAATTAATTGGACAAACTAATTTTAGATGACCTTGTATAAATAAAGTTCATGACATTTGATTTTGACATAACACACACTCTCTCCAATGGGAGACTTGGCTGAAATTTTTGCCCTCTTTGGGAAAATCACATATCTCTCTCTTTGATGCTCTTGTGGTGATATAACTTGTCTATTGGAGGTAAAAGTGGTGTACTATCTCTTGGATTCTTGTCTCTTTCTATTGTGGTGGAATATTATTGGTAGAGAAGGGTTTTACTTCTTATCTATTGAAATTGATAAGGAATCTTCTGCATATTGTTAGTATTTCTTTCTTGTTTCATGGTCATTCTTGTTTAAACCCTTGGAGGAGTATAAGGGTATAGACCCTACACCAAGATCTATCATTGTTGTTATTGGATAAGATATTACAAAGGTTGCTAAGAGAAGTAAAAGGGATTACACCCTCCTAGATTTACCTTGCTAGATTTGTTTGATCTAGGAAGTGAAAAGGCTTACACCCCTACAGAAGTAACAAATATAGCCTTAAAACAAGAGACCACATAACCCAATTGACTAGGAACTAATCTACTTTCACTGGATATATAAAATCATTGCATTGGTATACGTGAAATTACGAGATATTGCATTTGTTCAAGTTGGAACTTTTTCTTAGTGTTATAAGTTTGCTTATGCCCTAAGGGCGTCCTCTTTTAGCTAATAAATTTATTTTTGTAACAAAATTAATTCTACAACCATTAGGGCTGCAACAAAAGTCACCTAAACTCTGTCATTGCTCATTATTCTACCATTAAAATTTGCTTGCTAGCTACCATAACTAATCTACTTATCATTGGCCATGTTTTGGGTGGATTGTTTGTTGATTTTAGTGGTTAGATTTTGTTGTTGTAGTAATTTTTTTCTACATCCAATTGTATTTTATAACAACTTTATAATAATACTTAAAAGACAACCCTAAATACCATTAAAGTCTTTCTCTATTCAATGGAAGTTAAACTCGTCATTAGCTTAGTTTCCAGTATCTTGCACTTAACTTTTGGTAACATATTTTGTAGCCATTGTTATTATTCATTTCTAATCTATATACTTCTATATTGCTGCAATTTTGGGACAACAAGGTTTCTTGTTGATTCCCCTTTGATTAAAGGCTTGTATATCCATTATTTGTCTTGTTCTGGGCAGTGCTAACACTGTTTTGCAGGTATCCAACACTTGAAAACCATTTGTCCTTCCACAAGACTCATCTTGGTGCCTTTCATCATCTCTACCATTGACCTTTAGGGGTTTCATTTACCATCTCTTCACTTTCCATCTCAATTCCCATAGGGTCACTGGCATTCCCCACTTATGGTGATTTATCACTAAAGTGAGGGGAGTGTCTATCTAAGGTGAAAGTGGGTAGGTACTCATGTAGTTGTCACATTTTTGTGGTTTGGGTTGGGATTTTCCCAACCTACAACTTGTGCGATAACAAGGCCCAAGAAACTATGAAGCTTTATTAGAGTTGTCAGGGCCGACCAATCACAAATGACCTGGATCTTGGTTGGATCCACATGCACACCATGTTCATCCATAATGTATCCTAGATACTAAATTCTTTGAATGTCGAATGAACATTTCTCCAAATTGGCATATAAATTGTTTTGTTGCAGGGTGCTTGGGACCCACTGAACGTGTTGCTAATATTATACACTAGTATTTGTTGTATAAGAGGATATCATCCAAATATACAACCACAAAATAATTTGTGAATGATTGTACTATATTTTCCATCATATTCATGAACATTTCCATAGCATTAGTCAAGACAAAATTAATGACCAACCACTCAAAAAATCCTTCTTTAGACTTGAAGGTGGTATTCCATACATCAATTTGATAAATTGTTACCTACTTTTAGCCTAACTTCATATCAATATTACTGAACAATTTGGTGCCCTTGAGCTAGTTAATAAGATCACCAATCTAGGGAAATTTGGATATTGGTTCTCTACTATGATTTTGTTCAAATCTCTATATTCAATACAAATTTTCTATGTCCCGTCCTTCATTTGAACCAACATAATTGGGCTCCTGGAAGGTGAGGAGTTTGGTTGAATGTGGTCCTTTGGAATGAGCTCTTGAATCTAACATTTTATTTCTTCATTCTTCATAAGGGAGAATCTATATTCTATCTTGTTAGGTAAAGGAGCACTAGGTATCAAATCTATTGAATGATTAACCTAGTGGTGTAGAGGCACCCATATATGTGAAGTGAAGATATTTGTGTATTCTTTCACTATTTTTTCCTCCTTTTTTGCTATGTAGAGAGATCCCATGTAAACGTGGTGGTTGCTGCAACGATATTCTACCTTTTTACCAAATCATGATGAGGACAAATATCCCAGTCTGAGAAATTGCCTTCCTGCATAACTTCACTAAGATCAAGGATTAGTTGTAACTATCTTTGGTACCCTATAGAATTGACATCCCAAAGTAACAATGACACTACAAGGTCTAGACTCATAAATAACATGATGCTCCCACATATAGGTTTGTCCTAAATGAACATCACAAAAATCAAGTGGGGTGACATCACACAATACCTCATATTTGAAGGGTTTGATGTCATAAGGAAAGTGACATTTTTGATTGACAGATGTCTCACTACTGGCTCAACCAACGAATGTTGTATGAGTGAGGGTGTGGTATTGTTGACAACTTCAACCTCTTCATGACATGTGATAATATCAAGTTCTTCTACCTACTGCTGTAAATAATGAAATGTAGAAAAACACCCTTCACCCACAATTATGAGTGGAGGAGGCACTTACCTTCCTTAGGCTCATATGGCTCTTCTAGTTGGATATTTATGGTAGCGATAGTAACATTAGGTTTTGTGTCAATCATTACTTTCCATTATTTGGATTTGACTCAAAGTCTAATATAGAGTTTCCATTTTAGGCTCTAAGCTCATCCATCAATGATTTTTTCAAGTGGCATTCATCAATGTTGTGTCATGGGATTTTTTGGAACTCATACCGCTTTCCAGTGTCCCTCTTGGACTTCCCATTAACCTTCTTTGCCTACATCTTGGACTGGTCATCCTGAGGTTGGCTATCCTTTCTTTATCCTTTGTTCTACGAGTTAGGGATACATTTACCATGCTTATACTATGGTTTAATTCTAAGCAAAAACTCTCACTTGTTCTTTTCCTTGAGTTTTCGCTCAATTTTGACAACACGCAAATAAGTGGATCCTAGTAAAGAGATTTCAAATAATTCTATCTCTATTTGGATGTGCCAATGTAGGCCACTATGGTAATTAAAAACCAAGTTCCACTTGGAGTCTCTAATACCCATCTTTGAGTGCAAGGTATGAAATATATCTGTGTACTCTTGCACCATCTAGTCTCTCTCATGGGACAAATTTGTCCATCTCATGTATTAGTTATCATATTTTCCTACATGGTAGAATTCCTCCTTGAGGGAATCAACAAAAGTTCCCCAAGTGGGTTTTATATTAAATGTTGCAAAATCATCTCCTACCTGACTCTTTGAGTAACTATCCCAACAATATTTGACATGGGGAAGGAACTTAAAGAGCATGAAGGTGATCTTTTCTCTCTTGAATTTTTTTTGAATAAAGTAATAGCCCTTTAATGGAATTAACCATTTCTCCAAAGCAATTGAATCTACATAGCCTTCAGATAAAGACATTCCAAATTTAAATTATACCTTGAAGGTTTCCATACCTCTAAAATGTCTGCTTGTTGAAGGTACTCTATCATTGTCGGTAGCCATTGAAAGATCTAGGTGAATTTGGCATCATCTTGTTCATCTTTTTCACATAGGTATCCTTGAGCAACAAATTGAATAAGATCTTATGATTTGTCATATCTATTTTATTCTACCATGAAAGGTCACTTGGGCCAATGAGATTTGTCTTCCTCGAGATAAATTAGTTCAAGAATGAACTCCCTATGCCCTAAACTTGTTGGGGACATGCCTGGAGAAATAATAAAGAGTGCATTGTTCTAATACCACTTATATGGATTAGGTAGAGAACAAAATGAAGTCAAAAATATAAATGGAAACATGTAAAGATATTCCAGAAAGCATAATGATACAGTGAAACCCAAATGCTATTTATGAATGAAATAGAAAAAAAATGTATTTAAATTCAAACCAATGCAAACTAGCTAGAATGGCGGTAGCTTATCTTTGAAGAGAGATGTGTTGGCTACGATCATTAAAAAAGAAAACAATACAAGAGGTCAATACTACCATTTTAACATAGAATATGAATCCCTAAGAGGAAAAATCCTTAATCCCTAGAGTTGATGTGGCAAAAGGAATGTTCCCTTAAGGAGACCAGTTGATATGTCAACTTCCTAGGGACACAATTTTTTGAATACAAAGTCCATTTAGGGAATTTTATTGGTCCACTAAAAAGATTAATTCATGCTCTATGTGTTTGACAAGCCACCCATTCAAAGATTGTGTGGCTTGTGTCAATTTTCAAAATACAAGGGAAATGCCTGAAAAACACACTGGAAGTTTGGGACCTCAAAAACTGTATGAAAACTATCAAGATGTGGAACCATTCTATGTTAGTGGAATTGGTGGGTGGCCACCAGTATCCATCTAAAATATAAATTATATAAGGAATTTGAGGAGTTTGTGTACATTCAAATTAGGGTTGAAGTATTACATCATCTTGCGAGGTACATCAATCTTTCAAATAATTATTTTAGATGTCAAATATTTAATCATAGAATAAAGGGTTTTCCCTACATGGTCAAACTTCATAGTTTGACACCCTTAGATGCTATTATTCCTCAATATTAGGACCAAAATTCCTTCACTGATTCTATTAATGATGGGTAGGTTCAAATGGTAAGATCCCCAACCTTTACCAATCTAGGAGCTTCTCTCGTGCCACGATACCTTTGATGAATGGTGTCCCCTCCTTCTTGAAGCCCTTGAGCATCGTCCTCACTAACTCTAAATCATCCACTATCTCCCCAATTGCATCCATTTCACCTCGAACCTTTTAGATCCAGGTGAGATAACTTTTCACTGTACCTGATCCTATCATCTTTGTGTCCATGAGCTTCTCTCTCAACACCATTATGTGATTCTCATTCTTGCTCTGAAATAAACTCTTCAGAGCCTCCCACATGTTCCATGTTGTTTTCTTCCATGATAAATGAGGGATCAAGTGATCCTTCACTCCAGTTAGAATGATGTGTCTATATTTCACATCCCTTTGATTATGGATGACGATATATGTTTCATATGTTGGTGGAGTTATCTAAGTATTAGCAAATTCTTAGATCCCATTCTCCATCAACACCAACATGATTCTCCCCTTCCAAGGA
>ML780337.1:73191-88185 GCA_009831015.1 Picea engelmannii
AGCATAAACATTGAACATAAACACATGTGCACAGCAATTGATAAAGGAGTTCACCCCTCTTATGGGCTACATCTCCTGGTCCAGCTTCCAATGGATCATTATTATTAATTTCTCAAAAAGTGCTCAAAAAAATGTCTTACAATGCTCAAACTGACAAACCGACTGCTCCAATGGCTTCCCAATGTCCCAAAACCCCTGTTTGGGCTCTTTCGGCACCTCAATCGGTCGAAAAATGAAGAAGTTAGGCCTCCTGGAAGTCTCCCTCTTCAAGCTTGCTGTCTCTGGGTCTACAATTCGCACTCCCCCTTCACAAACCTGGCTCACACGCTCTTTTAAGCGTAAAAACCTAGCACCGGGTGCAACCGCGCCAACGGTGCAAACCGTAGGATGGTTAAGGTGCCTCCAGCCCCTAACCGCCTCGGCACCTGGGCATATGGCCATGTGACCTCGCGCTGGGCAAAAAGGTGGTTAAACCATTTGAAAACCGTGCAACCTCCGTTTGGGGCCCGCGCCAACACTTAACACACGGGTCGTGGGTTCAAACACCGCGCCAACATTCAATACATGATCATATATATATATATATATATATATATATATATATATATATATATATATATATATATATATATATACATTGCAATATATTGCAATACATTGCAATACAATGCAATGCAATGTAATGTAATGTGTGTGCCAACGGTCGGGCCATAATATATATGGGTCATATGTAATACAATGTGTCCACGGGTCGGGGCTAAGCCCCGGCCCGACCCCCTTTTCCTTCCAAACAATAATCAACATTAAATATAGGTTTTATGGCATAGCTAACAAGGAACAAAGGGCGACACTTTGGTTAGCGGAGAGTTATGAAGTCATTATATAGAGGGGAGGTCCGGGGGTCGAACCCCACGGACTCCCAATAAACTTTTACATATAACTAACCAATGAGGGGGACACGTGGTGCCCATGGATTGGGCCACGTGTCCTCATATCATTTTCCATCAACTAGACACGTGTCAACATGCTACTCGCCAACATCAACCAATGAAAACGCACCACATCATCCACCTGCCACGTCACCGTACGGATGGTACGGCCCTGCCACGTCACCGTACGGACTGTATGGACAGGTACAGTCAGCATCCAAAATTTTGCATGTTTGCCTTGGCAAACAGATCGTGATATCTCCTCCATACGGACTCCGTTTGAGAAAGTAAATATACCACCGAAATCGGGAAGACGAGATGGATGCAATGGCACTGTTTTCGTCGCATTTCGAGCACTTTGAAAATTGAGCAAAATTTGATCCTCTGATCATGAAACAACCCATGTACTGTCATGTATGACTCTATATGTGTCTGTCAACACAATTATATGTGTATGTACACATTTGTCCCTTCTGTGACCTGTGTATGTATGTGATTGTCACCACTGTGACCCGCATATGTACGCGACTATCACCATTGTGACCCATGTGTATATGCAACTATCACCATTGTGACCCGTGTACACCTTTGTATACCTGCAAAAACCCTTGTTTTACCTCAATTTTGTAGTTTCCTTGAAATATTTCCTTTGATTTCTGCCTCTTGGTTATAGATCTATCAAGATCTTCTTGCAATTGTTGATATCTATGCTCTTGATTTAATACCTTTAGGTACTAGGATCTAATACCATGTTGATGATCTATAACTACCCTTGGTATCCATTTATACCCTGTTGAGATTCCCCTACCCAACACCCGACAGTTAGCTCAAAATAAAATCACTTTATCTACTAAAAGCACAATTGAGTAATCAATTAAACATGTAGTGGAAAGATAAACAACAAAACCAAAATATCATGCATAAGACACCAATATTTTTAGGTAAACTAACCTTGGAAAAACTCCAAAGGGAAAACCAGTCCTAAGATGCTTTTATTATGGAGAAATTAGGGCTCCCGTAACAGGGAAAATGGCCCAGTAAGAGAAATACAACTACAATAAAACCTAGCCAAGTCTGCTCTGGTGTATGGCCCCTAAACAACACACTTTTCGAGGTATACATGATTGAACTTTAGTTGACCCATGTAAATACATGACTGTATCTTTTGTGACCCACGTACATGTATGAAAAACTTCCATACAACACACCCATTTCATGTGGCTTCAATCCTCTGAAACCCACCTGTGGTTGCCTATGCTCTCTCTCCTCCTTGACTTGCATGATCTCTAGATGGAATTCCTTCTCCACCTATCCAAGATATTGCATCATGGTACTTTGTGATCCAACCCTCTCTGCATCAATACTTGGATGAAATATTTTCACCCAAACAATGAGATCTCCTCACTCTCACACTAGAAAAATACTTATTTTCTAGGTCCAACCTTGATCTCTCATCAAGGTACCCGATCTCTGCATCAACCCAAAGATCTCGACTTTGGAATCTCACCAAAGGTCCCCACCTTGGCCTCTCACCAAGGATCTGATGCAGGAGCATCACCAACAAAGCACAAGTGGAGGACAGTTAGGCGCACTAGCACACATTTTGAAGAAATTTAAAATTTTGAAGAGAACGTATCACGCAAATATTTTGAAAAGAATTGTAATTAAAGAACGTCGTTAACATTGTAGTTGGATACGCTCATGAAGACATCAGAGAATGTATTTTCTTTTAATGTAGCTGAGTTTCGTGCAAATTCGATGTGTTCGATCTGATCTATCTGTCACAAATATTTATTATAATAAATTCTAAGTAGTTTACAGCTTTTAATTCGATAGGATAGCTTTAGAGTAGTTGGATGGAAGAGCTCGAAGAGCCCTCTTGTATAAATCTTTGTATTTACCCAATAGAGCTTGTTGATGGGTTGTTGATAAGCTGGAGATAGTTGTTGTAGAAGTTATTGAAGCAATGTATGAACATATGTATATTTCAATTGAATGGATATAACCGAGGAGCATTGTCCCAAATGTATGGTGTTGATGTGTCTATCTGAATGAATGGTAGATATGAAATCTAGGATGAAATCAGCATGATGACAGTAAGGATAGTAGAGGATGTGTATCGGATTGCATTGAAAGAAAAGGAGAAGTTGGCCAGAAAGCAAAGTCAACAAAACAGAGGTAGAAGCTTGAATAGAGGCAAAGGAGTTGTCCATGACAAGACACAGAAGCCCAAAGGTGAGGTAGAGAAACCACATAGTCACTCTGAGAGAGGAGGAAGTTCTCGAGGAAGATAGAGTGGTGGTAGAAACTCTTTTCCTAGAGGAAGAGGAAGAGGTAGAGGAGGTGAGATAAAGTGTTATGCATGTGTAAAGGTAGGACACATGTCTTGGGAATGTCCCTGAAGAAAGAAAGAAGGAGGTGAAGCTCACATTTCAGAATCACAGAAGCGAGATGTTGAGGCAGAAGGCACAGAAGATGGGGGATCTTTGATGATGAAGAAAGTTCTCTTAAAGCCAGAGCCAGAGATTGAAAAGTCGGTGCAAAGGAACATTTTGTTCAAGACAACTTGCAAGACTAAATACATAGTATGCAAGGTGATCATTGACAGTGGGAGCACTGATAACTTAGTATCCACAGAGATGGTGGAGAAATTGGAGCTGGAGATGACTGTACATACAATTCCATATAAAGTCTCATGGTTGCATAAAGGTCATCATGTAACAGTTACTAAACAATGTCTGGTTGAATTTAAAATAGGAGGATATAGGATGAAATCCTATGTGATGTGATTCACATGGATGTATGTCATGTTTTGTTGGGAAGACCATGGCAGTATGACATGAAAGTCATTCACGATGGGAGAAGAAACACTTATACCTTGGAAAAGAATGGTAGGACACACATGTTGCTTCCAATTGAAGAGAAGAAAATGAAGGAAGAAGCCAGCATGAGCATACTTCTCATGAGTGGGAATAAACTCTTGAGTGAAGTTAAGAAGGAACAAGAGATGCAGTTTGTTGTAGTGAGGAAGCCAAAATTTATCCTTACAAGTACTTCTATGGAGGATTTTCCTGAGGAAATTCAAGAGTTGTTGGAAAATTTTGCTGACATAGTAGTGGATGAGTTGTCGATCTCATTACCACCTATCAGAAGTATCAACCATCACATTGACTTGGTACTAGGAGAAAGCCTATCGAACAAAGAATTGTATAGGTTGACACCTCAAGAGAAAGAGGAAGTGAAAAGACAAGTTCAGGATTTGTTAGACAAAGGTTTTGTCAGATAAAGCTTGAGTCCATGCGCAGTACCAACTGTGTTGAGTCCAAAGAAGGATGGAGGATGGAGAATGTGTACAGACTCAAGGGCCATAAACAAGATTACCATTAGGTACAGGTTTCCATTGCCAAGGATGTATGACTTAATGGATTGTTTAAGTGGAGCAAACTATTTTTCAAAGATAGATTTGAAAAGTGGATATCACCATATAAGGATGAGAGAAGGTGATGAGTGGAAAACAACCTTCAAGACAAATGAGGGATTGTATGAATGGCTTGTTATTCTGTTTGGCTTAACAAATGCCCTGAGTACCTTTATGAGGTTGATGAATGAAGTGTTGAAGGATTTTATTGGCAAGTGTGTGATCATATATCTAGATGATATACTGGTCTTCAGTAAAACTGAGGAAGAGCATCTAAGGCACTTAACATTAGTAATGAAGAGGTTATAGCGAGAGAAGTTGTTGATCAATTTAAAGAAATCCTCTTTCATGAAGACATAACTCATTTATTTGGGTTTTTTGATCTCTTCGAATGAAATGAAGATGGATCCCGAAAAGGTGAAAGCAATTAGAGAATGGTCGTCACCAAGGAGTATATTTGAGGTAAGAAGGTTCCATGGATTAGCAAGGTTCTATCAGAAGTTCATCAGGAATTTTAGTGAGATTGGTACACAAATGATGGATACAATGAAGAAAAGTCATAAGTCTTTCAAATGGACAAAAGAGGTTAAGAAGAGCTTCAACATATTGAAGGAAAAGATAACAGAACAATCGATTTTAGTATTACCATATTTCAGGAAGACATTTTAGGTGAGAAGTGATGTGAGTGGAGTTTCAATTGGAGCGGTCTTGAGCCAAGATAATAGGCATGTTGTGTATTTCAGTGAGAATTTGAACGATGCTAAGAGAAAATACTCCACATATGATAAAGAGTTATATGCCATAATTCAAGCCTTGAATAAATGGAGGCACTATCTTGTTCCGAAGGAATTTGTTTTGTATATCAATAATCAGGCTTTACAATTCATAACCAGACAAGAGAAGTTAAACCAGAGACATGCCAAATGGATGGAGTTTATGAAAATTTTCACTTTTTTCATTAAACATATTTCTGGTAATGCTAACAAGGTTGTTGATGCATTGAGCAGGAGATGTCTAGTTCTGCAGGAATTTCAAGTCAAGACCTTGGGGTTTGACCACCTTAAGGAAATGTATCTTGATGATCCATATTTCAAGGAAGCATATGAAGCATGTGTGAATCCTGTGCTCAGAGACAGAATCCAGTGGGTCGAATATCTGATTCAAGACGGGTTGTTGTTCAAAGGATGTTAGTTTTGCATACCAAAGTGTTCGATGAGGGAGAATTTGTTGAAGGAAAAGCATAGTGGAGGTCTAGCTGGACATTTCAACCATGAAAAAATGTTTGCACAGTTGAACGGTTCATATTATTGGCCAATAATGAGGGCAGACATGAAGAGGTTTGTGAGCAAATGTAATATTTTCCAATATGCAAAGGAAAATATCAACCATTGCCTATTCTAGATAGGCCTTGGGATGCAATAAGCATGGATGTTCTGTTGGGATTGCCAAGGACACAAAGAGGAAGTGATTCCATATTTGTGGTAGTGGACAAATTTTCAAAGATGGCGCACTTTATCCCATGCCAGAAGACTAGTGATGCAACGCACGTTGCTAATTTGTTTTTCAAGGAAGTTGTGATACTCCATGGATTGCCTAGGAGTATTGTTTTAGACAGGAACACCAAATTTGTTGGTCATTTCTGAATAACATTGTGGAAGAAGTTGGGGACATAACTATCCTTTAGTTATGCATATCACCCTCAAACAGGTGGGCAAACTGAGGTGGTGAATTGAAGTTTAGGATTTTTGCTGAGAAGCTTGGTCAATAAACATCATAGTCAGTGGGATAAGATTTTAGCACAAGCAGAGTTTGCATATAATGACTCAGTGAACAGAAGTACCAGAAAGATTCCATTTCAAATAGTATATGGAATGAATCGGAGGGGAGTTTCAGAGTTAAGAGATCTAAAGCAGAGTGAATTTAGAAGCGTTGGAGTCGAAGACTTCACTGCAAAAATGCAAGAGCTTCATAATCAGATCAAAGAGTAGTTAAAGAAGAGCAGCAGTGAATATAAACACAGAGTTGATCAACATAGGAGGAAACTTCAGTTTGAAGTTGGAGATCAAGTTCTAGCACATCTTAGGAAGGAGAGGTTACTAAGAGGAACATATAATAAACTAAAGTTGAAGAAGATAGGACCGTGCAAAATCCTAAGAAAATTTGGTGAGAATGCTTATGAGATAAAGTTGCCAGAAGATGTGGGTATATCGCCCATATTCAACATCGTAGACATGTATCCTTAGAGGGAAGATGGAGCCAGAGAAACTGAAGGTTAGAAGGAGATCCAGTGGAAAAATCATATGCATGTAGCAAAAAAGTAACAGATGGAGCAGATCATAGATCGACGAATTGGTAAGAAGACCGGAAGGAAAACATATTTTGAATATTTGGTAAAGTGGAAAGGATGACCAATAGAAGATGCTATTTGGGTAAGTGAAACAGGCATCCAGAAGCATGGAATGTTAGTGAAAGAGCTCATGGACAGGAGTCCATGAATTTTTCAACCAGAGGAGTATGATGCAGGAGCATCACTGGCAAAGCACAAATGGAGGATAGCTAGGTGCACTAGCGCACATTTTGAATAAATTTAAAATTTTGAAGAGAACGTATCATGCAAATATTTTGAAAAGAATTGTAATTAAAGAATGTATTTAATGTTGTAGAGCTCGATACGCTCATGAAGACATCAGAGAATGTATTTTATTTTAATGTACCTAAGTGCAGTACAGATTCTATGTGTTCGATCTGATATGTTTGTCACAAATATTTATTGTAATAAATTCTAAGTAGTTGATAGCTTTTAATTCGATAGGATAGCTTTAAAGTAGTTGGAGGGAAGAGCTCGAAGAGCCCTCTTATATAAAGCTTTGTATTGTTACCCAATAGAGGTTGTTGATGGGTTGTTGATAAACTACAGATAGTTTTTGTAGAAGTTATTGAAGCAATGTATGAACATATGTATATTTCAGTTGAATGGATATAACAAAGGAGCATTGTCCCAAATGTATGGTGTTGATGCATCTATCTGAATGAATGAATGCTAGATTTTCTGTTTATTTGAAACTCTTTGTTATTTCTTATTCTTGTGTTTATGAATGCATTTACATGGTTGAATGTATGAATCTATGAAGATTTAAATAAGTTTCAATTGTTTCTCTTCTACGAGCAAGTGCAAGTGTGCATAGTGTCTGCAAGGAGTGTGTTGACAGAGTCTGTTTCGACTCATAAGCTCAGAAGAGATAATGTGAACTTATGTGGGAAAGGAGTGCATAGTGTCCGCAAGGTGTGCGTGACAGAGTCTATTTTGACTCATAAGCTTAGAAGAGATTACGCTAACTTATGTGTGCAAGGAGTGCATAACGTCCGCAAGGTGTGCATGAGAGAGTCCATTTTGACTCAGGAAATTATGGAGATATAGCTTGAAGGAAGTTGTACGCAAGGAGTGTGTGATCGAGTCTTCTGAATCAGGAGCTCAGAGAAATAGCGAGAACCATCCACAAAGTGGCTGGATAGCAGAGGAGAACCTATTGCAAGGGGTGCACAGGCTGAGATTCGACTAAGTGTCGAGCATAGTATTCAAAGGGAGCAAAGGTTTGAGGAATAACAAGCTCATGAAGAAGAACGACAAGAAATCTTCTAAGGAAGGAGTCCTTTGAGGTTTCTCCGATCCAACAAAGCAAGATCCGTCCAGGAGGGATTGAAATCATTCCAGACCGTCAGATATGGGAGAGGTTGCATGGATTATTGATCGAGACATGTTTCGACATTTCGAAGTTTGGAGCATTTCGAAGTGTAGAGAGTTGGGATTGTCGAAGTCGCGAACTTGCGAGGCGAATATTAACTGTTGGCTGAGAGGAGACACGTGGCAGCAGATTAGAGAATTAAAGAGTTAGAGGTATGGAGGAAGTAAGTGTGGAGTGAGTGAAGTTTTGTGAACTCACAAAACCTAAAACACAGCTGGACTGTCAGATCCAGGGAAACACGTGACAGAGATTTGTGAACTCAGAGAAAGTTGTTTAGGAAAGAAACAGAAAAGGAGGTTGCAGTATTGTCGGAGCCCGAAGTGGCAAAGTGTTGGCCCGAGGTTATAGCATGTGGTCATATTAAGGGGAAAGAGTCTTGCACGATACTAGTACTCACTAATCGGTGTCACCAAGAACTGGAGAGTGAAGTTGCAAGTAGTTCAAACTTGCACGTGACATCAAGGGGACCTATGAGTGTATTAATTCCTCAGGGTCTGTTGAAGGCCCAAAGAACCAATTTAGTTCGGAGAGTTTGAATATCCAATATTGGTAGGTGGTGGAATCCCCGGGAGAGAAGGGGGGGGATATGCCGTCAGGATCTCTTGATCTCTCACCAAGAACGACTCTAGTCTCTCACCAAAAGTGTCTTCCTCTTTCACCCTAGCCTTACTTTTATAATCATGAATTATAATCCATTTATAATCTCCAAAGTGATTCACAGATGAGATTACTTCTCACACCCACTTAATATTTACATACTTAGATTACATGCTAATTACTTTTAGCACTTTCCTTAAATAACTCAACGAACTAATAAAAACACTTTTACTTTAATTAATTCTTTTTAACTAAAGTAAACTCAAGGATAGAAGGTTCTCAACAAATTCCCCATGCTAGACACATGAAATGCAGAAGTACCTGTTTGATGTTACCACTAACATCAACACTCCCTCTTAGTGAGGAAGGTAATTCTCTTACCTGGAGTTGGCTCTAGTTTCACTACCAAATACACTACCATTCTTGCTCTCCAATACACCAGATTGGTTTCTCCCTCTAACACAGGATATCCTTTCCATCATGATCTGACCTATCTCCAAAGACTCACTGCCTATGAACATGCTCCTAGAAGCCTCATGCTCTTGAGCATCTGCATGGCCATCTCATACCATGACTCCTTCTCGAAAAACTTGGAAGGTTGCTCCTTCCCACCTGAACCTGAAGGTTGACACCCTCTAAGGTGCTCAACCTTTGGAGTTACCTGCTCCTTGTTATCTGCCACTATGTTGCTTTCCATTTCTTGCATAGGCTGGCCCTTTATCTTATACAAGTTTCTCTCTCTAACTCCAAATACAACCACTTTGTTTGAGTTATATCCTCTCGTCTTGATCAACACCTTGCCATCATGGAACGCTATGTGAAATACCTTCTTCTTAATCATTGAATCTAGGATCACACTGCTCTTGAGTTATAGCACCCATATCACATTCATCACTCCCAACCTGCCTCTTGACCTCAACTGGAATTGCATTGTTCCATATCTCTTCACTGCATGCTTGGTCCCCATATCAAGTTCCACATGCATCTCTGATTTAATCTCCATGAAGCTCTCGAACACCTCTCATGCTCATGTCATATGACATGTGGCTCTACTATCTAACAACCACGCATTGGTTTATATGGTCCTCAAGGAAGTCTAGGAAACAAGCAAGAACTTTGTATGTTCAAATTTCTTGCAAAACTCATCCACTTGAGTCTTTTCTGTCACACCTACCTCTTGTTGCACTTGGTTCCCACCCTTCTTCTTCTGCGTACATTGACATGCATAATGTCCAAACTTGTGACATTCAAAGCACTTAAATTTTCTCATGTCATTCTTCTTCTTTCCATATTGAGTGGTAGAATCACCACTGGAAATATTCCTAAACTTTCCCATCCTTGCCTAACTAAAAAGAAAAATTTTGTCATCATCATTCTTGTGTTGACCTCAATTCATATATTCATCTCAAAGTTCCTCTTGAACGAAGTCATCCCACAAACTTGACCAATCCAGGAGCTTCTCTCCTGTCACGATCCCTTTGATGAATGGTTTCCACTCCTTCCTGAATCCCTTGAGCACCATTCTCATCAACCCTAAATCATCCATTGTCTCCCCAATTGCATCCAGTTCATCTTGAATCTGTCGGATCTAGGTGAGGTAACTTATCACTGTATCTGATCCTGTCATCTTTGTGTCCCTGAGCTTCTCTCTCAGCACCATTATGAGATTCCCATTCTTGCTCTGAAATAAACTCTTCAAATCCTCCCACATGTTTCATGTTGTTTTCTTCCATGATAAACGAAGGATCAAGTGATCGCTCACTCCATATAGAATGATGCATTTGACTTTCACATCCCTTTGATTATGAATAACTAGATCTATCGCATATGTTGGTGGAGTTATCTGAGTATTATCACATTCCCAGATCTCATTCTCCATCAACATATCCATGATTTTCTCCTTCCAAGGACTGTAGTTGGAAACCCCATCCAAACTATCCTCAAATCACAATCCAAATGTCATTTCCAAGATCTGATTTGATAACCCTCTACTGAAACTACGCTTGTACATGTTTGTCAACATTGTGACCCATGTATGTACATGACTATGTCTTTTGTAACCCATGTATGTACATGACTTCCACCATTGTGACCCGTGTACACCTCCTTACACCTGGAAAAACCCTTATCATGCCTTAGTTCTGTAGTTTCCCTAAAATGTGTCCTTTGATTTCCGCCTCTTGTTTTTTGATCTGTCAATATCTTCTTGCAACTACTGAGATCTATACTCTTGATTTCCTCCCTTCAGAGACTAGGCTTTGATACCATGTTGATTATATATAACAACCCTTGGTATCCTCTAATTCCATGTTGAGATTCCCCTACCCAACACATGACAATTAGCTCAAAATAAAATCACTTTATCCACTAAAAGAACGATTGAGTAATCAACTAAACATGTAGTGGAAGCATAAACAAGGAAACCAAAATATCATGCACAATACACCAATATTTTTTGGTAAATTTATCCTAGAAAAACCCCAGAGGGAAAACCAGTCCTAAGATGCTTTTATTATGGTCAAATCAGGGCTCCCGTAACAGGGAAAATGGCCCACTAAGAGAAATACAACTATAGACAAACCTGACCATGTCTGTTATGTCGTATGACCCCTGAACATCACACTTTTCAAGGTATATGTGATTGACCTTCAGATGACCCACATACATATGTGATTGTCTCTTCTATCACATGCGTACATGTATGGAAAACTTCCTTACGACACACCCCTTTCCAGTGGCTTCAATCCTCTGAAACCCACCTATGATTGCCTTTTCTCTCTCTCCTCCTAGACCTATATGATCTCTATATGGAAGTCCTTCTCCTATCCAAGATCTTGAATCATGTTCCTTTATGATCCAACCCTCTTTCCATCAACACTTGGATGAAATCTCTTCACCAAACCAGTGAGATATCCTCACTCTCACACTAGCAAAAGTCCTTCCTTGATTGGTCCAACCTTGATCTCTCATCAAGGTACTTGATATCTAAATAAACCCAAATATCCTGACCTTGGCATCTCACCAAAGGTCCCCACCTTGGTCTCTCACCAAGGATCTCTTAATCTCTCACCAAGAGTCACTTTGGTCTCTCACCAAAATTGTCTTCCTCCTTCACCCTAGCCTTGATTTTATAATCACAAGTTATAATATATTTCTAATCTCCAAAGTGATCCATGGTTGAGATTACTTCTCACACACACTTAAGATTTACATACTTAGATTACATGTTAATTACTTTTAGCACTTTCCTTAAATAACTCAACTAACTAATAAAAACACTTTTACTTTAATCAATTCCTTTTAACTTTGGTGACAGTTCTTTCATACCCATATTAGAAGACAAAACCTTGATGGATAATACATTAGACTATGTGTTTATTATTCCTTAGTACCCAACATTTATAAGGAGAGAATCCATTCAAAATTTTAATCTACCTTGAATCAAAGGAATCCCAAAAACCCTAACTTTCTTTGTTCATAATTTCAAACTTGATTACAATATGTATATTCACTTTATACATTCAAATGGATTTTTAATATAGTTTATTATAATATTGTTAATGGTTTTCATTGGTTTTACCCGAAGACAAATCTTAATATCAGGATAAATAAGATATGATGGCTGAATTTAAGTAGACAATTTGTTGTTTCTATGTTAAAGTCATTAAAAAACCTTCAACAAGCCAATTGTTTTTACCTAGTCTCTAATGTTGGATAGATTGGCTTTGGGCCATAGGATCTAACATGTGGAGTTTCTCAACCTAAGTGATCCATCTCTAAAATGAATGAAATAATTAGAAATGACTTTTTCTTCTACTATTTTTCTTAATTTATCTGGGACTATGAGTATAAACTTTGTAGTGAAATCCTAACCTAACATATTACTTTGAACGGTCCCTCATAAATGAAAAACTTCTTTGGGTCATTGAGTTTTGAGAGCCTTAACAACTTCTTAGAGTAAAAATAAATGAGTGTTAATTCAAAAATACTAACCTTTATAAAAAAAAAATCACCTATTTTGATTAAGCACCAATCTATTCTAATTTATACTTATAAATATGTGTCTAACTCGGGAAAATTTAAAATGGAAACAAAAAAATTCTGTTGATTTATCATTTTTTGGGGTGGGACAAGTTATACAATGAGAAAGGAGCCCCTTGCAATCACCTATACTCAAATATCCTAGATCCCACAGTTCCAATTTCATGTGGCATCGTGCTAGTAAAGTAGGCAAAGAGTGCTATGAGAGGCACCACAATTGGCCTCATTTCCCATTCATTTTGAATGACATGTTCTTAATATTGGTCCTTTCCATTTATTAGGCTAAAAAGATTCCCAATATTGAGCAAGAGAATAATGGGAGGGAACCCATAATCATTAATCTTGAGGCAGTTGTATATGGATGGGGTCATCCCTCAATGATATAAAATCAAGATGACCCATTGTTTTATGTAAGCATGATCCATATTAAATGTGAGTAATCCAATCACAACAAATTGACATAACAAAGGATATAACATGTTCATAGTTTTACTTATTAATTTTTTTTATTGTAAACAATGCTTTTTATCACTCAAGTCTATCTTTAAAGTATACAAGAAATAAAGGTCCTTCGAATATAGGTGAACTAGACTTGAATTAATTGAATACACTAACATATAGAAAACTTATAAGGCATAACCCTTTTCTATATTATCTTACATACATTTATATATTTTCTAAAGGATGCTTAGGTGCCTTGCTTTCTATATTTTAGTTAGATTTTATTACTTAATAAAATGAGGAAGAATACTCGACTTCTTACCAGTTGTTCGTTAGAAGAAGGCGAAGAGACAAAACTACCACATTCATGACACTTGATTGATGTCTATTAGCTGTTTAAATGTCATTTGACATGTATGTTGAATCATATAATTCCACTCGAAATGCATGATAATACATCCTTGTATAAGGATGCATAACTCGATTAAGTCAAGAGTGGATTGCCATCTTGTTGACGGGCGAAATTGACCGCTCGTCAACTGGAGGAGTGAATCCGGTCCGGGGTTTTCTAATTAACCCAAGCCGTTTGGATTAATCCACTCCGACGGATTTAGCGGCTCCGTTGGCTGATCTAAGTCCTAAAGAAAGCGAAAAAACAAAACTAAAGAAAGTGCAATAACTTGATGAATAACAATCGCTGAAAATTATATATAGATCTAATATATATTTACAGTTTAACTAACTAATATTTATAAAATAACTCTACTTATCATATGTACCATACATATAAATAATTATAATTCTAAGATATATATAATATATACAAAATACGAATTTTAATCTAAATCCGTGAAAATCGAATGTAAATTGATTTTTTAAACAAAAGTAAAACTATTATCTTATCTTTTTTATTTGTTTTCTTATAATGTTTATATAAAAGAAATCGAATATCAAACTGTCTAATTAAACGAAAGAAATAACAGATGATAAAAAGTGTTTTAACTACATGGAACTTCTATAACTACTATACTAATGAAATTAAATAGCAGGTTGACCTGTTATCGCATCCAATATCTGTTCAATGTGTAGCATCCAGTCTCCTTGTCTGACGAGGTAAACCTGTAGAAGATCCTACAATTTTCTTCTAATAAATGTGAAGCAGTAATGGTGGAATTCAAATGAGATAACATATAAGAGATACGATCACAACAATCTCATAATTTTACAAGCAGCCACATTAAGAAAAACTTTGCTATGAAAACTTGCGTATAAACATTTGATCAAAATCAGAGATAAACCTCTTAATTCAAATTGAACGAATGATTACTGTGTGTTAAATCTGGAACATGAAACATGGATAACATATAAACTTTTATTCTATCAACTTGTAGTAAACCATGACAGCGAAAGCAATCATAATATATTTACAAATTGAAATAAACATGACTTGAATAAAAACACAATACAGAGAAGCTAAAGTTGTGACAAGTATTATACTTCATTCAAGTCTGTAAATGAAAAATCCATAGTCTTTCCCCAGGCTCAGATGATCCATGTTTACAAAATAACATGCTTATATAGGTTCCAGGAACAAAATGTTCCCTGTTGATAATATCAAATCTGTTCCAAAAAAATGGGGGATGCAACCTCCCTGATTTTACTTGATATCAAAATATCAATAGCCTAATCTATTTACTAAAAACACAAAGTTGATATGGCTAAAGGATCTCAACAGTGCCTCATATCTCCTTGGAAATCATGGGTTCCTGAAAATAAATGAAAATGGGGAAATTTTAGATATGTTTTCAATTGTCAAATCAAGCAA
>ML780337.1:88235-99827 GCA_009831015.1 Picea engelmannii
ATTTAAGCCGGGACTGTAGCAAAGGCACATCCGTATAATACCTGTCGATCCAGGATCGACATTCATCACATTTTGGCTGTAGAGACTGTACATTGTCACTAATAGCATTAAGGATTGGAGAAGCGTCCATGCGAAAGGTAGGTTTATCACATAGTTGAATGCTCGAGAATTCTGGGTTACCTTTTAGACATGGAGGCAGGTTGTTTACATAGTCATAGGGTGTGTCAGGATAGAGCCCATATGACACGGGGTCTTCTTCAGCCAAAAACCTCTCAATTTTCGAGTCTGAATCTTCACTTAATTCAATTGTGTTGTTTGTGTCTGCACAGGGTTTGAATTTATTTCGAGCATATCATGAAATCAAATGACCAACACTTTTATTCTTGTAATTAACATCGACGCTACCCTTGTTCTTCTTCCTTGTGGGTTTTTTAACAGTTTTAGTGCAACTCTTTGGGTGTGAATCCGACTGATTGTCCAGTTGAGTAACATTAGGGTAGGTCGAGGGTTCATTATTAAGGGAAATATCACAAGGCAGGAGTGGTGGAGGAGAGGTGGTAAGTTTCACAAAGGTTTCTATGATAACCGGCTTATCAACCTATCCCAACTCACTGTTGCCAAAGCCATTTCGTAAAACAAAAGCATCCCAACAATCGTTTTGTAATTGCAACTGATGCACATGGATAATTTTAATTAAACCATGATGGAATAAACTCGAATCAGACCTCTGCTTCTTAAACTATCTTCCCATCTTGTACAGACTTCTAAGCAGGAAGTAGGGTACATTCAATGGGAAGCCAATGAAACTCATAAGCAATCGCGGATGATACAAGAAAACTAACCCAAATCTTCCTTCACACATAATGAATTGTTTCATAATAGCAAGTAGATCATGCCACCTAGGTTTTAAGGATGAGACTGGCATATCTCGATCGCAACTAGTAATTTTTCATGAGTTGAACATCAAAGTCCAGGGGACCTCTTCAATTTTTGCGTTCTTGAACCATTTTTTCCCGAAAGCTGGTAAACTTGTGGCTTGGCTTAAAAACTCTTCAGCTACCTCTAGTTGCACATCACCTATCTTTTCTCTGTATCCATCGAAGGTCAATGCGAACTCTTGGGAAACTCTCAGATTGAAACCCTTAAATTTTTCAATGAATAAACGTCAACCGTTCCTTTCTAAATTTTCCATGGCGTTATCATACGATAGCAAGGTTTGGATCCCATTGGGCTCGATCCTTACCACTGGAGCCATGGTGAACAAAAGGGAATCAACACAGAACTTACAAGTAGGGTTTGATAAAAGGCCACAGAGCCATAGCCCCGAGCCTTAGCAAAATAATGCTATGACAGTTCAAACGGTAGGAAGAGGCGTTAATCACCATGCGTGGGAGAAAAATCATGAAGCCCAAGACCAYGCAAAAGAGTAATGGCATGTTGTACTCCATATTCCACCTTGGCATTGGGTGCGTACTAGGATCARAACACTTTAAAACCAAAATATACACATTCATAGTTTGATCACAAAGGTGAGTGCATCGAATAACAATGGAATAATTCAAAGTTTCATGAATCAAAACTCAATTAATATCAATCGAATATTAATGAATGGAGGTCTTTCACTTATGTAACCAAGGCACGTTTAGAACCAAGGAGTTATAAACAAGGAGAACAATCATGTTCATAGCAAAAATATGACAATTCAATAATAGACTATATGAACAATTCTCCTTTGATAAAAAAATCGAAACAAAGTGTCAATTCCAGCTGCGAGTTTTCATGCTAACAGTCATGAAAACAAAAATMAAAAGGAAGATATGTAAAAAGTGACAAGTGACAAGTGTCATTTAGTGACAATGGTCATGACGATTAATGAAAATTTAGAGACCTTGTGTAGGCAGCTTATAAACAATAGAAATTATATTATYRCTGCCAAMAATGGCGACATGCTGGGAGAAGCAGTTATCTCTGCCAAATGAACGARTTCAGATTAGGATAATCAGAAAAAACTTCGAATCAAAAACAACCAAAAAGTTGTCTGAACATAGTAAACAATTATAATGCATTCAAGTTTTCAGACAACTGTTATTTTTAAAGAGACGAAAACTGACAACAATCTTAACAGAGGAGAGTCACGATATTAAAGTTAAAATCTTCAATACTGTTGACAGGGCTGCTGCTACCAGCAGGCATCTGTAGCCTCGACAGGAATGTCAATTAACCCACTCTGATATATGTATCCTGTCAAGAAGTTCCAGATCAGAACGAAGGACATTTAAGGTCAAAACAAAATCCATATCGGAGAATTTTCTTATACCTGACATTGCTTAGCTGCCAGCAGGCCTATTCAGTACCCCGGCGAAGTTCTCTTGGCGTCATGCATGCATTTACCTGCTGCCAGCAGACCTTTTCAGTATCCCGGCGGGTTTATAGGCACTTCCCACAGCTCTCTGAGGGTTTATTTAGTTTTAGAGATATTTAGTAAAGCGGGGTGACGCTGAAAATTCTAATTTATTTTAACACATCTTAGTATGTCACAGACCTTGAAGAAATTTTTTAGTTGTCCTTCATTAAGATCTGGAAATAATTCGTTAATAAAATTGAATTTCAAGAGCAGGGAGACATCTCTGAGTTGTTCTCTTAAGGAACAGGGACAGCGTAAAAATAATTTTCATGGATGATCGTGAATACCTTCAGTTGCATATTGAAATCAAGAAACGTTTTTCAAACAACAAGTTATCTTCAACATGGCTGCAAACTCAGAAAAATACCACAATTGATGTTTAAACAACTTTCAGCAGTCATTTTGGAGGGGAAATTTTTGTGTTCTCTTCATCTGAGCTAGTCTGTGATGCAGGCATGTGTTTCAAAAAGAAAGACTAATAAGCATAAAAGAAAAATCAAAACAAACCAGCAAAGAAAAACAAACAACAAACATAACATAAAATATTTACACAGTGTGCATGGGAGCGTCATCAGGCAAAATACCTTTTAAGAGCTTGGCCATTCACCGGAAAGGTGTCTAGTTGTTCCTCTAAATTCTGTAATCGGAAATAACTCGGACCCAATTTCTTAGCAATTAAAAATGGTCTCAACCACAAGTTCTGAAACTTAGTATGCTCTCATTTTCCCTCATGAGGTTTGTCCCATTTTAGGACAAGGTCACCTACCTCGAAATTTTTGTCAGAGGCAGAACTGGAATCAAACCAGTTTTTAACAATGAGTTGATGTTGATCCAATTTCCGTTTTGCTTGAGCCCTCACTTCTTCTAATTTTAAAAAAGCATTAATTTGACTCTCCAAAGGGGGACAGTCCTCTTCCTGTACTTTTTGCGATAACTGCAGAGATGGAAGAAGGACATGTGGTGGAAGAATCGTCTCCCTGCCGTAAACGAGAAAGAAAGGTGAGTTACCCACAACAGTTTTAGGAGTTACTCTATCAGCCCAGATTGCATTTAACAATGCGTTATGCCAATTTTTATGGTTTTCGGAGACTGTTCTCTTGATAATTTTGATCAGATTTTTATTAGTCGATTCCTTCAAACCGTTTCCTTGGGGGTAATAGTTGGCAGAGTACTTTAATTTAATTCCTTTTTCTAGAGCGAAATCACTTATTTCAAGAGACGAAAAATAAGAAGCATTATCAAATACCAGGCATTCAGGGATACCAAAATGAGTAATAATATTTTAATTCAAGAAGGATATTATCTGGCTGGTATTTACAGCTTTAAATGGGGCAGCCTCGGACCATCTGGTGAAGTAATTTGTGGTTGTTATGATATATTTATGTTGCTGTGAGGATGGTATATTGATTAGGCCTATAATATCTAGACCCCACTGCTGAAAAGGGGAGTCTACCGAAATTGGTTGCAAAGGGAAAGTTGGTTTCTGTATCCGTTCGGATGTTTTTTGACAAATCACACACTTGCGACATAAAGCATGAGTGTCTTTAAAAAGGGTAGGCCAGTAATAACCTGCTCTTGATACTTTATGGGCAGTGGTGTCTCCACCAAAATGCCCACCAGCTTCTCCTGCATGCAATTCCAATAAGACTTTTTCTGCTTCATCTTTCTCAAGACAACGCATTAGTACTCCATCAAAATTTTGACGGAACAAAATATCATTAATCAGCTGAAAAGAATCAGATTTTAATCTTAGTGATCTCCTTTATGTGGGATCAAGGTGGCGGGGAGCTGATCCATGTATAAGACAAAATTTTATGTCATCGTACCAAGGACTAATAGGGTTTTGTGCACAGCAGATTTGATTTTGATAGTGTTGTCCTGGATTTAACATATCATTTTCCTCTTGTTGTTTTACAGTTGAATCAACGACCAATTTGCATAAACCTTGGCCTCTTACAATTTGTGCTGGGGTGATTTCTATGTCATATTATTGTAAGGATGTGACCCAATTTGCCCTTTTTTCGCCTAGTTTTTTCTGTACTAACAGATTTCTGACAACCGGGTAAGGGACAATGATTTTAGTTCTAAATTTGAACAGATAAGATCAGAAGTTCTTTACTATTTTGAAAACAGCATAGGCTTGTTGATCTACTGCTGGGTAATTAAGTTCTGCCCCCTTGAAGGCTGAGCTCATAAAGGCAATTGGGACTTCGTTGTTTTCAACGTTCTTTTGAGTTAGGACGGCAACGTATGATCGGTCGGAGGCAAACGTGTAGAGGGTGAAGTCTTACGAAAAGTCGGGACTCATTAGAGAAGGAGCGTCTATTATGGCCTTTTTTATTGAATCAAAAGGTTGTCTTTCTAAAGGTCCCCAATGGTACTGTACATCCTTTTTTATTAAGTTTTGTGATGGTCTCACCAATTCTGAAAAGATGGGGACGAATCTCCTAACAAATTTTATCTGACCTAAGAAAGATTGCATGGACTTTTTTGACAAGGGAGGGGGCAGTTTCGAAATGAATTAAGTTATTTCAGGGTTGATAATCATCCCTTTGCTTGAAACAATGAATCCGAGGAGTTTACTTTGTTCTACTGCGAAGATAGATTTTTTAGGATTCAAAGAAATGTCGTACTTACGACATCGCTGTAGAACGGATCTTAAATGAGCTAGATGGTCATCTTTATTTTTCGAGAAGACAGTGATGTCATCTAGGTAAACTACTACAGATTGATTTATTCAGCCTCGGAAAGCGATGTCCATCGCTCTCTGGAAAGTAGCACCAGCGTTTATGAGTCCAAAGGGCATCTTTCTATAAGTGTAGGTGCCCCATGGAGTGCGGAAGGTGGTTTTGAGTTGGTCAAGAGGAGACATAAGGACTTGGTTGTACCCTGAAAAACCATCCAACAAGGATAATCTTTCATAACCAGATACATGTTGAAGGATCTGTTCCATGGGAGGGACAGGGTAGTTGTCTTTATCAGACGCTCGGTTAAGATTTCAGAAATCAACACATAGTCGGATTTCACCACTCTTCTTTCTGACAGGGACAAGATTAAAGACCCATTGTCTGTCCCTGACTGGGAAAATTATCTTAGCGTTCAGGAGCTTGTTTAATTCCTTCTTGACCATTGGTTCGAGTTTTGGGTGCATTTTTCTTAACTTTTGTTGAAAAGGTTGGGTTTGGGGTTTCATGGGAATAACATGTTGTATGATGTTAGGATCAAAGGTTTTTAGGTTGTCATATGTCCAAGCAAAAACATCTTTGAATTCCTTAAACAATTTAATAAATGCTACTTTTTCTTGCTTAGAACACCCCACCCCTAAATTAATGCACTGTGGGTTGTCTTTAGTTCCCAAATTTACCTTTTCATGCGTCAAAGAGGAATTATTCATTTTACAGTTCACTGATTTTCTGAACTTGTCGTGAAGATCATAAAAATTTTCTAATCTAACTACAGATTTTGAGATAGAGTTTATCATGTCTGATGAAGATTTTGGGGATCTCGGATCAGGTATTACTGTAAAGTCACGAAGATTTTCGTCATGGGTACCTTCGTCGATCACCGCGCCCTGGAAATTTTCTTCCATATGCAGAAAGCTTATAATCTGTTGATCGTCATCGAAGACACTCCAATTCGTGATGTTGTCTGGGACAAACGGTCTAAACAACAGTTAGACGAAAAATGCATTCAAAGATAAGCCTTCTGCAGGAAAAAAATTTGAAGCAACGTTAGCTAACAAATCAACCTCCGAATTATTCAATCTAGGAATAGAATTTATGTTAAATGCAAAAAACTTGTTCATCAAATTCCATGCCTCAGTTTGATAGCTTTTAAGGTGCGGAGATAAACAGTGGATAGAATTTTTTACCCGTATAACCACGATTTCCGAATCACCAAAGACAGTCAAATTTTGAATGTTCAAATCTAATGCTTTTCTGAGGCCTTGCAGGAGTGCCTCATATTCGGCTGTATTGTTTGTACATTCAAATTCTAACCAGCAAACAATCAGAGTCTTGTTACCTGCTGGATCGATGAGCACGCAACCTGCACCAGTTCCTTCTTTAGATTTTGACCCATCAAAGTAAAGAGACCATATTTGATTGTCGTTGGTTGCATGTGACCACTGAGAGGAAGTTGTTGGCTACGTATATGTCATAACTTCATATTGTTGTTCCGGGTCAGTGATGGTAGAAGTTTTGGCCATGAAATTGCCGAAAAAAGTATCCATACCTTGTATTTCCGATGAATTGGCAGAAGGAGTGAATGGTTCATTGGGATCATTTAAATCAGTCACCATCAACTTCAGATAACGTTCACGATTTACCTTGATTCTGTTGGGATTTCCATTCTCGGGCAGCCACAAGTGAGACCAATCCGTCGCAAAATAGTCGTGTAATTGTTCTGACCAGTCTCTACTTAAAAACAAACCATAAACTTATGGGATATCTACAACAATAATATCAATCACTTGATGGAATTTAGGATTAGACGACAATCTTATAAGCACATTTCTTAATTCACCTATCACTTTAACACTAGTTCGATCAAGCTGGATAATTTTCAAGCTGGATAGTTGAACTTCGACATTAATCTTTGGACAGACAGACCAAGGCATTACGTTAGATGACACACCTGAATCTACCATACAGTTATGTACATTCCTATTGAAAATTTCAAAAGTCAACAAAAATGGAGGCACATTTTTGCGAGTACTAACAGCAAAAGTTTGTTGTTGTTTAATCGCAGCCTCTGAAACTGGTTTATCTACATTATTTACAGTATTTACAGGAAGGTCTATTTTATCATGAGGCTCAAATGTAGTTTTGGCGGAGGCCTTCTGAGGAATTTTCGGGCTATTTTGAACACCTTTGTTGCTATTCGGATTGTTCTCTGCAATATTCTGCAGCATTTTTTGCAGAAGAAAAGGGAATTTTAATAATTCGTAAACAGAAATGTTAGCCCTAAGATTTTTTAGATCTTCAATTAAATCATAATCTAAACTTGGGTTTACTGAATTATGTTTAGTCTCAATTGATTTAGACTTTTTTTTAGGAAAAGTCGTTGTAATTTCAAAAGAAGGCTTATTTGTTGTCTTACTCCTAGAATTGTAAGGGTGCACTGTTTCGAAATTAGCTTGAAAAATGCTTTCCAAAAAATGTCTGAAAATATTCGGAGAGGATTCATCTTCTTCTACTGTCTCTTGTTCAGCTACCTCTTCAGGAATCTCAGGAGGAATCAAGTTATCGTGTGCTTCTAGGATCGTTTGAATAGAAAATTGTAGGCTTTTTAGATTTAGGCCTTCAGTATTTGAATTAGGTCGGTTGGTGGGAAAAGGCTTCCTAAAAGGGGGTTTGTAGGGCCCTTTGCTCGAAAAAGCTTCTTCAGTGGACTTTTTCAAATCTATAACTTGATTGGACAATTTCTGAACGACTTTCTGTAAGTTTTCTAAATCTGAACTCTCAGGTTGAGCTTTGTTTTGGGAAGGTCTAGGGAGGATTTCGATTTTCTTTTTGGAAGATGAACTAGTCCCTATGTCGTTGCTAGTAGTGTCTTTTAAACTGAGAATTTCTTTCTCAATCTGACTGGCCTCTTCGAAGGCTTCTAACAACGTGGATTTCTTCGATCTCTTTACCCAAATGGATATGTTTTGATGTAATGCTTTCATGTAGTATGTGACAATAAGATTCTCGGAAGGCATCGAATCTATGGGGATTCGGTTCTTTAGTGTCAAGAACCTTTGATTAAAGTCTTTGATCTTTTCTTTGGGGTTCATTTTTAAACTAGAAAGTTCCATGACTAGAACTTCAAGAGACTTGTCATCTCCGAACTTCTCAAGGAAACAGGATTCAAATTTCTCCCATGACAGGATGGTGTGGGGCTGTTGGGCAAAGTACCAGGTAGAGGTATTTCCTTCAAAGGTGTAGGGAAACAATCTACAGACTACGTCTTCGTGCTCAACACTACGGAGTCTAATGGATAACATAAACTTTTTGATGTGATCTTCGATTATCTGTTTGGAATCTGGGTCAAATTTAGGGAGCCATTTCTCCAGGTGTTTGGGTAAAGGATGTTGAGGCCCGGGTATGGCCACTGCATCTTGGTTGAGCCAGGGTCTGGCAAGATTTTTTGGGTTGGCCATAGGTGTGGGTGGTGTTGAAGGCTGGGATGAGGAACTGCCTTTGTCAGAGGATTCTTCTCCAGAAGAAGAAAGAGATGAAGGAGGTGGTGATGGTGGTATACCAGATCCTCCTGCTGCAGGAGTGAGGATTGGATCTATAGGGTTTAAGGTAAGGTCAGTACCTCCAAGTTGTTCTCTGATATCATAGAATTTCAATGGTTGATTCAAAGGTCGGTTTGGTTGTCTTATACGGGCTAAGGAACTGTGTGTTCTTATGAGAGATTGCCGAACAATCTCTTGTATGTTACCACCCGTAGGATTTGGAGTTACTGGTTCAACTGTGATCCGTAGATCGTCGTTTGATGTGGTTGTTGTTTGAGGGACAATGTTGTCGTCTGAACGACTTCTAGTTACTATAGGTGAGCGGGTAGGTGGGGGAGGAGTCTTACGACCTCCTCGTGCCATTAATAGTTTTCAGGCCTCCTTCTAGCGTCATTTGTTTACGGGCGAAATTGATCGCTCGTCAACTGGAGGAGTGAATCTGGTCCGGGGTTGTCTAATTAACCCAAGTCGTTTGGATTAATCCACTCCGACGAGTTTAGTGGCTCCATTGGCCAATCTAAGTCCTAAAGAAAGAGAAAAAACAAAACTAAAGAAAGTGCAATAACTTTATGAATAACAATCATTGAAAACTATATATAGATCTAATATATATTTACAGTTTAACTAACTAATATTTATAAAATAACTTTACTTATCATATGTACCATACATATAAATAATTCTAATTCTAAGATATATATAATATATACAAAATACGAATTTTAATCTAAATCCGTGAAAATTGAATGTAAATTGATTTTTTAAACAACAGTAAAACTATTATCTAATCTTTTTTATTTGTTTTCTTATAATGTTTATATAAAAGAAATCGAATATCAAACTGTCTAATTAAACGAAAGAAATAACAGATGATAAAAAGTGTTTTAACTACAAGGAACTTCTATAACTACTATACTAATGAAATTAAATAACAGGCTGACCTGTTATCACATCCAATATATGTTCAATGTGTAGCATCCAGTCTCCTTGTCCGACGAGGTAAACCTGCAGTAGATCCTACAATTTGCTTCTAATAAATGTGAAGCATTAATGGTGGAATTCGAATGATAGAACATATAAGAGATACGATCAACACAATCTTATAATTTTACAAGCAGCCACATTAAGAAAAACTTTGTTGTGAGAACTTGCGTATAAACGTTTGATCAAAATCAGAGATAAACCTCTTAATTCAAATTGAACGAATGATTACTGTGTGTTAAATCTGGAACATGAAACATGGATAACGTATAAACTTTTATTATATCAACTTGTAGTAAACCATGACAGCGAAAGCAATCATAATATATTTGCAAATTGAAATAAACATGACTTGAATAAAAACACAATACGAAGAAGCTAAAGTTGTGACGAATATTATATTTCATTCAAGTCTGTAAATGAAAAATCCATAGTCTTGCCCCAGGCTCAAATGATCCATGTTTACAAAATAACATGCTTACATAGGTTCCGAGAACAAAATGTTTCCTGTTGATAATATCAAATTTGTTCCAAAATATGGGGGATGCAACCTCCCTGATTTTACTTGATATCAAAATACCAATAGCCTAATCTATTTACTAAAAACACAAGGTTGATATGGCTAAAGGATCTCAACAGTGCCTCATATCTCCTTGGAAATCATGGGTTTCTGAAAACAAATGAAAATGGGGAAATTTTAGATATGTTTTCAATTGTCAAATCAAGCAATTCGAATTTTTCTAACTGGCTACAAAATCTTACAATTCTGTAGCTAGTTATAATAGAAACTACAATCATATTTTATTCAATAAACAAAACAAACTAATCTTTATAAGAGAGATAATATATTCAATCAAATCGTATATCCTAAATTGAGAGTAACAAATCATGCTAAACTTCAAAAAGATCATACCTCAAATCATGGGATTAAAACATATCAAGCAATCTTGGAGTTTACGATTGCTGTCGTTGCCTCTACATTCTTAAAAATGACAGATCCTGTAGTTTTTAGGCATTTCTCCTTTGCTTGAGTTATGGATTGGAGTCTATTGTTCTCATTTTTCAACAAATCCACTTGGTCTTTTAAAGATTTAAGCCGAGACTATAGCAAAGGCACATCCGTATAATACCTGTCGATCCAGGATCGACATTCATCACATTGTGGTTGTAGAGACTCTGCATTGGCACTGACATCATTAAGGATTGGAGAAGCGTCCACGCGAAAGGTAGGTTTATCACAGAGTCGAATGCCCGAGAATTCTGGGTCACCTTTTAGACATGGAGGCAGGTTGTTAACATAGTCATAGGGTGTGTCAGGATAGAGCCTGTATGACACGGGGTCTTCTTCAGCCAAAAACCTCTCAATTTCCGAGTCTGAATATTCACTTAATTCAATTGTGTTGTTTGTGTCTGCACAGGATTTGAATTTATTTCGAGCACATCGTGAAATCAAATAGCCAGCCCTTTTATTCTTGTAATTAACATCGACGCTGCCCTTGTGCTTCTTCCCTGTGGGTTTTTTAACAGTTTTAGTGCAACTCTTTGGGTGTGAATCCGGCTAATTGTCCGGTTGAGTAACATCATGGTAGGTCAAGGGTTCATTATTAAGGGCAATATCACAGGGCAGGAGCAGTGGAGGAGAGGCAATAAGTTTCACAAGTTTTTCTATGATAATCGGCTTATCGACCTGTCCCAACTCATTGTTGCCAAGGCCATTTCGTAAAACAAAAGCATCCCAACAATCATTTTGTAATTGCAACTGATGCACAAGGATAATTTTAATTAAACCATGATGGAATAAACCTAAATCGGACCTCTACTTCTTAAATTGTTTTCCCATATTGTACAGACTTCTAAGCAGGAAGTAGGGTATATTCAATGGGAAGCCAATGAAACTCATAAGAAATCGCAGATGATACAGGAAAACTAACCCAAATATTCCTTCACACATAATGAATTGTTTCACAATAGCAAGTAGATCATG
>ML780337.1:108625-120561 GCA_009831015.1 Picea engelmannii
GACAAACGTCGGTTAAGAGGTACTTCTGTTACTCTTCCTTCTCATGCATTAGGCTTAGATAGATTCGAAATAAATTCAGTGTCCATGATAAGCACTTTTCTGTCTAGGGTTAAGGTCAAACCTTAGAGGTCGATCTACTTGTCTGCAGGCAGATTTTCCTACAACACATGCCACCTAGGTTTTAAGGATGAGACTGGCATACCTCGATCACAACTAGTAATTTTCCGTGATGTGAACATCAAAGTCCAGGGGACCTCTTCAACTTTTGCGTTCTTGAACCATTTTTGCTCGACAGCTGGTAAATCTGTGGCTTGGCTTAAAAACTCTTCACATACCTCTAGCTGCATGTCATCTATCTTTGCTCTGCATCCATCGAAGGTTAATACAAACTCTTGGGCAACTCTCAGATTGAAACCCTTAAATTTTTCAATGAATAAATGCCAATCGTTCCTTTCTAAATTGTCCCTGGCGTTATCATACGATAGCAAGGTTTGGATGAAATTGGGCTCGATCCTTACCACTGGAGCCATGGTGAATAGAAGGGAATCAACACATAAATTACAGGTAGGGTTTGATAAAAATCCATAGAGCCATAGCCCCGAGCCTCAGCAAAACAATGTTATGACAGTTCAAACGGTAGGAAGAGGCATTAATCACCATGTGTGGGAGCAAAATCGTGAAGCCCGAGACCACGCAGAAGAGTAATGGCATGTTGTACTCCATATGCCACCTTGGCATTGGGTGCGTACTAGGATCAAAACACTTTAAAACCAAAATATGTGCATTCATAGTTTGATCACAAAGGTGAGAGAATCAACTAACAATGGAATAATTCAAAGTTTCATGAATCAAAACTCAATTAATATCAATCGAATATTAATGAATGGAGGTCTTTCACTTATGTAACCAAGGCACGTTTAGAACCAAGGAGTTATAAACAAGGAGAACAATCATGTTCATAGAAAAAACATGACAATTCAATAATAGACTATATGAACAGTTCTCCTTTAATCAAAAATCGAAACAAAGTGTCAATTCCAGCTACGAGTTTTCATGCTTACAGTCATGAAAACAAAAATCAAAAGGAAGATATGTAAAAAGCGACAAGTGACAAGTGTCATTTAGTGACAATGGTCATGACGAGTAATGAAAATTTAGAGACCCTATGTAGGCAACTTATAAACAATAGAAATTATATTATTGTTGCCAGCACATCTGTAGGAGGGTTGATTGAGATATGACCAAGGAATTGACTTTGCACTTGTTACTAAATGATTGTTTCCCATAGATTCATGGGATGGATAAAACCTTGTTTCCCATAGATTCATGGGATGTATAAAACCTTCCCCCTTAATTGGAAATGGTCCCCATTGCTTGCTTATGCATGCGAGGAAACATGTGCACTAATTCAATGATTAGATACCATTTTCCTTATGTTGAGAGTTGTCTTGCTTTAGCGGCCTAAAAAAATGCAATTGTCCATGTCCTTGTCCATCACTGCCATCGACTGTAAGTGGCTCTTAAAAATACATGTGGATGTCTTCTAGTTAGAAGTTAATCTATTCCAACAATGGTGGAAACTATGATCAAAGAAAGTCCACATTAATTATTGGATGAAAACCTAGTTATGGAGGTACATTGAGGTTCAAATCATTTCCCCTGATTTTCTCAAGGATGGTGTAAGGACCATATCTTAAAGGATTCAACTAATTGTACGAGCCATTAATTATTTTCTTGTAGATGTAGCTAGACTTAGTCCCCAATTTGAAATGAACAAAAAAAATGATGCTTGTCATGTCGAGCCTTGGATTTTTTACTAGATCTCTGCAACATTTATCATGCTTTCTTTTGAATCTTATAAACATGATCCCTAAACTTGAGTGCCTTGTGAATGTCTCATTCTTCATGGTTTGAGTCGATAGAAATAATCAATCCACAAACTAAGTCAATAGGCGTTGAGGGTTAAAATCCATAACAAATCTCAAAAGGATTGTTACCTATAGAATTTTGCTAAGCTTAGCTATCCCTAGTTGAATGTATCAAAGACTATCATCCCATGTTTTCCAATGCTTGTGGTTGTACATTCAAATAAATTGTACCACCGTGTGATTTACTACTTTTGTTTGACTATTTGTCTAAGGATGAAACACCATTGACATTGATAACTACACATCCAGTTGTTGTCATAGTGTCTTTCAAAAGATGATAACAAATTGGAATCTTGGTCGATGATGATTGTAATTCATAGACCATAGTTCTACCATACATGTTTGAATAAGGGTTGTGTTGAACACCAAGTAGTTGTAGTCTTCTTGCAAGGTATTACAATAGCCAATTTTAAAAATATGTTGACCACTATTAAGATTAACTCATTTTGGTGCTTAATGACAACATATCTAGTTAAGTAGTCCAATGGAGATAGCTTTCCATGGTCGATCTAAAAATGCAAAGGCATGTACAAAACTTGTTGATGATTTTTTGGCTGAGTGATGACAAAAAACACACACAACTTGGTGTATTTATTGATATTTGAGTTGAGTGAGGGCCAATAAAAATACTTTTGCAATACTATAAGCATATTAGATACTTGAGAGTGATCTACTGTCTTATTTTAGGTGCATCCCAAAGAATTTTTTGTCGATGCTCACCTTGAGGTACACAAAGATGTCCTCGATTGTAGAGAAAATCGTCCTTTGATTGGTAGTCGAGAGTAATTAGTTGACCTGTCTAGAGTTATCGATATACCGATGAAGAAAAATTGTCTTATTGATATAGTCGAGGCCAAGTAATGGTATCATAACTTAACACTATAGGAAGTGAAGGGACTAGAGGTAAATTAGTTGTTGCATTGAATTTGCCTTTTTTGTGCTTAATTACTAACTAAAATTATTGTGGGTAGCTAATCCACTTGAGTTGCCTTCTTGTATGTAGCTTAGACTATGAAGGGGTAAACTATATAAGCTTGTGGTTAACAGGGATAATTATTTCTTTTCCTACAATGTAGTGTCTCCATTTCTTAAGTGCTTTCCCAATCATATACAATTTCTTTTCATAAGTCAAATACTTACAAATACTATCATCGAAAGTTTATGAATGGAATGCTACTAAGTGACCAATGACCATAACTCCCATAGCCTAGTATGAAGCCTCGATATCTATTTGAAATGACTAACGTAAATCAGATAGAGTGAGCATGGGAGTTTTACAAATCTTGTCCTTAAGTGTTTAAAAGCTTGATGATGTGATTTTGTACATTGGAATGTTGTCTTTCACCCTCTCTTTGTTATTGAATTCATTGGTGAAGAAATGTGTTGAATCTTAACATAAATCGTCAATAAAAAATTTCTAAGACAAAGAAATTCCTTAGCTCATGAATGTCTCTTAGAGAAGGCCAATCCTCGATGACTTGAATTTTCTCTAGGTCGACTCAAATGCTAAAGAGTTGATAACATAATGTAACACCCCTAGCGCATGGTCCTTCTTTTGTTGAACCTAGTTTTGGTTAGTTATTATTTAGTATACACCTTGTGATGTTTGACAGTAGATGATGTTTTGGATGCCCTATCTCCCTCATCGATTTTCTCTATTTATGTGAACTTATAAAGAACACTGAAACATATGTAGTTTCTTAATGATTACTATGAATATATTTTGATGGTTTGTGATGAGTAAATTCTTTCATAATAATGATGAATATTGATTATCATGTTAATTATGATATATATGTATTCTTGATGATGTGCCTTTGCTTATAATTCATTTCAATCGATGATGAATATGGTGCTTTATGCCTTATATGTGTATCAATATTGTTGGGAAAGGATAACTTGTTGCATGATGAGACATTGATGAAGAGGTTAGAAATCATATCAAAGGGAAAGGGGCTTATGTTTAAAGAGGGGGGACCACCTAATCATGGCACCTAGGGAGCCTTGGGAAGGGAGAAAAGGACTTGAAAATAACTTTCCAAATTAATTGAGATAAAAAAAAAGGGGAGAAAGTTGTAAATTACTTTTATAAAAAAAATTGTAACTGGTAGATTTAAATTATAAAAAGATTGCAGCTAAGCTTGTAGTGAGATGTATAATCCAAAAAAGATCTAGTCATCTAAGTACATCCCAAAAGGGGTGGCTATCTAGCAAAGCATATACACTTGAAGTTTCTTACAATACATCATAAACCTTTCATACTGATAAGTAAACAATCTATAGAAAATACTTAACAATTTTACAACTTTAAATAACATAACTAAAAAAAAGTGAAGTAAAACACCACATAAAATTCATTTTGAGGTACTAGTTCTATTTGTTGGAGTTGCATTCATGTTGAATTGTTGAACTGAGACCTTCCCTCCAAGGATTTTGTGCTCTTTGGTTGAGGAAAACAGAGGAGAACCATTTCCAAGCTTATGTTGATTGACAAGATAAACCATTGATTGTTGTAGCATAGCTAGCTGAGCTTCAAGGATTTAAATTCATTTTTTTTGGGTTAACAAAATCCCCATTAAAACCTCTACCAAAGGATTTGAAATTGAACCTTTCTCCCCTAGTTTTCTCTGAAATGCTTCAATTAAATGGTCGTGCCTTTCAATAGACTCGACATGTTCCTTCAGAGCCTTTCGAGTTTCTCGGGTCTTTGTGTAATTCATAGCCCTAAGGGATCGAGCCAAGAACAAGGAATGAGAGCCACAACAGAGAAATTATTGGAACTGAGAAAGTGAAAGGAGGTTGATAGGCCCTCAAGAAAGATAGACTTATTCACCATCATTTTGGTCAACAATTTTAAGCTAGCAAAGCATTGTCAAGCTCCCTCTTACAACACATTGCTTGTGCAAAGTGTTTGTGTTTTTAGTTATACATTGTGGAACAAGTAACAGGTTCATATAAGATAAACACAAATTCAATACAATTTTTTTCACCAAGGTTAACATGGTATTTGAGAAATTTGTCATAATTATTGACCCATAACTGTGATATGCCCATTTTTCCCACTCACTCTTAATGTTATCATATTTCACACTCTATATTGATAATTACAACACTCTTTGATATCATATACCTCACTTATCCACATAACCTTTAATAAAGAAAGAGTGAGTGAATTATCATGTTATAACTTTTAGATTATTTCTTACCAAACATAGTGTTGCTCCTTTTATTATAACATAGTTCAGTCTTTAAAGATATATCTCATTTTTTTGAAAAATGCTACACCATACCATATTTGCCATGATAATCTTACTACCTCTATATGCCAAACCTTCAAAACAAAATATATATTATTATATCTTATCATGTGTGCCATGTTCTTTTACCATTATAACTTTATGACCCAAAACCAAAAGTTTATCTTTGACTTTGTCTTGGGATTAACTTACTTCATGTCATGAAGCCATTACGTAGAGGGATTAACTTATTAGTCCCTGCCAAAGCATAGCAATGAGTTTGCTATTGATTTGACATTAATTTGCTTTATATTTTAAATTTGTTTGTAAAATGTAATGTTCGACTTAAGAAAATAAATATATATTTTTTGATATAGTAAAAATATTTATTTTTCTCATCTCTAATTGGTTAATATATTTCAAGTCTTATTGTTGTCTTCACGTATTTCAATATTTAAAATTAATTGCATAATCAATAACAACATATTATAATTGGTTGTACAACATATATAGCACTTATTACACCACCACAATAAAAATATTTTTTTTAATTTACATTTCCCAATATAAAACAAGAAATGAATAGTAATGTTGATGTTTTGGATGTGTCATGTCATAACATATTAAAATATTATATAAATTAAAATATATATTATATATTTTATAATATATATGTTAAGTTAAGATAGTAAAATATTATATATATTAAAATATATATTATATAAATTACAGTATATATTGTATATTTTATAATATATATAACACATAAAATATTATAATATGTTATATATTAAAATGTATATTATATTTTAATAAAATATGACAAGTTTGTTTTTATTTTTTATTTTTTAAATAAGATTTGCATTTGGCTTGCTTAGCTTAACTAGAAGGAAATTTAGGTTAATCCCAAAACTATATGGCAGCTACACTAAAGTAAAATCATGGCAAGATATTTTGTCCAATACCGGTTATGACAAATCCATAAACTATGTGTCATCATGGAGCAATAAGGCTTTCTCCATCCCTTGTGAGTCTATGTCGAATTCTTTTAAGAAGCTGATTTCTTTTAAGATTATGAAACTAGCTCATTTGCTAGCATATTATTCATGTTTCAAAGTAATCATCATGAATAATTATAGGGTGTTAACTATCATCTTCATTTCCAAATTTACTTAGCAGTGACTAAGCTGCCATGTAGCCTTGTTTTATATTTAACACTTCAATGTAGAAGCGGGTGGTCGAATAAGGGTATGTAGAGGTTCAGATCTACCTTCATTAAGGCGCCCGTGAGGACAAGAAATCGAGTAATGGGTATGGAACCAGATCCTCACAAAGTCGTCGTCATGTTGACTAAACATTCTGAAAACAACCTTCAATACAAAATCTTGGACACTCATCAACGAAATCACACATGGAACAATGCATCAGAGAGTCAATTATCATTTTTCTTATGCAATCCATTCTTAAACAAAAGTTCGGAGGAACAATGCATGAGAAAGCCAATTATCATTTTTTTATACAATTTGCTTAGCTATAATTGTCATTATTTGCTAGTTTGTTCGTGATTTGTGGGACTAGCTCGTGGCTGAGAAATCGTGATTCAGGGGCATTTAAGCTGTCAAAATTACGAGGATCTCACCCGTCCCGAGCCACACCAATCCTTAACATCGCTGGATTTTTTTTCCACACAGGTTTCGAACCAGTGACTTAACATCACAGAGTGCCTTAACAACACACTCAGTTACCGACTATCCTACACCTCTGGGTCTAAATGTATGAGAATATAAACTTCAATAAAGATTAAACTTTTTTTAGCTCTAGAAATAATTTATTATTTATGTTCTAACATTAATCTTTTATTTCCTCTAATGCAAATTTTAAATATTAAAAAATACAAAGACAATCTTGTTTATTTTATTTCTTTAATTTAGTTTCGTACATAATCATATTTTTTTATTCATTTTTATTAACTTAAACTTTCAATTTACTAATTTAGTAATTGTAATAAGTAAAGAAAACAGCAAAATCATTTCAATATTTTATTTTATTTATTATTTTGTTTTTTTTACAAGAACGAGTATGAGATATATTAAGAAAACAACAGAAAATTGCTGGCACAATTACAATCAGTCTTCATTGGGTAGTCTCAACTATGACTTTGGGATTAGCTCTCGTTCACAAGTTTATGGTAATTTATCAAATCCCTCGGTTTCGTCTAGTAATATAACTCCTTTGCTTAGCAGTACTTCTTTGTTAGCTTCTTTATCTGCTTCACCATTTAATTCCCATGGAATATAGAATAGATGGATAGAATGGAAAGTGAACACAAGGAGTTTAATTTTCTGATGAATTTGCCTGAGCCTCATATGTATAGTAAGGTTCTTAGAAGAGAGGGCTTGAGTAATGATACGAGAGTCTCCAAATACATTGAGGTCTGTGATGTTCATGATTTGGGCTTGAGATAAACCTTGCCAAAGGGCTAAAGCTTCAGCTATGTTATTTGTGTTCTTTTTGATTCTCGAGGAATATGATAGTACTTTTGTTTCCTCAGAATCAATAATCACCCCTCCCCCGCCAGCCTCACCGGGGTTTCCTTTAGAAGCTCCGTCAAAGAAAAGACTATGCCTTTGAAGGGAATTGCACCATATTGTGAAGGTTGAAGGGTCCAACCTAATTTCCCACTCGAATGTAGAGGGCTGAGAAGCAGTTGATACTTTCAAAGTACTTGGGATAAGGCTTGACAACCATTCTTCCTCATTAGGAGTTAACTTACCTTTATTTGCTGGCAAATGGATGGATGACAGAAATTCCACCATCATTTCTTTAGCTTTTTCACTCACTTGGCCCTCTCTGGCAACTTTCCCTTTGAAGACTCGGGCGTTGTGTTCTAACCAAAGTTTCCAGCAAATAAACCTGGGAAGGTACCCCCAACAGTTTTTTAGTTGGTCTTTCTTCGTGAGGGAGAAGGGGCATAAAACCTGCCAGTTGAGAAGAAGGTTGAGTATCTCATCCAAGAGAGTGGCTTGAGTTGTCCAAGGAGCTAACGCCGGATACCATACCTCCCGAGTGAATGAGAAGTTCAAAAATATATGTGCCACAATTTCTTCATTTGAAACACAGAAGGGACAATGTGTGGGGCCTTCCCTTCCCTTTCTTTTGAGGTTATCTCCAGTGAGAATGGAGTTATGCGCTAGCGTCTCGATGAACATGTCGATTTTCAGGATGAATTTGTATCTCTAGACTTCTTTCCATAGGGCCGGATTGGGGGGCACATATGGATTTTCTTTGGTGAACTTGTAACCCTCTGAAACTGTGCAAGAGTCGGACTGTTGTCCCCATCCCCTTCGATCTTTCTTATTTGCAGCGATCGATGATTTCCCCTAGAGTAATGTGAGTAATCAACTTTATTCATTATGCAAGTGGCTTGGACTTCTCGGCAGATTCTATTCTTTCCAGCTTTTGTTTGCATCTGAATGCCACTTTGAAATGTCCCAAATCATGTTTAACTGTTGGGCGTGGAGGAAGTTTTTTAAATTGTTGGTGCCCGGGATGAAATCTAAAGGAGCCTCTCCTGGGATCGAGTCCTCCCATATTAGAATGTTTTCTCTATTTCTTGGTATCCAAGTTAGATGGGGATTGAAGTACCCAAAGGCTTTTTGATAGATTGTGAATATTGGCGATCCTTTTGAGACTTTAGGGGTTGTATTGAGACACTTCCTTCTAGCACCTAAATAATATTTCCTCCACAGGGCGTTCTTGCTCCAAGTGAGTTTTCCAGAGACCAGATTCCAGAGAAGTTTGGCCCCTAGTGCCATATTTTGGGATCTCAGGTCTCTTATCTGAAGACCTCATTTTGTGTACGGCTTTGTTACTTTCCCCCAACTGACTAGAGGCACTTTGTTTTCATTCTGATTGCCTCCTTTCCAAAGAAATATTCTTAAAAGAGACTCGATTTGGCTTATGCATCTAGATGGAGCTAACAGAATGGAGCTTTGATATATTGAAATATTGGCCAACACCAATTTAAGGAGAACTAACTTCCTTGCCAAGTTTAACTAGGAGGCCCCCCACACTTGAATTATGGTTTTTATTTTGTCAATTACATGAGACAAGTGAGAAGATTTGAGCTTGGATTTGAAGATGGGGACTCCTAAGTATTTGAATGAATCCCATTGAGTTTCCCCTTCCATCTCCAATATTCTAGATATTTCCACCATTTCCCTTGGCTTGCAGTTCCACCCAAATATTTTACTCTTCCTGTAATTTATTTGGCTCCCCGAAGATTCCTTGTAAAGATCTAGTTGTTGCTTGAATTTATGAGATACGATGGTATTAGCCCCTCCCAAGAGGAGTGTATCATCGGAAAATTGAGCATGGTTTATATCTTTGAACCCTCTTGCAATTTTTATGCCCATTAATTCATGTTGAGAGTGATAGTGTTCTAGTTGAAATCTTAGCGCTGAGCCTTAAATGGCATAGAGCAGGGGCGACAGCGGGCATCCCTATCTAATCCCCCTAGATGCCTGAAATAATTATGTTGCTCGACCATTGACTAACGGAGCAATCCAAGGAGTCCTTATACAAGCCTTAATCCATTGGATGAAAGAAGCATTGAAGCCATATTTTTGCATTACCTGAAACAAAAAATCATGCCTTACTCTGTCAAAAGCATTTGCTAGATCTAGTTTCACAATCATACCTTTTTCACCTCGTTGCATGCTTGAGTGGATTGCTTCTTGGACCAGAATTATATTGTCAGTTATGTGCCTTCCTTTGATGAAGCCTCCTTGGTTCTCTGTAATGATTGTTGGGATCATACCCTTGATTCAATTGGCGATTACTTTTGTGATAATTTTGTAGCCAATTTTGTACAAGGAAATGGGGCGAAATCTGTCAAAGGATGAGGCCCCTTTTTCTTTAGGAATTAAAGCTAAGAACGTAGAATTAGTTTTTCCCCCAATCTTGTGGCATTTTTGTGATTTTAAAACCATTTTATGCAGATCATGCTTTATGATTGGCCAACAAACTTGAAGGAAACAAGTTGTAAATCCATCAGGCCCTGGAGTTTTATCAGGGGCCAGACTGTCCAAGGATGATTTCACTTCTTTCAAAGTGACCAGAGTTATAAATTATTGATTAGATCTTGGTTTGACAACTGAAGGGATCAAATTGAGAACTTGATGATGGATTTATGTGGAAGTATCCTCAGTGTAAATCCCTTTGAAGTGGAGATGAGCAACTTGTTTGATTCCTTCAAAATCATTGACAATCTGATTCTGAAATTGAATTTCCTTGACAGAGTCGTAATTTTTTCTCGCTTCTGCTTGCTTATGAAAGAAGCTTGTATTTTTATCTCTAGCTTTTAGCTAAATACTTCGAGATTTTTGTCACCGGTATTCTTCTTCCTCCCTACAGGTTGTATGGAGCTTTCTATGGAGGTCTTTTTCTATTTCCAGCATGTGTGGGCTGATATTTCTTTCTTCCATTTTTAGTTGGTGCACTTCCAGGTGTTGTTGAGCTTCCATTCTTTGGGCTGATGGGGATTTCAAATATTTTGACCATATTTTGAGAACCCTCTTCAGCCTTCAGAGCTTTTCCTCCCACACAAAAAAGGGCGAACTTGAAATTGGATCCTTCCAAACTCCGGTGACCAGCTCAAAAAACTCCTCACGATGAATCCAGGTTAGGCTGAATCTAAAAGGAATCGGGCCCAGGGGGGAGTCTTTGGTGATTTCTAGACTTATTGGCTTATGGTCAGAGGCACTGAAAGGAAGGATCTTAGACTCAACGTTGAGGCCTAAAAGGAGAAAATACCTTTGGACCAAGAATCTGTCCATCCTTGCTGCTATGTGCCCTGGGCCATTTCTTTTATTGGACCAAGTGCATTTTCCTCTAGAAGGTTTTATATCTTCCAGATCCCAATAAAGTATGTGTTATAACCCTAATTTTCACCAGACATGCTTACCTGGCATCAGGCCATCTGAGATTCCTTCTTTTCCAAAACACTGTTGAACAACTCTTCTTAAAAATCCCTTTTATAAAGGCCCACGCACCCTGCTCCATTACTGCACGCGTGTGCATGCTAGTTGACCCAAGACTGATCCGAATTTTATGAGCAGAACGAAATGAATATAGATTATTAACAGGTTCTTAACACAAAATAATAGGGATACAGTAAAACTGGTTTTCTATTCAATAATGAAATAAGTTGAAACTGTAAAATGCAGCAGAAACAAGCTTGTTGGAATGGTGGTGGCTTATCTCTGAGAAGAGATGTGATGACAGCGCGCATTCGCAAGAAGCAGGTTACAATGAGGATCTGAAGGCATTTTTACAATAAACAAGAATTCCAAAAACCCTATACATCCAAAAACCTAACCCTAGGAGATGAAGCGCCAAAAGTCATGTGGGCCCCGTTTGGGTAAGCTAGTACATCAACTTTCCGGGGTCATAACTTTTGCATACGATCTCCGTTTTAGGCGTGTGATAGCCCGTTGGAAAGGTATCATCGAGGAGATTCATTTTGGGGGCTCAATAATGCTTTTGGATATCATTTAGGAGCTCGATACCGAAAAACCTTCGTTTATGCCCTCAAAATGGCCCCAGAAGTAAAAACTACTAAAAATAGGAAATTGCCAAAAATGTCAGAAAGTTGTTTTGAGCCAGTTGGAAAAGGTGGGTGGCCACCGATATCCATCTGGATCAATCCTCCCTCCTTAGGAAGCAATGGTCTCCATTGCATTGAGGTCCCCCATTAGATGAGGAAATTTCT
>ML780337.1:125811-146760 GCA_009831015.1 Picea engelmannii
TAACCTATAAAAGAAGGGGTAGGGGTCCCATTTGAAAGGAGGAGAATCATAGTAAAGAAACTATACCCGATTAAGCATTCCCTTTGTCCCAACCTTTAGCCATCCTTGTGCAAAGAGAAGTATAGAGCAAAGTAGTTGGAAGATAGTGGAAGAAGAGCCCAGGACCAGGATCGAGGAGCAGTAGCTGACTTTATCATTGTAAGGTATCATTGTGAAGTTAATAAAAGAATTGTTTTTCCCATCCCACCATATGAGATTGTCATTATTGGAATATTGATTGTATGATTGATTAAATCTCTAACCCGTTAGTTCATAGATAAAATGCATGTGGAGTTCTTTGTTTGTCTTTAGTGAATGCAGGTCATCATTGGGAGGAGAGTTGCGGTCAAAGAACGACCAAGCACAAAAAGGGATTGACATCAAACATGAAAAATAAGGTACGTCCACTTAATCTCTTGAGCCTTGTATTTACATACGAGTAATGGGGGTTTAGGCATGGGATGATGGTAAAAAGTAAGAGTCTTTAGGTCATTTTTGCATGCATGATAAAACCCTTAGTGCTAGTCCGTAGGAGGGATTTCCCACCCACAACATATTTGGCAACCATACTGAGGAACTCTAGGGTTTCTAGGAATGCTTTTTCTTAGGTATTTTTAAGAACTGGTTTCATTTCTTGTTTTTAAAGTTTCTACAAAAGTCTAAGCTAACAGAGATTCTGGTCTTCCATACCAGTTATCTATGTTTCTTTGCTTGACTGCATTTTTTTTTAGAGACCCACAGAGGTACACACGGCTTGTATAAGGTCTACATGCATGTACCCGTCCCCTACCTTCCCACAGCCCGTGTGTACACGCTAGCTGAGGAAGTGTCAGTCGCGTGTATGATTCCAGAAAATTTATTTTAGAGAGGCAGTCATCCTCTCCCCTGTCATAAATAATCCTTCTCCAAGGTTTTTTGGAACTCTTTCTAGTCTTTGTTGTTTGCAGTCTATAGCTTAGGTTTCACCTTAGATTGGTTTGTTTTATGAAGTTTTCCTTGAATTGTTTTCTTTTTTCTATTAAAGTGTCTGAGTCTTCAAGAGATCCCAGTTCACAGTACCAGTAATATCTGTCTGGGCTGGATTGCTTGGCCTTTCATTTGTCTTAGATTTTTAGAGATACATGTGGCATGTATAAGGCCAGAACGCGTGTACATGTGCCCTAACTTTACACAGCTCGCGTGCACACGCTTGTTGTTGAACTGTCAACAACGTGCCTGTGGAGAAAATTTGTTTTTAAGGTGAGGTAGTCATCCTTTCCTTTGACAAGAGTTATACCTCTCAGGTTTTTGGGTCTCTGTCATAGCGGTCAGTAACTTAGGTTTGATCACAACAATAGCTTTCTTTTTCATTAAGAAGTTTTCCTCAAAATTTTCTTTTCATAGGGTTTTTATACAAGTGTGAGAGTCCAGTTTTAATTTGCTTGTGTGTTATTTTTAAAGTGACTCTTTGCGATCTGCGCTTAGGTCATAAGTTTTCTTGGTTTTTACTTGTTGATATTTTTCCTTTTTTGCCTTGTGAGCATTCAAATAAAAAAAAAACAAATTATTTTCTTTGTTTGGTTAAATAGTGTTGGTTCGCATTAGTAACCAGGAAAAGTCTTTGCTTTCATAAGTTCTTGACGGTTTACTTAGATCATAAGTAGCTCGTAGTTGAGTGAAATCCTACTTTGAGTTTGTTGTTCAAAAATCTTTGAAAATTTTTAGTTTGAAAAGTTGTTTAAGATTTGAGTCAAGAAGAAGTTATTTTGTTTCCATCTTTCTATCTATTTTTCTTTCGTCTTTCAAACATCAATAATTTCACGTTCATAAACTTTGACTTCAGACAATCCATAAAAATGAACGTTAAATCTAAAATTCATTAGACTTTTTATGTTTGTAGGGTCAACCAACTAGTTTAGGGTTAGGGCCTTGAATTAGGTTGGAGAGGAAACTCTTAAAGGCCATTAAATCAAACATTGGAGTCTGAGTTAGGGAGTGTCAAAGTCCAGTATCGTGAAATTTATCCGGGACCCCCCTCTAACACAGGGGCTAAACACAAGGTCGCCTGCGGAAAGGTAGCGGAGATAACCCCTCCAAAGCTGGACCAATCATAGTGGAGAACACATATAGAGGGTTTGTCTTGGGATTCCATCGATTGCATTTTCCATGGAGCTTCGTGGGTCTTGAATCCGTTCGAGGTCCTCAGTTGTCTTTCGGACCACTTTCATTTGATACCCTTGATAGATTTCGGGCTCGATACCCTGCTCATTGTGGTCTACCCAACTTTCAAATGTACCCGCCTGGTGACTGTTCGCGCGCTGGCAACCTAGTTGCCCATCTTTTTTAGAGACATACACAGGTGACTACGGTGGTATACCACAATACCTAAGACAGACATTGGGCCATGATTTGCAGAGTATACCCAGAGGGTGCTTCCGTGTTCTAGTTGCACTTGCACCGGTAAGTTGCTATAGTGTTGGTTGTTGTAACTGTTCTTCCAATTAATTTAGTGTTTGCTTGTTTTATCTTGGAGGGACCTTTTTAGTGTGTGTTTTTTTTTGAACGAATAGAAATCCCTAGTGTGTATTTGATATTCTCACACAGTGGAGGATCATGAGCTCCATCGGTCACGAAGGCTTCTGGGCCTATCACCAGTTACACTGGAGCCACCCCCACCACCACTAAGGCGAAAGCTAGACCAACAAGGGTCTTTTGAAGTGACCGGGTCATAGGAAACTGTATCCGACCAACATCTGGAGGAAACAATCGTTTTAGACCTTGGAGCAAAAGATCTTGGTCCATCCAAAACTCCAATCATTGATTTTTCGGCACCCATCATCATACAGATTCACCCTTACGAGTGCCAGACAGTGTTTCACGCAGCAATGGAAACAAATGTTGCCACTTCTTCTGGGAATTTTTCAATTCCCACTACGGTTGTCACCACAGGGGATATTCCATCTCCTAACCCACCGTCACCGATCCAAGCCACCATGGTCTCAACAGCCTATACCTCGAGAAGTGGTCCGATCTCGTCTATGGCAGCGACCACTGCCCCTTTTACACCAAGTGCAACAGGCCCTCCACTCTCATACAGGATGCCTAGCTCAGGTACAAGTCCTGTACTTTCCTACTCCACTTTACAGACTTTAGGTATGGGGGCAGGGAGCTCTAATGCTCCTCTACAAGGACACATGGGGGGCACTTCCACTCCTTCTAACACTTTTCCTTATGGGGGAGTTCATATACCTCCTTCGTCCCCTTCGCCCGGTGGCACCCACCAGCAATCCATCAGGCCACCCACACACCATAGTTTACTTGGAGCAGGGAGTCAAGGAACACCTTCTCATAATATGTTGGTAGGTTCGACACCATTTTCTTTGTTCGGTGCATTTGGTAACAACGTTTTCTCGTCAACTGCTTTCTCGACTGGGGGCAACCCCGGTTACATACAACCTATTCCTATGCAGAGTACTATTACTGCACAAGGGGGAAACCTAGGAACTTCTTCCACATCAGGACCTTGGAATTCTTGGCAGGGATCAGTTCCCTCATCAGGAATGTCAATCTGGGGCAATTCTTTTCACAACCAATGGAACCCCAGACAAGGTACTATGCATATGCCCATGGGATCGGCATGGGACAACCCTTCCCAAAGTCCTCCGAATGTAATGCATGCCCAACCATCTACGTCCTATTTTGGGAATCATCCGATGATGTCTCCTCACATGCAAAATTTGTACGCTGGTCATGGCCATGGTTTTTACCAGAAGCCAGGCCAGCAATTGAACATTTCCTGGAAACCTGGTGCCAATCAAACTCCAGGTCCTTTTTTCCATGGTTACTACCAACAACCCAAACTACCTTTCCTGGCAACCTTGCATTCGCCAAACTTGACAAGGTTGTTGAATGACCCTATCTTTCACGATCCGTGTTGGCCCCCTATGCTGACGAATTTTCCTTCGGACATACCAAAGTTCAAAGCCAAGCCTAATGAAGATCTGGGAGATCATGTGACCACCTTCCATCTTTGGTGCTCGTCTAACTCATTGAAATACGACTTCGTGCAGTTTTAATTGTTTCAACGTACTCTCATTGGGAGTGCTGCGAAACGGTACATTGAGCTCGACCGCTCAAGATACTCTACCTTCGGCGAATTGGCAATGGCTTTCCTAAACCATTTCCAATTACCTATGAGATACGACGTTGGCACAAATTTGTTGGCCAATTTCGAACAGACAAAAGCGGACCATATCTCTGATCACATCCAAGAATGGAGACACCGGAAGAGTTTAATTAAGGTGTCAGTCCCACCAGCATTCTTGCTCGAATGGTTCCTTAAGTCTTTGGTCCCACAGTTATCCAAAGACGTCGCAACGTCGTGAGTGTTTTCTAAAGAAGATGTCATCATGAGAGATCAACAGCTTGAGCTAATCTACTCTCAGTCTGATTTATTATACAAGATCTTGCTAGATGCACCACGCTCAATACTTGATAAAACCAGACAGAGAGTTGGACCACATGCCAATGGCATTGTTGGTTCAGCACAAACAAAGCCCGCTGAGCAACTGACGAAGCAATTGTAGCAATTGTCTATACAACACACAACGGCTAGCCAAACCACTATTTTGGCTTCTCCCCCTACCAAAACGTCAGATGTACACACAGTGCAATCGACAAATCTAAAGGCCACCCAATAACCTGAAGGAAAGAAAAAAAAATGAAAGAAGGGTAAGGGGGATAAGAAACGCACTAATAATGCTGGCAGGGGCAACACTGAGAAACAAAAGGCAAGGTATCCATGCAACCTATGTGTGGAAGACCACCCGACCCACCAATGTCCCCGGCTTGCAGAGGCCCAAAAGTTTGTGACATAGCAACAACCTGTCGTGTTAACCAATCCATTTCAACATGGACAAAACCTAACCCAAATCTGTACAAGCGCAGAAGGGGGCAATCAAGGACCCTCTCCATCTTCAAACAATCCTGCATCCACGAATGTGTATATGATGAAGGGTGATGCTTTTATATCGACTAGAGAGCACGACTACAGTAAACCAAGCACTTCTGAGAAGGGAAAAGAAGCCAAAATACCATCTCTTCCTCTCCAGATCTAGAAGACTTTGGGTGAAACAATGACATGCATCCTAAAAGGTGCTTTTAAGAAAGCTTCTCACAACCCCAATGCAAGGGCCACCCAGAACTATTCTGTGTGGAGGATTTGTCCCAAACCCCTTGTGCGATGTCCACTTTGGAGGTCCTCCAAAGCTTCCCTTCCCAGAGGAAAACTTTGTTAGCCGCTTTAGGATCTACCGAGACTTGTAATCCAGGTACAATCATGCTGGATACAACCGACCTAAAACCTCGTCTGCCTTACCACGTAGCATTTTAGATAGTAGTGGCTCACCCTACGAAAACTTTTACTTGAAACATTTTTTGCACAGTGGTTGATGAGGGTGCCTCGACATGCGTTATTTCGTTGGCATGTTGGAAGGCCATTGGCCAACCTGTTTTGTCTCCGTCACCTACTCTTCTTACTGCTTTCGACGGTCATTTGTTCCGACCACATGGTATCATTCCCTCTTTCCCCATGCAGTTAGGAGGGAAGACCGTGTGCATCGAGGTAGAATTAGTCGATGCATCCCTCGACTACAATCTTTTGTTAGGAAGGAGTTGGACTTATTCCATGCAAGTCGTGGTTGCTACAGTTTTCCGGGTCATGTTGTTTCCACACGAGGACCAGATTGTGACCATTGATCAATTGTCTTTCTCCAGACCTAACCCTTCACTAGGGGCATCCGCGGTCCCGATGATTGATAATCCCCAACCGGGCATAGTCAACGTAGGGGTTGGTTTGTGCCCATCTTTGATGGGTACCTTCGATTACCCACCCCCTCAAGGCGATGTCAAGATCATATCTAACCACCATAAGGTTGATATTTTCCAAGTTTCGTCGTTTCGCATGATTTAATTCAACGATCCATGGATACTTCCTTCCCCATCGGCCACGATGATCCAGGTGGATATTGGTGGCCACCCACCTTTTCCAAATGGCTCAAAATGACTTTCTGGCAATTTTGGCAATTTACTATTTTTAGCAGGTTTTAACTTTCGGGGCCATTTTGAGGGCCTAAATGAAGGTTTTTCAAGATCAAGGTTCTCAATGATATCTAAAGGCATAATTGAGCCCCCAAAATGAATCTCCTCGACGATACCTTTCCAACGAGCTATCACACGCCTAAAACGAAGATCGTATGCAAAAGTTACGACCCCGGGAAGTTGGTGTACTAACTTACCCAAACGAGGCCCACATGACTTTTGGCGCTTCATCTGTTAGGGTTAGGTTTTTGGATGTCTAGAACTTTTGGCATTCCCGTCTATTGTAAAAAGGCTTTCCGAGCCTCATTGTAATCATCTTCTTGCGAATGCGAGTAGCCGTCACATCTCTTCTCACAGATAAGCTGCCACCATTCTAGCGAGTCTTTCACTCTGTATTTTTACAGTCTCTGTACATTTCTCTGATTAATAGAAATNGTGTATTACTGTATATTTGTGTTTATGGTTTCATCTCTGATACATTCCTGTTATATTATTGAATATCTGCAATATCTCTGTGCATTTCTTTATTATATCTCTGCTCTCATTTCGTGCCGAAAATAATCCGGATCACACGATGGAAGGGACAAGGCACCCTGGCATGTCCATGCCCTTGTCTGCAGCCGAAGTAGCATACTCTTTAGTCCAACAAGCTTCGACCGACACAGATCCAACTCCTACACAAGAGTTTGATCTGATTCTAGATCCTATTTGGGCTCAAGGCTCTCGTTGATACCAATTCGTTAGACTTAGTCTTGCCCTCTGATGAAGCAATAATTGAAGCAATGACTAGTCCAGATAAACCCTGGGACGATCTCCATCACAGATCATAATTCCTCCCAGAGTTAAGCATAAGCGAAGTAGGAGAACTCACCTTGACTTTGACTGGAGATAGGTCTTGTCCTATTAATCCCTTAGCTACACATGAGGTTTATGTCGAGGGTAATATGGAAACTATCGTCGAAACTATACCAATTAATATCTCCAGAACCCCTGGCATCGTGGAGAATGTTTTGGTCGAAGCTGACTATTCCCCCGAAGCGATTCAAATCTACACAGATCTTTTTAAATGATTTCGCGACATTTTTTCCTGGTCTTATAAGGAAATGCCAGGCATTGATCCAGGAATAGTCAAACATGAAATCACAACTTATCCTGGTGCCAAGCCAGTTCGGCAGAAGCTTCATCCAGTTAATCCCAGGAAAGCAACAACCATTAAGGTTGAAGTCGAGAAATTGGTCAAGGTTGGTTTTATCTACCCTATCCATCTAACCCAATGGGTGTCAAATCCAACGCTGGTCAACAAGAAACAAGGCACGATTTACGTATGTACGGACTTCCGTGATTTAAACAAGGCCTATCCAAAAGACAATTTTCCCACACCATTCATTGACCAGATAATCAATGAATGTGCAGGTTGTGAGGCCTTTTCTTTCATGGATTGTTTTGCGAGATATAATCAGATACAAATCAAACCGGAGGACCAACACAAAACTGCATTAATTTGTCCGTGGGGTACATTTGCCTATCATAAGATGCCTTTTGGTCTCAAAAATGCTGGAGCTACCTTCCAACGGGCCATGTCTTTTTCATTCCATGATCTCAAGCATATAGTCGAGGCCTATTTAGATGATTTAGCATCTCAATATCACAAGAGAACAGATCATCCTACACACCTTCAACTTATCTTTGAGCGATGTTGCTACTTCCAGATTCGTTTGAATCTAAACAAATGCAGCTTTTGCATAACATCAAGGCGTTTGTTAGGTTTCATAGTGTCAACAACAGAGATCATGGTCGATCCTCTCAAGGTTGAGGCAATAGTTCAGTTGCCCCCCCACGCACAATCCTTCAACTTCAGAGTCTATAGGGCAAGGCGAATTTTTTAAGGCGTTTCATCGTCAACTATGTCGAGATCACAAAGGGCTTTATGCGCTTACTGAAGAAAGACGTTCCTTTTCATTGGGATGATGTCACTCAACGCTCCTTCGAAGTGTTGAAACATGCCCTCACAACTGCCCCTCTGCTTAGACGACCCAACTATAATAAAGATTTCTTATTATACCTGGCTGCAGCAGAGTCAACCATCGACATGGTATTAGTTCAGGAAGATGATTTGCTCTCAAAATATGTGATCTATTACCTAAGTTGAGGCCTAGTCGGACCGGAACTCAATTATTCTCATATAGAAAAAATTGCGTTGGCAGCAGTCCATGTTGTTCAATGGTTTCGTTATTATGTTATGTTTCGCAAGACCCCCATCATTGCCATTGTGAATCTATTTCAATACATGTTGACACGACGGGTAATAGGTGGAAAGATCAGTAGATGGATAGTCATCCTCCAGGAATTCGACTTAGATTTTGTTTCAGCGAAATCTAAAAAGTCACTGGTCTTCGTAGAACTCATCTCGGATCTTCCAATCGAGTCAGGTGATGTTATGCCCGAAGAGTCGCCTATTAGAGGAGATATGTTTTTGATCGCATCTTTGGATCCCTGGTACAAAGATATACTTGTCTATCTCCAGACTTTGAAGTGTCCCACCTCTGCTTCTCATGATGAGTGTCGTCGTATATGCCATTAGGCTAAGAATTATCTCATACTCGACGATACGTTGTATCGAAGAGGTGTAGACTGCATCCTGCGTTGATGCCTCACTCACAAAGAAGCAGTTATTGTGCTTAACGATTGCCATACCAGAGCATGTGGCGGTCATTTGTCTGGGTTGGCAACAACCCAAAATATTTTACGAGCAGGTTACTTCTAGCCTACACTAATCAAATATTGTATCGAATTGGTCAAGAAGTGCCACCCATGTCAGATATTCTATCGAAAGATGAGGGCACATACCGCTCCCATGTTTCCTGTCATCACAGTTGGTCCCTTCACCAAGTGGGGGATTGATTACATTACATGCAACCCTCCTTCAGCAAGGGGGCACCGTTATATCATTGTCATCGTAGACTACTTCACGAAGTGGGTCGAAGCTATGCCAACGTTTAAAGATGATGGAGAGATTGCAACTCTCTTTTTATTCAACCAGATAATAGCAAGGTTCGGCGTCCCGAGAGAGATTGTCACTGACCATGATAGTCACTTTCAGAACCAAATGATGAATGAATTAACATCAAAACTTGGGTTGTGCCAAGAACATTCATCACCCTACCATCCCCAAGAAAATGGTCAGGTGGAAGTTGTAAATAAATCTCTTAAGACCATCCAACAATGAACAATCAACTCAGCCAAGTCAAATTGGCATTTGATGTTATACTCGACATTATGGGCTTACCGAACGTCTGTTAAGACTGCAACCGATTTCTCACCTTTTCAACTCATTTACACGCTGGAAGCAGTCTTGCCTATAGAATGTCAAATCCCGTCCCTAAAACTGGAAGTACAGTGATTGCCAGACACTTCTCCACTTGAAGAATGATTATTATACCTTGAGCAGCTCAATGAGCAACGTCATGATGCGGCCCTGGCCAATGAGGCTCACAAACATAAAGTCAAGTGTCAGTATGATCGGTCCGTTCGTCCTTGTATTTTATCTGAAGGCGACCTTGTCCTGGTCTATGACCAAGATAAGGACCCCCTGGGGGCAGGAAAATTCAAACCCATGTGGTTCGGACCTTTCATCATAAAGGAGGTTCTAAAAAAGGGCACTTATCATCTGGTTGACTTTGAGGGAAATGATTTGGCAGAGCCTAGGAATGGGCTCTACCTCAAGAAGTATTACTAATAGGTAGGTCACCTTGGGTAAATTTTTGTAACATATGTATAGTCTTTGTACTATTACTTTCTAGTTTTCTTAGTATTATGGAAGTGTCATTTTTTATGTTATCTTTTGTCACTGTGGCAGATGTCAAGTGAATCAGAGGTGTTCATTGGGTACGCAGACGGTGCTAGCCGGCACATTCGGAGGCTTTCCTCCGCAGCTTGGGTAATTTTTACACCTCGAGGCCAGTTATTATCTTCCGGAGGTATATGCTTAGGCGACACCACAAACAATGTTGTCGAGTACAGTGCAGTTATTGAGTTGCTTCATGATGCCCTGTCATTTGGTATCTCTCATCTTTGGGTCTATTTAGATGCTCAGCTAGTTGTGTCTCAGTTAAATAGAGTCTACCATGTTCATGATCCAACTTTACACTGACGATTCCATAGGGTACATCTCTTATAACAAAGCTTTGATTATATTACATATTTTCATGTTCCTAGGAGATTCAACCAAGCTACATATACTCTAGCTAATCAAATTTTAGACTGGCATCTCGCACACATATAAAAAGACATACACATAAACATGTAAATACATTTTTAAAGGCAAATATGACCCATAATACACAAAAAGACATAAAAATCCACATATAATATCATAATCATCAGAGTACATAGGTGGACGCAAGTGCCTCAAAAAATATGATCAGTAATGAGTCATGGGGCTTATGCCCTCAAAAAATATATACAAGTGGAGCTATAAAAGTCTAGACTAACTAAGGTCAGGGCCTGTGGGCCCTGTTTTAATAATCAACATCGTTTTCCAAACGTCGAAACAGTCGGACCACGTCTGTGGTGCCCCCATTACATGAGGCTACATGGATGGCGGTAGATCCTCAATCTCTGCCATAGGGATGGTGCGAGTGAGCGAGGTAAAATTTCGCTCAACTCGTCTCAAAACCCTCTTAGCCTCACCGACTAGAAGCTCTTCTGCTGTTGTTCGTCCCCTTGTGGCGACAGGTGTGACCCCTGGCCGAGGATGACGCCTATTCCTCACATAATCTACAGGTCATGAGGGTCCCACATCTGCACATAATAGACACGTGTCTGTCAAATACTCTAGTATAAAAAAAATGATATATATAAAAAAAAACAACATAAAAATTATATATGTTTCAAAAAAAAATGATGCAAACTTACCCATCTCGCCTCGCTCCTCACCTGGAGGTACAGGGATCTCGGGATCTCTCGAGAAATCAATCCCAGCATAAAGATAATCCTCTATGGCTAGGATCTGCCACGATAACCAAGCAAAGAAGTCATCATCAAAGGACTCATTGGTCCTTCCACCACCCTGTCGTGGCAGCAACACTGCCCATCTGCAAACCGCAGGAAGAGAGGCCTGATGTCCTCGTACCACCACTCGAGGACTAAAACTAGGAACTCTTTCAAAAAAGAAAGAGCATAGAATCGTTCCAAACCCGAAGTTCCTCTGCAACCGACAATCTGTCAGTTGTCTCTTCATACAATCCAATAGTGTAGTGCTCCAGTCAAGTATCTGTGCATTTAAGCATTGGACTGCACAGTTCATCTGTGCACGGGATGCCTAATGTAGAGCTGCAAAACCAATCATTCACCCAATAAGCAACACAATTACCTGCAGTGATAAATCGATGATCCTGCTTATTGTCACCTGCGAGCTCGATCGACTTGTACTAGACTCACAATAAAGTCTTATCAATTCCGATATATTATGAGGCCCCGAAGGAAATGTTCGGAAATTGACTGGTTCCCCTCTCCTGGAGTGGCCATTCAAAAAGTATATATCCTCCGTAGTAGGAACCAGTGACTGCCCCTCTAACATAAAAGCTTCTACGTCAGGGTGCTAGTATTCAACCAAGGCATTCAGTAGCCTAAGTTGTGCTCTCATGAAAGGACACATAAAAAACTTGAGCAAGCCACATTGCATTAACACTGGCATAGCGTTAGGGTCTTCCCCAACTAGTGCACTGATATCTTCATGCTCTCGTTCTCTCCATTGCACATACATCCTCCACATGGGCAATTTTCAGAGGGTTAGGCCTTGCTTTTTAAACCCTTTTTGCACTCATGGGGGTCCACGTGGGTTGTTGTGATGACAGTTGTGTGTACACGTGCTCTGACATCAAACAGAGCGAGTGTACACGTGGGATGTCATAGGACAACCCACGTGGACCTAGGGCCGAACTTTTTAAAGGTCGACGCCCCCCCAAGAAACCAAATTAAATGCATAAATAAAGAATTAAAAAGCAAAGGGAGGTAGTTTATACTTATTTGGTCTAAACGGATTATCGTTTCGTCCATTGTAGCTCCCAGAATCACCACTTTTATCAAAGGGTTTTTTTTGCTCCAGAGTCAATTTCCAAATCAACAATGGTGATAATGAGTTGCCAGCTTCTATTTATAGACTTTTTGGCCCTTTTTTGTCACTTTTTTGGCCCCCCTTATCATTTTCTTTGAATTGAAAACCATTTGGAGTGATTCAGAAGTTGCTTTGGAAGGTTATGATCGGGTATCATGACATTTTTTGGAGTTTTGGGGTCACTTTTGATGGTTCGTTGGAAAAAATCTCAGATAGCCAACTTGAGCATATAAGTTAGGTTTCCACCCCTACTTGTTGTCTTTTTGCCATAGGATCGATCCCACTAGGTTGCGACTTGGAACCATCATTGTTGCTTTAGAAGTGTCGCAATTTGGTGGTAGAGCTTACCAGAACATGGATGTGTTAGGTAGATCTCGGTCACATTATGGTGTCCATGCTGTCACTAATGACTGTAGGCTCGGGAGTTCTTTTACTTTTTCCTAATTACGAGTTTTGAGCCTCATTTGCATGACTCTTTATCACTCTTGACCTCACCCATGGGACTCCCAAAACATAACGGGTCTTCTTTTATGCCCTTTTCAGACCCTCTAAACATGAAAAGAATATCGAGCAATCTTATGGCCTTTCACGCTCGTTAAACTGAAATTTGAAATCACATCTATCCGATGGTAGTTTACCCCGTTTCGGTCTGGACGGTCAACTGTACGAACAAAGGTATACTCTTAGGAACTTCAGTTCTCTAGAAGAGTACTCTCAAGTATAATTTTAACCCTTTTTCGGGCCTGAGAGACTAAATTTACGAAAAAGGAACCCCCACATAGTCCATAGTTAAGCTCTTTTCAGACTCCCTAAAATTGAAAAGATCATCGAGTGACCTGATTCTTTCACACTCGTTAAAATGGTCCAGAAGAACATTCCTGACGGAGTCCATAGTTAAGATTTTTTTAGACTCCTTAAAAATGAAAAAATGGCCGAGTGATCTTGTCTGTATCACACTCTTTAAAATGGCTTTGAATAGACGTCTTGTCAGTGCTAGTTTACCCCTTTTTCGAACCGACTAGACTACCTTTGAAAAAGGTACCCCATTGGAGTCTCCTTTTATGTTTTTTCAGACTCTCTAAATATGAAAAACCGTCGAGCTTACCTTCTCTGGGCTTGTTAAACTTACATCGAAGGACGTTACCATTGTGTGTTTTGTTAACCGTGTTTGCATACCCACGTCTTTGGTCTAATGTCGGCTCCATGTTGCTCTCAACTGAACCATCTGAAGCATGCCTTATACGCAAGCCTTGTAGCACTTTGCCTCTGCATCTTGACACCTTTGGCCCTTGGAGGATTTTTTCTGAGTGTCCTTTTCTTGAATATGTCCCTTTTCCCTGAGAATCCCTATGTTTCGTGCGCTTGGAACTAGTATGTTTGCGACACTAGATCCTCCTTTGTAACGTAGTATTCTTTTATTCTTTTTCAAGCTTTCCAACATTATTGAAAAAGACAAAAAAATCAAATATACCCCAAAAAGAGGAAGGGAAAAGTAGTTTCTTTTTATTGGCAGCACAATGAGTCACCCTTGGATAAAGCATGTATGTTTGTTTGTTCGTCAAACCTTGGGATTTAATATGACCTTAGGAAGTTGTTCCCGCTACATTGAGTTGTGTCCTCCTCCATTTGGTTATTCTTTGAAACATATGGAGAGTTTGTGTTGCCTCCTGCCTCGTAAACTTATGTTAATACCATGCTGCCTGAGTCTCATCATTTGTCATGCTATTGTCCAAGGGAAGTTTTTACCAAGCCTGAGTCGGCCCCTCTACAATTTGTCTCTTGCCCTCATGCCCGACCATCCCGAAAGTCTAATCAAGTCTTTTTTTGAAATCAATGAAGCCTTCAGTCTAATCATCACAATTCTCTAGTCCATGACCGACGAGCCATCGAAGACCTCTGGGTAGTGAAGTCATACACTCATATTACACTCCTACCCGAGTTTTGAAGATTTTGAAGTTGTTGCTTGAGCTCTAAAGAGTTCATCTCCAGCCATCAGGCCTTATCAGCTTCTAGAAGATGGATACTCTACATGTATATCTTTTTGATTTCGAGATGTAGCTCTGTTGTGTATTGCTCGTGGATACACTTTATATAGTTATATGACATGGATCTATAATGTATTTGATTGGTAGCCATGATTTTATTTTATCTCGAGCATGGGTATGCCCGCCTCGGTGAGACAATTATTATTTTACAGATGACACCTCTCGATTTCTGGTCCTGGGCTCACTTGTTTGGAACATCGGTGAAGATTGTTAATGTCTTTCGGCCATAAGATGCTCTTCTGACCTCACACATTAGGGGGCATCTGTTATAACCCTAATTTGCACCAGACATGCTTAACTGGCATCGAGCCATCTCAAATTCCTTCTTTGCCAAAACACTGTTGAACAACTCTTCTTAAAAACCCCTTTTATAAAGGCCCACGCACCCTGCTCCATTACTACACGCGTGTACACGCTAGCTGACAAGACAACCTACAAAAGCACAAAAAAAGGAAAGTTTTTGACGGAACATACAACTTTGGGTAAGTTAACTAAACCTTTCGTCCATGCATGGCCAATCATTCGACCAAATACCTAGCTCCTTCTAACCTATAAAAGAAGGGGTAGGGGTCCCATTTGAAAGGAGGAGAATCATAGTAAAGAAGCTATACCCGATTAAGCATTCTTTTTGTCCCAACCTTTAGCCATCCTTGTGCAAAGAGAAGTATAGAGAAAAGTAGTTGGAAGACAGTGGAAGAAGATCCCAGGACCAGGATCGAGGAGCAGTAGTCGGCTTTATCATTGTAAGGTATCATTGTGAAGTTAATAAAAGAATTGTTTTTCCTGTCCTGCCATATGAGATTATCATTATTGGAATATTGATTGTATGATTGATTAAATCTCTAACCCATTAGTTCATAGATCAAATGCATGTGGAGTTCTTTGTTTGAATTTAGTGAATGCAGGTCATCATTGGGAGGAGAGTTGCAGTCAAAGAACGACCAAGCGTGAAAAGGGATCGACATCAAACACAAAAAATAAGGTACGTCCACTTAAACTCTTGAGCCTTGTATTTACATATGAGTAATGGGGGTTTAGGCATGGGATGATGGTAAAAAGTAAGAGTCTTTAGGTCATTTTGGCATGCATGATAAAACCCTTAGTGCTAGTCCGTAGGAGGGATTTCCCACCCACAACAGTATGATATCCTCAACCCATTCTTGGATGGGATCTCTAACAATGGTTCCCCCTTTTTTTATCCCTTGGGATAAAGTGACATTGAGATTCTTGGCAATAATTATGTTCTCAATCTGATGCATGTTAAGAAACTCTTTTAATTTATTCCAACAATCTTTTTTTTTCTTAAGGAGTACAGGAACATAAAGATTAAAAATGCTTACCTGGATGCCCGACTCCTTGTGAAGAAGAATGGTGAGGATCCAGTGAGTATAATGCTCTGTATTCAATATTTCAAATGTTGAGGAGTTCCATAGGGAGCTAATACCTCTAGAGGCTCCTCTAGCACTAAATGTTATGCCTGCTCCTTTTTTCCACAACCTTGCAGTAGTTTGGAGAAATTTAGATTCCTCCAGTTTAGTCTCCTAGACTATTAGTAGATCTGGATTTGAGATTCAGATTAGGTCTTTCATTGCTTCTTTTTTTCTTTGGCTTCCTAAACCCCTACAGTTCCAGAAGATTACCTCCATTACTTTCTTTTTGGTTTGGAGGGCGTCCTATGAGAAGGTTGCCATTGATTCCTTGTGTTTCTTGGATTTAACATTATTTTCAGAGTTGGCTGAGATCCTTGGATTTTGTCTTTGTATGTCTCCCTTTCTCTTCTTTCCTTTTCTGTTTTCCTTCCTCTGGTAGTTGGTTTCGAGGGGTTCTGAGATAAACCAATATCTTCTTCCCCCTCTGCTTCTTCCGATGTCTCTTCCTATGTCTCTTATATTTGGGATTCAAGGATTTCTCTTGGTTCTAGTTGCGGAGGAGTTTCTTTATTTTCTTGGCTTGCTGCTTATGATTCGTCTTTCTTTTTTGCATTATTTTCATTGCTTACTGGTTCATTCTCTTGATTCCCAAGTATTGCAAAACTATTTTCCATATCATATTTTCCTTTTTGGTTTTCCTTTACCTTTTTGGAGTTGGGATTGGGGTTTTCCTTGGGTCTCTTCACTTGCTGCCATCCTTCTCCTAATTCTTTCTCTTTCTGCATGGTCTGGATTTTTGGGCATTGTTTTTGGAAATGTCTGTATTCATGACAGCTACGACACTTGAATGAAAACTGCTTGTAGTCCAATTTTTGGTAGTGCTACCATTCCCCAACAGTTAGCTTGATATCTTTAGGAAGACCCACTTTCAAATCAACTTCTACGAAGATCTGGTCACACGAGTATTGACCTTTTGGATCCGCTTTGTCTATGAATCTTCCCAGTTTGTTGCCTATAGTTTGCAGAGCGAAGGGGTTCCAACAATGGATCGGCAGGTTGGGTAGGCGTACCCAGACTGGGATTGCCTTTGGCACACCCACTTCAGGGTCGAAATCAGGTGTCCAACGATTTAAGTAGAGCCCTTGTGGTCCCATTAAATAAGGCCCACTCCTAAATATCAGATCTCGATCTTCTTTGGATATGAATTTGAACAAGAAGAAGCCTCTTCCGACTACATAGCTAGTAATGTTGTTTGATATCAATGGCCTCCAATTTTTTTGAATCTAGTTCTCAGTTGTTTGTGGAGATGGCCAGAGCCCTGTGAACTGTTCGACTAGAGCCCAGTTTGGTAGAGAAACAACCACGCTCATGGGTTGGGATGGGGGTAAATCGATTACTGGGACTTCATCTAGTTTTTTAATGAACTTTGGCACAAATCCTCCTTCTTTCTTCTTTCCTTGGGCGAGCAACAACCTTTTGAAGGTTGTTTCATCAACGGAGGGCGTGAGGGGAGGCAACAACTCCCCGCCTCCAACACGGCTCATCTAATCGATGACCTCAAGAGGAGTGCGGCTCCTTGGGTAGATCGGACCTCAGAAGCGGCCCCTTGGGAATCGGGCCTCAAGAACGACTCAATAGGGCTGGTGCGCAGTGCACCGGAGGGGGGAAGCCCCGAGGACAGACTCAGGGAGGCGCTCGGCTCTCAGGATCGGGAGGCTATCGAGAGGCGCTTGACTCTTGCTTCCAAACAATTCAATTTCTTTTTGTTACACCCTTCTTTTTATTCAATTTAGAGTAGTTCTTGTAATACAAATTAAATTAACTTTAGATTGTATATCTTTGTTTTAACTTTTTATTTTATGTTTATATACTTTTAAATTTCCTTAATTTTTTTTTCTTTCTTTTACTTAATTTAACTTTTGTTTTATTAACCATAATTAAAATATATGTCATTTCAATATATTCTTAGAATCATTAACTTAGTTAACTTTAGTTTGTTTATGTTTATTTTTGCAATTGTATTTTTTAAACTCCACACTAACTTTTGTTTTAATTTTCATTTATATTCTATATAAAAAGAAAATTACAAAAATGTTAGAAGTTGCAAAATACAATAAAAATCAAATAAATACAAAATCATAAATACAATATTCATGTTTAGACTTCTATGTTGTTAGGGTCTAATGTGTTTTCTTTATTTGGATTAAAACTTAGGGTAACATTCTCACCTCTTCCCACCTAGCCTCGCGAGAGGTTGAGTTGTTGGGTTTGAAACATTCTTGTTTCGGCATCAATAAGACCAACCCACCAACCAAACAACATAATAAATATATAGACCCAAAAGTAACTAGACCAAGTCCTTCAATGAATATCTAGAACTAGGAATAGAAAAGTAAATATGAGAGCCAAACTCAGGGTATGTGGTTGAATCTAATACTTATGATAGAGATGTGAGAGAAGAGTAAAAAAAACACTAGTTGAGAGAAAGCCTTCTAGAGATAATAGAGACTACCTAGGCAACCCCAAACCTTTCTCCCGTAAAACCAACTAAATCAAGAAGCAAAAGGACAAAGAAATCCAAGACAGTTCAAGCGGGGATAACACCAGAGTAGTCCTAAAACCTTCTTTCCCAAATCTTGTGAAATGCTAGGGGAGAACCAAAATAATCCCACATATATCCACCATTACCCTTTGCAATGATTCAACGGAGTGCTTATTAGGGGAGAAGTGCATGTGAGAGTAAATGAGATGTCTCATTGCACACCCCATGATTATGAATGAACCCACGATCATGATGTTACCCTCGTGTCAAGTGAATGAAATGCCAAGTGTCATATAAGATTGATTAAGGGATGGGTTCATTAGTAACCTCATTGTTGATAATTAAGGTCCCTTCCTTTTTCTTAGTGGCCAAGGATGCATACATGTTTTCTTCATAGTTATTATCTCTTAAGACATGATAAAAACTTAAGGTGGAGAATGAAGAGTTGAGATGTCTTATGCTTCCAAGCATAGAGGCAAGCCTCACATTTGATGAGAATGTTCCTTGTTGCATATATTTGATGATGAGAAAAGAGTCTCCAATCACAACCAACTTGTGGATGTTGAGCGATTTAACGATCTTTAGCCCTTAGAGAATACCTTAGGCTTCTGCAAGATTATTGGAGTGGATGCCTAGACTCCAAGAGTAAGATGATTTCGTTGTTCCTCCAAGGTTTAGAATTACCCCCCGCATCTTCCACCCCAAAGTTGTAAATTACCTTTTACCCACTTTTTGACACTTTTAATTCCATCCCTAAATCAAATTTCATCCAAGAATAATATGGCGGGGAAGGAGAAGACCAAGAGGCATTCTTGGGAGGAATCTATTACACATTTGAGAAATTAGAAAATAGAGTGTAGCCTTGTGTCAATGGATAAAAGGGGTGTTGGAGAATTTTTCCTAAGTAAGAAATCTATTTTTCTGAATTGTGATATTGGGGGAGAAAATTAATAGTTGTTGTAGCATAGTTTGGTGGAATAATTAGGATGGGAGTGTAGTTGCCTAACCAAAGGTATTAATGAACATATGTTCTTAGCTATTTTTATTTTGGGTCTTGGGATGCCACTACCAAGTATGCTACTTACCTAACTAGGGGTACTCATTAGGGGCTAAGGTGGTAGTAAAATCCTTACGGAGTGGTGCCACTATTATGTATGATACTTGCCTAACCAAGGGTATTCAACAAGAGATTTAGTGGTAGTAATATCCGTACATACCGTGCCCTAAGGGGATTGGGGGTGTTGTAAGATCAATGATCTCTCCATCACAATATGGTTTATCAGTTGGATACCTAATCCTTGGTTTATTTAGTGAGTTGGGTCAACCATCTACTAAGTTCTATGTGTTCCTATATCACACTTCATCGAGCTTATGCCATGTTTAGGGGGTAACACTTGGCTTAGGTGATTGCATTAGTTGGGTGAAAAATCGACCCTTGGGTCTGATTTCCCCTTTGGTTTGGATGTTCTTTGTCGATGCAAAGGACTGTATGTACATAATGTGTTTTTCTAGTGATATAATTATTGTTGATGAGTTTGCTTTGTTGTAGTTATTATGGTATTGTTTAATAGTAGAATGGTGTTGTTGATTAAATTGTTACACTTATTGTTTATGGAAATTATTATATTAGAGCTAAGTTACTTCTTGAATTCTTAGAAAAAATTAACTAAAGCAGTCAACACCCTCGTTAGAAGGAGAGTTGTAACAAAATGGTATAAGTTCCCCAAGTTCTCACAGTTGGGTGCCTCTTGGAGAGAGGAAGTTGTTGAAAACATTAAGATTGTATCTTAGAACCAATAACTTCTTGACCCCGAGCTCATTACACTTAGGGAAGAGATTCTTAATCAAAATATTATCTATATTGATTAATTACATTATATTAGTTAGAATAGTTTAAATTAGTTTAAATATGTTAGTTAGTTATTTAATTTTTGTTTGTTACCCCTATTCCCTTAGCTTAGTTGACTTGTTTGATGTTTGAATGCCTTATTTTTTATTTTTTTATTATACTTAACATGAATTATTTTCTTGTGTCAAATACATTGAGTGCAATTACATCGAACCTCCAATATCTTTCTATAGTAAGATTCTTTTTGCAAGAGTTTGAGACAATTTTAGTGTATAAATTAAAATTGTTGTAGTGACATATTACAAAACTCTTTCCTTTTCCTATAGCCGGGACAAAAAAAAGTGGGCGTCATATATGTGTATAAAAGTGAGGGTCATATATATGTATAAAACATTTCCATGTGTGCATGCAAGCCAAATCTATGTTTTGTTTAAGGTGGCTTAATTGCTTTTATAAGATGTAGTTAGAATATCTCAACACGTGCATAGGTCTCTCTTAAATTCTTAACTTATAACTTATAGTAATACATTATATAGATTTTACATTTAGTCTCTTTACATGTCATTGGTTGTATTTCCTTCAGAGAGTGTATTTACTTATACGTATTTCCATTTGTAAGTTGTCATAAATCATTGACGTTGATAATTGTAAAGATTAGAGAATGAGGCAGCAAGATATCTAGGGATCCATGTAATTGTTCTTATTAGCCTTACCAACTGACTTATTTCCACTAACACATGCAAATTATTTGTATTAGGGTACATAGCATTCCAAAGGATATCCATTAGTATCAATTTGAGTATATGGCTCACACACCCTCTGTCTTGCATTCCATGGAATTAATATATTGAAGGATTGAATAATCGTTGAGTGATAAGGAGATTAGACTCTAGTATTGGATGCATAAGGTT